>JARYHS010013630.1:94423196-94452021 GCA_031002005.1 Vandiemenella viatica | reverse complement strand
CTTTCGAATGTACTTCGGTGAAGCAATAAGAAAAGGAACGATATTAATATTTGAAGTTCATCGAGAAATCATTTTATTATTAATGCGGGGACAATTTAAAGAGAAACAAATTGAACCAGACTTATTCCCTGACGGCCGTATTTATTAACGTCAGACATAAATAAATATGACATAAATCCTCAAAAAGTCCGACATAGCCAAGAAACAATATGTACACATCAGTGTTACAACCAGGGTGTTGGCCCTAAACGGGACCTTCAGTTTAACATGGAATCCGAACCACGGAAGAGTTCTGTCACATCACACAATAATTTGTGTCAGAGGTGAAGGTCGGTTAAGAGGCTTATTAAAATCCCCTGCCGACACAGGGATATGAACCGGAGAGCTTTCGAGTTAGAGGTAGACGCCTTAATTACTGAGCCACCAAACCGCTACAGTACTATTTTACATTACATTAGAACTTTTCCTAAATTTTTAAAGACAAAATGTCTTCTTTTGACTAAAGTAAAGCACAAGGCTTTTAAAGACTTAGTGAAGGGAAGGCTATTCCTGTCTGTTGAGAGGGGTTAGGGAGTGTCTTTGAACCCACAGTCTATAGTGATGCTTTATGCATGTAAGCTTAAAGTTAAATGTAAGTACGTTGAAAAGATTTAAAAAAAAAAGAGAAGATGGGAGGCACCTTTTTGTTTGGTGATCAGGTACAATATTTGAAGCGTCAATATGTGTGTTTGAGAGCGTACTTTGAGTGCGTCGTACGAAGGGCTTACCTGTTTGACGCTGTGAATTTATGAGCTACTACATTTGGACCGGTTAGTTAACTGTGCTAATGTATAGACTGACGAGGAACCACCACCAAGTAACGCATTTTACCATTAACACGCCAAAGATGCAGCAGTGTTGTGGATGGTTAAATAATGGCCTACACTGTCACGAACACATTTAATCTTCGGCTTATTTCTGTAAGGAACACAGTTGAATTTGAAATGAAGGAAATGTATTTACCAATTAAAACTTCGGCGTACTCAATTTATTTAATAAGACTAAATTATTTTTAAACTTCACAACACGTTGACACAAACTTCAGTGAATTACATGTAATTAATGACTGATACTCTTTAATATACACAAATTACGGCCATTACCACCATAACATAAAGATTTCCATTCCACTCAGCGATCTGGATGAGAATCTCTCTGCCTCACCCTTGGCAACCAAAGATACTCTTACTAACGTAAAGCTTACACTCTACACTAGCACAAAGATTATATATTACACTGAACTGTGGAACGTTCTGTTAGAACTTTAAATACATCATGATTACAGTACTTCATATTCACATAATGAAACAAACACAAAAAAAAAATAAAAAAAAAATGGTGAGATTGTGATGTCATCGCAACTTGAAGACGTGAAATGCGTTACCGATATTTTTTATAAAAATTTTATTCTTCCTAGGTGAAGCCTGAGAGGCGGACTGCTTGAGGGTCACGAAGACCCTTTTCTGACTAACTAAAATATGGGGAGGGAATGGGAAGGGAGTCGGCCGTGGCCTTTGAAAGGAACCATCCTGTCAATGATGAAACGATAGAAGTGATACGTGAGGAATATTAAGTGTGTGCGAACTTGTTAAGAACATTGAAACGAAAATTAATTGAGAAATTATCTCGTGAACTTTCATTATTCTGCTTTAAGAAATACGTGAAATTGGCGAATCAGTAAATATTATCCTTACCAGGAACTGGTGTGAATGGTACAGTAGAAGGTTTACCTGGCATGTTACTTTACTATTAACGGCGCAAAACAACCTCTCTGTTTCGAACATCGCATAAAATGTGCGTTAAACTGGTGAAATGCATATTAGAATCCTTGAAAGAAGAGCTGGCCAACTAAATGTTTGCCATGGTCTATTGTTCTGACTGAGGTTTTCGTGTGGCATTTTTTAAGGATGTGAACAGAGTTTTTCGCGACATGTAGGTTCAATATAATCTTCCCGGGTTTGCAGGCGGATTTTGTTATAAAAAGACGAAGTTTCGACAAGGTTCTCTTTTGTCTTCATCAGGTATCTTGCTCTAGAGAATCCAGAATTATATTGTCAGTCATCAGACAGGACAGGACCAAGTTTAAGGCCAACATTCGTGAAGCCATCGTAGAAGTTTCACGTACGCAAGTAGCTGCCACTTTCACTGTATACACTGTATACATTGTATATTAGAAACCTAACCGAAAATACCGTTGATGGGTAAGGAAATTGATTGCAGTATAGGCCGAAACTTATGGAAGACATGAGGTATGAAGCCATCGAGATTACAATAAACAAATTTTCACCAACAGCAGCGTTGCGTAGAACGACGGCGCGGTCGTCCTACAGAGCCTCAAAGTCCATTGGCCGGCTGATGTATGACGTGGGAGCTAAGAATTTATATAAGCCAATCCACCCGCTGGTGAGTGACAGTGTAGTTCTGAATTCTGAAAAGCAAGATACCTGATGAAGACAAAATAGAACCTTGTCGAAACGTCCTCTTTTTATGGCAGAAAATCCGCGAAGACTATATTGCATAATAATAAGAGTATGTATATAATGTGTAGGTTCTGTTTAACATTCATCTTACCGATACCGCATGATGTCTTAGGTAAAGAGAAATTCCCTGCTGTTTTCTCAGTGAAAACTGCTGCGGGGTTAACTTGATGTGGCCGAATCTAATGAGTTACTCGGAACTCTACTTCAGCATCCGATCTGAGCTTATTGAAAGTCCAAGTGGGATATATACGAGAGCCGCAGCTGTGCAATCAAGCGGCTGTCAAATCTGCCTGTCATGTGACTCATCTCTCTAAAAGCACCAGCGATATTTCAGTATCTCCATTCGCTACTGTACCTTAACAATTCTGCGTTTATATTACTTTAACTATCTATACCCGTGACTTCCTCTCGTGGGAGTTGAGTTTTTTCATCTTAATTCACAGATAAACTTTCAGAGAAATATTGGTTTGATTTGTAAATGCAGAAGAGCAGTCATTTTTTTCATTTTCTTGGATCTTCTCCTATCCTTTTGAATTTAAACTGTATACAGTGCTTTAATTACGTTTGGCCGCATCATTTTGTTTCTTCCTTAAAAATACCACTAAATAGAAATTTTAATCTTTATTGCAGAAATGGCTTCTCTGAAAGCAATATGTGAAGTTGTGCTACTCAGCATGTGTATACTAACACATCGTTTTATTTGTATGAATATAAACTGCGATACAAAATACTTAATATAATATCATATTAATGTTTTTTTAAATACGTTTGATTCCTCTCGTTTGTAGCCCAGCAAGCTAGCTGGCAGAGTCACCATTCATTCTCCGTTAAAGATCATAGTACTTAATCCCACTTAGATATACTCTATAATCTAAGAAAGTAATAAAATTCATTAAAATACTTTTTCTATCTAAGTCTAATTCTTATTTCATTGCTAGAACTTTTACGTGTAGAAATAGTATCCTAACACAGACTTAACAAACCGTCGTTGAAAGTCTTTGGCATACTTTACTTCATGATCTTTGGATTGAGAGATTCGCGTGTTTCTGAGCGCAATCGAAACGTAAAACATCACTCTCTTTACAGTTGACTTACTTGTTTTGTTTGAACTTTGAGGTTTCTTTCGATTCATTCGACATTTCGTGTTAATAAAGAATGAGCTCATGCAGACCATAAATATACTATGGAAGTGTTTAAGAAAAACAAGTATTTGTGGAATACTTCTTTTTTAAATCTGCTTAACGTCTCTCTAACAGCGAGGTCTTTAGAGACGGGAAAGGATGGGGGGCAAGGAATGGGAAGGAATTAGGCAATGGCCTTTTGAAGGAAGCATCCCGGCATTTGCCTGGAGTGATTTGGGAAACCATGGAAAAATCAAATCTGGATGCCCGGACGGGGATTCGAACCGCCGTCCTCCCTAATGCGAGGCCAGAACGCCACCACGCTCGGTGTGGAATACGTCTAAAACTAATAAAAAATGTGTGTTCCAACATAAAATTACTTTCTTTGTTATTCCAGACCAAATATTCTTTTATTATTCCAGCAAAAGGTAGCAAACTTAGTCACAGGGGCCGTTTTCAGCAAACAGCAAGGAACGGGAAGGAATATGGCCATAACTATTTCACTTTGAGTGATTTCTAAAATCCATTAAAATCCAATGAACGATTTTGGAAAATATTCTGACCAAAAGATATGTATATTCTATGTACACTGTCTTTATAACACTTCACCGAGCGTGGTGGTGTAACGGATAGCGTTCTGGTCTCGCATTCGGGAGGATGGCTGTTCTAATCCCCGTCCGGGCATCCAGATTTGGGTTTACCATGGTTTCCCAAATCACTCCAGGCAAATGCCGGGATGCTTCCTTAAAAAGGCCATGGCCAAATTCCTTCCCATTCCTTGCCCCCCATCCTTTCCCGTCTCTAAAGACCTTGCTGTTGACAGACGTAAAGCAGTTAAAAAAATATAACACTTCATTAATGCGGACCTTGGTGTACGTAGTAACGTGTTTACCTTTTGTTTTTCTTCTAGAGTAAAGCCTAAGCGTTTGAAATATGATATATTTGTAACCTTTAACGTAAGTTAAACTCCACAATTTCGTTATACAAAAGGAATGTTTATATTTGATGTAGTAGTTTCATTCATGCATTCCAGAAAACAGGAGAAATAACCAAACCTACGTAGTAAATAAACATTACTAACAGAATCCAAAGAATGGAGTGATTATTTATGGCGTATCGTGATCTTTGTTGAGTATCTCGTAAAAAAGTGTTCATCTGGGATAGATTGTGATCTTTAACGTCTATCAGCCATCTGTAGGAACGAGTTACCATCAGTTAATCCGTTTCGCGTTCACGTAGAGTCATACTTAAACTAGGCTATTTAAGCTTTCATACTGTGAAAACCCTATCCGAATTGGTTTCGTGGTTTTTGCGTGATGCCTGGACAATGACACACACACACACACACACACACACACACACACAAAACTAGTAAAATTCATCGATAAAAAGAAGCTGAAGCTTAAAATAATTGTTACCTATATTATGCACCAACAATCACTGATTTATTACCTGCCGTAGGTAGACATTGAAATTAGTCACATATTCAGTAATTTGTAATTGTTTCAAATCTTAGTTTTGTTACGATGTTCTTCCTATTTAAAAATTCCTTTAAGATGCAAACAGTGAAACGCTGTGCTGAGAAATAGGTTACAAATTAGTTTAATATTTCTAGCATGTTTTACGAGTAGCTTTTACTAAGTGAACTTAAAACCCATATATAGATGCAGTTAGTACAAAACTGGGACGGAATTGTCACTATTCTAGTGTAAAAACTTGCGGACATGATATGCGAACATAGCATGACTTCGGTAAAACATCAGTAAAAGTAGATGATTAATATTATGTCTATATTTGCTTTGATAGTTAAATTCAATGAGAACACGTGTGGTCCGAATTCGCGAAAGAAATCCGCGATAGAGAAATGTAGTGCCCTGGACGCAGCTGTATCTCACTCCCAGGTCCCTGTGATCTAATTTCCCGGAAAACGATTTACATTTGGTTTGATGGAGTTGGCACTGCTGCCCCCCCCCCCCCCCCCCCCGTCACCTTGCCCCCGCCCGTATTGCATTGCCTGCCGCCTGCTGCTCACAATAGCGCCTGTGCGAGGCATCGTTTTAAAAAAAAGGTCAAATCGGAGCGTGTTTTTTATACAGTGCATTTTAGTGCCACTGTAGGGGTATCAGACTCGAAAAATGATGGCCTTCTATATTTCACAACAATATTAAATTTCCTTAGGTTAATTGTTTGTCCCACATTTCGAACAACTTTTTCATACCTTTAGGAATTTAATATTAACTGAACACTTACCTGGCTCTCTATGTGGATGATGTTGCGATAGTTTGTGCTTATGTCCCTGTTCCGCTCTCCATTGATGAAGACGAATCACTGCGGAATAATGAATTCGGTTGAAACTATATGTAGAGAACAAATGACCCACAGTTTGGTTACTGGGTCAAATCATCGAGTGAATATATTTACGAATAACATTCATTCAGTTTTATATCTTCCTTTTTGTCGATCTTTTCCATACCGATTCTATCAAATTTTGATATCTTCACGTAAAATTAGATTCTTACAAGTTGGGCGACGAATAGATAAAGATACACACTGTCACGATGCGTAAAAACTTATTTGCCACTGACTTGTTTTGCCGTTTAATGATAAGATTCCGTTATGTGCCCAACTGAAGATTATTACTGTTATTAGAACTACTTTCATTCTTTTTTACTAAAAGTTTTATCCAATTTAACTGTAGTAACATTTTATTTGCGGTCTTGTATTAACTTTTTTACCAAAATTTTTTAAAAAACTTTTGAATTATATTGAAACTGTTGCTGCACGAATCTCAGTTATTTCCACCTCCCTCTATTTATGCCTTTAATAAATAACAAGTCTGATAAAACTGATACGTTTCATAAAAATTAGCACTGACGTTTCGAAAACACTCAGGAATAAATCTGAATAAATCTTTATGGGAAACGTGCAGAGTTTGACACAAAGAACATGATCAAAAGATGATAAAATATCATGATACTTTGAATAGCATAAAATTAATTGTCGGTGGTATCTATCCATTTATTAATACGCAGTGCGAACTAAGAAGAGTTTCGATGAAATAGTATTAATTTATGGCAAAGCAACCACAAAATAATATTTTCCCTTTTTTGATAATAACTTATAAGCTATGTTAGAAGTAAGTAATTTTAGTATTTGTTATTAAAATGTGGGACATGCTTCATTTTGAGAAAGATTTGGTTAAAAAAATCTAAGATTTGTACGTTTGACACCCGCTTCGTCTTTATTTTCCTGTTTGAAAACTGAAAAATTAATCTTGGTCCTCTACTAAAAGAATTCCAACCAACACTTCCCCACATGATGGGGTAACTCATTTTACTTATAGTATACCTGCATAATACAACTAAAAAATTTAAATACGGTATACCATTTTGTGCTAACGGAACTTTGTGCAAATTTAAAGTTGGCAACGTAATCCATTTACGAACTTACAGAAGATAAAGAGGATCTTCAGTTTGTTAAAAATAATTGAATTTACCATCCTATTGAGGCAAAAATCAATAATTTAGGAGCTTACCATCTACATGAGGTTTCCAAGAAGTTGTGTGCTGCAAACTTCTGTGTGTTGCAATTGATATTATTATTTTTAAAAGCTAATCTCGTGATCAGTTTAACGTCAATAGCACCTATTACATACAAGCAAATTAGGTGTAAACCTTCTAGTCTCTTTACATTTTACTTTGAATTAAGAGGTCAAATTTATCATATTATCACTATACCCCAATCATTTATTTAATTTATGTATGCAAATGTTATTGCAATATTTGTGTCATATTGTAATCCGAGCTTCAATATGCATAGTAGCTTGTTTAATCTCTTTTTAATGTTTTAGTTAATAGTGTTATGAATACTGTGCAGGCTGTACTTTGTATTGGCCGTTTTATTCTTATAGTCGTGGCGGTGGTTGTAAGAATTGACTGTTGGTTCGCGGGAAAATTCTGTGTGTGGGAGGACAATTAGAGTTGCTACAATAATATTCCACCAGTAATTAAGATAAAACTTTCGTGTACTAATGTGCTGTAAGGTGTTTTGATCGTTTTGTAATCGGGAATATGCACCACAGTATTGTTTCATGAATGAGTAGGGGCGATACCTGCCTCGGCATATGCTTTGTGAATTGAGTGACTATAATGATAGAGTGGGTAAATAACTTTATTATCGACGGACTGTTCATGTCTTTTGAGGTGTAAGTGACAAAATCTGAATCGTTAAGGCAGTTCAATGTAGACTCGTGCCATCATTAATGACCCTAATTAATTAAAACTCTCCATAGGTGAACTCATAAAATGCTAGAGGAATGGAAATTACTGAACCGTTACTTCGTAATCTCTTACAGCGAATGTTATTCTTTAGTTGTGGAAGTGATTTCATAACATACACACCGCCAGATAACTGGTGAATAGATCTTACCTAATGATGAACATTTCTGTCATTCCTCTAAACTGCAATTCACTAGCAAATTTTGAGATATAAAACATATCTTTCATATACAATAATTTATTAGTGGTAAGAGGTAACAGACGTTTATGGCCGAGAAGTTCGTTGCCAGATTTGGAGAGTAGGTGGTGCAGTGAGGACCCAGTGTCTCTGATAAGCGGCGGACCTGTTGCCCGAGTGTGGCCGGCGCCTGAGCGTGAGTGGCGGAGCTGTCTACACACCAGGCGCTACAGTGGCGGTGTTAAAGCGTCTGCTCACATTCCGCAACTAACTGGAGTCGGTCTCAAAATGAGCAAAATCAATGCCCTCTCAGGTTCATCTGTGGCTTTGTTACGTGGTTTTTTCTTTTCAGCTCTAAAAGTTCATTACTAAGAGGCCACTCATAAATTAATGGCCTTTCATCCCTCTCCTTTTCATGCTATATCACACTTTGGAATGACCTCCTTTCTCTCCACCCCGTGTTTGTGAGGTCATACGTTTTGCAATTATAAATTTGGAACTTGTCTAAAACAGCCTTTTCTACGTGACGTCACAAAGCTTATGACATTATGGGAATCCTCATTTCCCTTCCCTGTAACATTTGACATTATTTATGGATGGAACTCGATGGTCAGTCACCCAAAACAGATTGAACTTTTGATTCAGAAAAGGTAGTGATAACGATAATTGTACTTGATATTAAACATTATTATCAGGTTAAACTTTTTTGTCCATTTAATCTTTTATATTACGGCCCTAAAAATAAAAATATGAGAATATTTGACTAATTTTACTGTAGTAATCATATTACTAAAAGAAATTTCATTTTATCTTACATATTTTCATTGATAAAATACTAAAAATCGAATTAGTACGTTACCTAAATGGAAGTGATGGAGATCACTGGTCGCAGATTAGAGCACAGTTAAAGTATTATTATTATTATTATTTTGTACACGGTAGCCAACGTAACAACATTGCCTTCACAAAACTGGTGGCATAAAACTTGTGTGGTTTTGTTTTGGTGATATTTTGCTTCCGCGTTTCTGTTCCCGAAGGACCAAGAAAATTATTCCTGTTATACTCGTTAACGTCACGTACATCGAGAAAAAACAGGAACAGTATTATTTGCAGAGCTATTAATGATAGCCTAGGAAGGGCGTGAGAACAACATACTTCAGCTCACATGCAGGTAGCGTCTGCTTATTGCAGATCTTGAACATCGGTGTAGATGAATTGCGTCTGTTTACAACGGATGGAGACACCGTAATCGTGCACCAGATTTTTACCATTTAGTTTTTTGAAAGAAATAAAAATGGATATGAAGTGACGTCTTCTGTAACACGGGAAATGTCACAGTATCAGAAGCACTTGTTGAATCTAAAAATTAATCGTATCAAAGGCGCTGCATAATGACACGTTTGTTTTGAAATACATCAACACATCTTCTATTACATGACCTTTGCGGAACCCAGTTTGGGCTCCTCTAACAGTGTGTCTTTAAAATTCCACTCCACTTCATGGAAATGATGCAGAAGAGTAATTAAAGCCATTACTGTTTTTATTTTTTCTCCTATGGTTTTAAAGAGAAACCTTCTAGGATGTTGTGGGGTTGGGAACTGCATATACTGTAGTTTCAATTACCAAACCGATTGTTCTAAAATGCCGTCTGTTTCTCATTCAGCGATGGCTCTTTAGAATTTTGTAAATAAAAACACCGTTTCTTAGAAACTGTTACTTAATTCATGTAAGCTCAGACGCGTTTCGCCCTTATGGAATGGGGCATCTTCAGTGGCTGTAAATGGACATACATGTTGTTTTCATCGTTTCATACATGAATAACTATTGGCAGAGTACTCTCTACTTACGAAGTTTATTAGAAACACTTACATATTGGTCGGGAAAAGCACTATTTGCACTTTTCTAGATCACGACCTGTTGCTGTCGTTCAACTTTGCTCCTTTTATTTTGTCAACATTACTATTTCACTGTTCTTTAAATGTAAAACTTTTAATCTCGTTTGATTTACACACAGTTAGAACTGTTTATTTACATGTAGGGTGGTGCCAAATTAATATTTTAGCTTATATTATAATGTGTATCTGTGTTCATTAAAATGTCTCTCTGTTTATGTAAAGGTGCAGAAGTTTGCTGCGTCGACGCAGTCCCATGTATCAGGCGAGAGCCTTGCCAACAGTTCAAAATCACAATGCAACAACGGCTGAGCGTTACAGTCGATCTCGAAACGCGTTATCAGGAAGCGTTCCCGAAGTATTGTCATACGGGCTCGGCGTAATATTTTCTTAGCGCCCATCGTTTCTAACTGAAATAAAATCAGGCGTATGTCATTGCCGCGACACTTCAAAAATAAATGTTAAAAAACTAAGCAGTGTTGCTTTCTTCTTGAGCGGGTGCTGAAACTGCCTTATTTGATGGATCATATTTTTTTTTCCTTATTGCTCTACGCCTCCTCCAGGTGATTAGAGGTGAGATAGTATTGGGGAAAGATTTCTGGCATGGTCTTTTGAAGGAAGCATCCCGGCATTCGCCTGGAGTGATTTGGGGAAATCATGGAAAACCCAAATCTGGATGCCAGAACGAGGATTCCAACTCGCGTCCTACCGAATACAAGGCCAGCGCGTTACCGCTCATCAACGACGCTCGGTTATGTGGGAAGGATCATTACTTGGTCCTTAAATATAGTGGACTGTAGCGTTGAATCTGAAACATGGGTACCTTGATTTCCAACGCTGGCATTTGGTTTTGTATATATACAGTTTCGCTGTAACGACTGGAGTAGACTTGTCTATTGACGGCGTCTGGTGGCCGCGGATGCTCCTGCACACGAGACTCGTATTCATGGCTGAGCGAAGCGAGTCTGAAGAGTGTCGCCGTCTTAGCGTGAAAGCAGCGCGTGAATTAGTGAGTCGCAGAGCAGCGGAGCGGGCGGCATTCAGCCGTCCGCGGCGAACAAAGTTTGACTGACCCGCCCAGGGGAGCCCGCCTACCTGCTACCAACTTACACAGTTGGTGTGTTTCATTTCATAACTTGAGTCGAGCGAGCAGCCAACTATATACGCAAGTTTGCCTCCACGACGGGCAGGCTGCCCCAGTGCCTTCCCCCCTCTCACCCCCCCCCCCCACTCCACCCCCTACACGTAAATCAAAACAACTTTTACTTTCGCCGTTTGTGATGGCCGCTAATGTACGCAAACTTGAGGCTGTCTTTTCCCAAGAAGATGTCTAAGAAAAGAATACTACTATATCTTTTGCTTTTTATTATAAAACTTCCCGGTTCCGAGGCCTTTTTTACACACTGAAGCCTCGTTCGATTTAGAACTATCCTTAATAAGTCAATATCTTTTAGTCTAAGTTACCAGCTAGTTTCTAAAGACTGGAATACCGAAGTCCTTTTAATCATGGGAAACATAGGTCACGAATGACAAAAAGAAACTTGTTACCCATTTCTTGTTTGGGGAGCTAAAGCCAGTTGTTAGTCACTGTTCGTCTCCGTCAGATTCAACGAATGATCGGTTATTTTTGTATTTGAAGCTTGTGGGTGTTCATTTGTGTATAGCAGTGACACACATAATAAGAATAATGCAAGTTAAATCGATTTTCTAATTTATTTGTATACTTTGAAAGCGTTTCACTTCTTTCACCAAAGTGTGAGGAGCCATTTTATTTTCAGTCTATTGTATTTAAAAGCCTGAAAATTAAGCCTCCTCCATTCTATTCCCGAGGCTGATAGAGGAAACTTACAGCTCTGCTTCCACCACTCTTATCCTGTTTTAGAAAATTCTATTATTTGAAATTTTTATATCTAGACACAACTGTGGTCTCACCATTATTTTTTACCCAACTTCCATTTGCATTAATCTCTTTGGTAATTTCGATGTATATTTTACCACAGTCTTTGAGATTAATGGTTGGATGGAGCTGTTACAGTAATGTGTCACATCTATCCCTATATTATATATAATTAAACAGCAAGGTTGAACTTACTTTCGGTTTGTTCCCCTGTTAATGAGTTTCAAATTCTGAGTGGAGAGTAAAATTTTCTTCTTCCATCTGTCGAATTGTGAAGAGATTTCTTTGCCAAGGCTGCCGATGAAAGCTTAGTAACACGTAGATATGAAAGAGGTATTCACGGAGGTAGATGGGATGAGAACAGGTCATGGTATCACTGCCCAGAGGGAAGGTATTAGTGAGACTAAGAGCTTGCGTGAGCCGGGTTGTTATTGGCTTGAAGCAGGTGGAAAAGTGTTTGCCCGATATCACACTGGTCCCGCACTTCACGTGGCAGTACGAGGGGTGGCAGAGAAATACTTACAATACTGTAATCCCCCGTTATAAGCAAAATTCGAAGTAGTGAGCAGGTATCAAATTTGAGCCCCGTGAGCTCTCTACAGAGCTTCACACATTGGGCGAGAAGAGCGGTCAAGTCATCCATGCAGGCAAAATGTATTTGACACCGTCGGCAAGTAATGAACACGCAAGGTCTATTACGCAGCATTTTCAGTGTCCACTTTCAAATGATTTCATCGTCAGTTATAATACTGCAGGAAGACTATTACAACATAATCTGCTTAATGAATGAATCTGTTGTTCCTCTTTACGTGTTAAATATTTTTCTTTTCTTGAAATGTTTTGGAGGTATTAGCATAAACGGTACTGGCTGTTTCTTTGAGCTGATAAAACATAAGGACAAAATATATGCACCTCTTAAATTTTTTACAACATTCCAATTATGGTAATACTAGCTTCCACGCCCGTCCAAAATGACTGCTTGAACGCAGTTTTCTTTCGAGTGAATTCTTTGCAGTTGCTTAATTAAATACGATTGTAATTAAATAATTTTATAAGATTGTACGTATTGTGGTTGTAGGTTAGATCGCAGTACAATTGTAACTATTTACATGTATCTGAAATAATATCAGTAATATGGCTTCAATGAAAGCAAATTAAATTGAAAATAATTTTTTAACACTTTATCAGTAAAAAGATCCCAGTGCTAATAATCGCACTAAACGAAATCAACAATTACAACAACAACAACATAATGTCGACACACCTCCTTCCAGAGTTTTGTATGCCATATGAAGTAACTGTTATACCACTCAACGTGAGAACCGACATCAATCTAGAAGGCCCCGGACTTGGCAATACCGCTAAGCAGGCAGAATTCTTTGCGCAATGGGCAAAATCGTCCCACATCTACACAGATGGGTCGAAATCAAATTCTTCAGTGGGCTGCGCATACTTGGATCTAAAGAGGAAGCTGTATGGTATGTTCAAACTACACGGAGAGGCATCCGTCTTCACAGCAGAAATGGTGGCAATTCAGAAGGCAATTGAGTATGCTGAGGGTTTGGCGGACACAACATCGGTCATAATATGAGACTTCCGCTCGTCGTTGACCAGCCTGCAAGGATACACGCTAGTTGCCTACAAAGACAGTATCTTATGCAACATCTTGGAAGCAGCATACTGGGTGAAACAGAAAGGCAAAACGCTGGTGTCCGTGTGGGTGAAAGCCCACATTGGCCTAGAAGGAAACAAATAGGTGGATCAGCTGGCGAAGGGAGCTTGCGAAGAAGGCAGTACCTACCCGTTCGTAACTGTGAGGGATCTAATGACAACCGCTAAAAAACGAGCAAGAGAATCATGGAGCAAACAGTGGGGGGAGTCACAACTGGTCAAAGGAAAACATTACGGACAGATCCACCCCGTCATCCCTAAACAGCATTGGCACCATCAACTCAAGATCCCAAGAAAAACTGTCGTAACCATCTCCGGGCTAAAGTTCAACCACGGCTGCTTACCCGCACACCTGAACAGAATAAACATAGTTCAATGCCCCTTATGGGAATGCGGCGAGACGAGCATAGGGGACATGGACCATATCTTCTTCGGCTGCAAGAACAGATGCAACAACACCACAGACCTAATAGAACAACTGGGAGGATTAGGTCACTTCACACCATCAAAGGTGTCACATCTCCTTCCGACCCGACGGGAGGATCTTCATACTGCTATGCAAATTTCTAAAAGACTTTCAGTTGGACATGTAAACATACAGATGCCTATGAGCATCAGTGTTTGCAACACTTGGTGAATATATCTAATAACTGAAATATTTTCATCATGTACTTAACACTAGATTTGAAGTATTGTAACAGAGATAATGTATTCGTGATAGAATACCTATTATTTGTGTTATCGACATTTATTTGCTATAATACTCATAAGCTGTGTTATGGCTGTATAAATGATGTTACTGTAATTAGTGCTATGGCTGTATGGCTTACTGGCCCACTGCCAATAATAAACAAATAAAAAATTTATGTTAAACCAAGTAAAGTTAATTTTAATCCTGGTCCAGGTAGATCGCAATAACTGTGGAACTATATTCGTCGCATGGAGTAATGACTGTAGTAACGTGGCACTCCTCAAAGAAACTTAAATTATTTAAACGAAAAACCTTAATTACTCTTTCTCTCAGATGTAACGAGCTTCTATCACATGTACATTAATACATTCACTGTATCTCAATATAAACTTGAGCCTATATTTCTTTTCTTACTATAACAACGATAGCTGTGGACACAGAATGTAATGAAAACATTTAAATTGTCCAATTACAAATAAACAAAACTAAAGGGTAGTTATTATGTGGATTTAAACAAAATGCATACTTTTCTTAGTTGTTAGTTGGCAATTTAAAACATATTGAATCATTACCGAAATAAAGAAGCTTGCTGAAACATATCTACCATTGTATGAACTGCTCTCGGGTGACTAGCCGAGTCAAGAGTGCGTTGTCACACGATATTTCGGCGACTAGATTCATTGCCATTCTTCTGGTGAAGATGGCGGCAATGAATCTAGTCGCCGAAATATCGTGTGATAACGCACTCTTGACTCGGCTAGTCACCCGAGAGCAGTTTATACATTCTCAACGCCGAGAAAGACTTCGTTCTTATATATCTACCATTGTAAGCCTGCCGTTGCGTAATGTCAGATTGACAGGTACGATGACCAACGTAGGCTTTTATTAGTATTGATGAGTTGAAGTACCGTATATGGTTAGTGGTCGAAAATCTGCATGACCACTAAAAATAAATTTAAAGATCACAATAAATAATATATACTTTCTGACATTGTTTATTAAACTGTTGGTAATCTTTTTTTAAATTTGATCAAATCATCTTTATTTGCAGCAGTATTAAGATAAATATAACATTAACGTAACTGTAAATTCAAATTGCGTCGGTTTTCATTCTAAATAATAATAATAAAAAAAACCTACTTTCTTTCTGTCTCTTCGTGCGACGGATGGATGATTCAAGAGTGTTTAACGGGAGCGCTAATTGCTAGAACTTCTGCTGCCGGTCCTTGTTGTCACCAATGTTCATCTCACGTTTGGAGGGCCTCGATTTGATTCTCTCACGTACCAACGCAGTCTGCGAGCCTCCCAGGGCGCAGTCACAAACACCACATCCGTTCACACTGGGGAAAAGAAAAATAACGAATTGCTCCATGCATTTTTAACAGCAGGAAATGTCCGTGCGTATTTCACCCAAGCGACTTTAAAGGCGGATTTCAAAAACGCAAAGTGGATTGGTAAAAAAAAAAATGCGTATAATTTGGGGAAGTGTTTTCTAATTTACGATTGATCAATTATTCGTCCAGAATTCACTACGGAACTAAGTTGGTTTTTAATCCATTTGTGCGGCCGTCCTGGTGGGGGCAGTTATTCTCGTCCGGCCCGGCTCGGCCAGATGTATATTTGATGCTGCGGTCCGCGCTCTTTGTGTTGCCCGCTGGCGTTTTGATTGCCACCGGATCGGAAGGAGCGGGTGTAATCCTGGTGGTACCCGTCCACTGCAATTAGCCATTATCTTCGTTCTCGTTTGCTTTCAATTCCCAAATGGAGTAGGATTGATTTTTAATGCAGCTTCCGCTAGCTGAACAGCAGTTATCGGAGCGGAATATTTACCTGTGCCTTTACTTACAGTTTTGCCAGTTTTAGAAAGCATTTTATAATTTGTAGACCTGACTGAAGGTATACATGAACATTTTCATTTCCCATTGACAATTATTTAAAAAATGCTACATTAGAAGACGTTTTTCAAGAGTTTCTGATGCACTTTTTCTCTTACTAGCTTCTGTTTACTTCACTTCTAGTTGTGATTACCCATTTTCTCGACTACAGTATGAACTTCCGAATACGTATAAATGTTCGACAGGAACGAGCTGGGGAAGCTAATTGTTTCATAATAAGGATGTTTTAAAAAGTTATAAATGAAACGTTATTTCTCGAATCTCTCCATTTGTTGGAACACGTTGTACCGTATTGAAATTTTAATTGTTAACTGCTTAAGCAGCCACATTACGGGCGATGGTCTACGTTCGTTGCGCGAAATGATGCGTCCACTAATCAAAACACTGTTTTGGCACTAATAAAACCATTGGCTTGAAGAAACTTGTAAATGGTTGAGGAATCTTGAACCTTTCCATTTCGCCGTTAACTTGGGTATTGTATCTGTGGTAAGGGAGCGTCCCCATTAACCACGTAACTCTATTTTGGCCTCCTGTAAACCGCCCCCCCCTTCCCCCGCTTAGCCTGACGTGACATTTGCCTCACCCCCCCCCCCCTTCGCCTCCATGTAACACGTAGCTTTTTTCCCTATTGATTTCAGAAGACAATTTGTGCTATATTCACTTGTCAGACTATCGTAAATTACATACGGAGATAATTAAATGACGGAACTAAATTTTCACGTGCTAATGTGTGTCCTGTACGTTATTTTATTATGATAAATGATATTAAGAAAAGGCTACGGAACTGAACCCCTTCTCCCCCACGTAGCCCATTGCAGCTTACAGCCAACATCTCCTCATCCATTAGCCGATCCACGTAGTTTATGGACGCTCCCTAATAGTCACGGCTGACAAAATGCAAATAATAATTGTAGCCCAGTTACAAAACATATCTATCGGCCCTTGGAACATTTAAGGTTGAGTGAATACGTGACAATCTTCCATATTACGCCAAACTACTCAATAAATTGCTGGTATAAACTTGTTGAAGGAAGTAATAATTGATTTAGAACTAGTGATATTAAATAATGCTGCTCAGAATAAATCCTTTAGCTTGTTGTTAATGCAGGACACCCATCAGCTGCACCACATTTTTCCATAACAAAAACCAGCATTCTGAAATGCAGAGAGGATTTTTCAGGCTTTAGTAGTAATGATGCTCCTTTGTCTTTCCCCTTTCGCAAGGGTACACTACGACACACAATGTTTTTTGTTTGTTTATGTCTTTAACTTTCGCCACTTTCGAAGTAAGTAGAGGCGAGACGAGAAACGAACTGGAAGGAACTCGGCCATGACACCCAGGCATTTGCTTGTAATGACTTTTGGAAACCATGGAAAAGCGAAATCTAGATTGGACAGAAATTCAAACTGGCAGTCACCCAAATGCGAGGCCAGAGAGTTACCGTTCACCCACCACGCTCGGTATAATACAACACATAATATCATACAATTTCACCAGTTCTAAACTTTAGAACCCGAAGGTCTTTCCTTGAAACCTATTCACCGCATATACGTAGTCTTCGAGGATTTCGTAAATAACATCAGCTTTTTTAAACGTACTGACAAGGATCAAAACAGAAGAATTTGAACAGTTGCAGGGTGACCTGGACAGGATAGATGAACAGATCAACATGAAATGAAGATAAACGCTAAGAAGAGTCAGACTGTTAAGCACACAGATAAAAACTAACGGTTGTTTATGGTTATAGAATGGAGAAGGAATTTCTGAAGATCTGAAGTGCAAATTTCTTGGCATAACATTTGATAATGAACTCTCAGCTTGGCAGGACACATTGGGCAGGTGGTAGGAAAAAGTTTCAAAACCCTTCATTTCTTAGAGGGGGTGATGAGCGGATGTACCAGAGAAGTGAGGTGATTGAGTACCAAAACTTTGATTATACGTAGCTTGAATATAGTGGCGTAGTAATGGATCCACATTTTTTGTATGAAATATACCAGTTGGAACGAGTGCAAAGGAGGGCAGCTACATTTGTTTCTGAAAAATTACTACAAAACGCAATAAGTAACTGATATGACAAAGGAGTGGTAGCGTACAATTCTTATGTTGATAATGAGGCTTGAAAGTATAATAGTTGAAGAATAGTGCATGGAAGGGAAGAGATAGTCATCTCAGGCAAAGGGTTGTAGGAAAATTTTCTTTTATAGTAAGGCAGTCAGCGAGTGGAATAAATTACAAAGGGAATTGCTCAAAGATTTACCAAAAACATTGAAAAAATTAAAAATTAAAGTTGCTTAAGTTCAAAAATATATAGGTGGAGAAACTACACTCAAATAATTTATGACAATAATAACAACAAGAAAGGGGTAAATAGATGTGTGACCACCGGAGTCTGTTCTCCATCGCAATTAATTTAACCTGGTAGGAAAATCTTTGTCTGCTGTTGGATTTCTCAACGTCGAGGTGGACTGGGCTTTACCTGACCTGGCGAAATTTAACACCACAGTGACATTTATACTTCACTTTACTCAGTTTACGGAGAATCTGGTGTCCTTATTCTGAAAACATCATCCAATTCGCTCCAAGAAATATGTAGGTTCTGTTTCAAGGTGAGTGTCAAGTCTTCATTTCGTAGCAGTGGTATGACGTGGGCCTCGCAGATCCGAAACGGGCTTGAAGTGAGTGGAACCTTGGGAATAAGGTAGTCGTCGATTGTAGTGAAACGTGGTAAATCAGGTTTTCATATTGCCTCATAGCAGTGACTGTAACCATTACGGAGCAAACGCTAATGTGAATGCTAAGATAGTTTCTGGTAATTGTTATGAGGAAGACTAGATGTGACAGCTGAAGAAAATTTAGCTTAATGACTATTCCAGCAGTTAACAAGTTTTTTTTTCACACTCATAGTGCCTTTCCATGGTACATTGGTTTTACTGATGCGAAAATAGTTGCATCATAATTCAGTTTTGTTCGTTATTGATACAGGCAGATAGCGAGAAGAGAAAATCATAAATTAGTTTATTTGAACAGGGAAAGATATAGCACTGGTCCACGAAACAAAGTCTTCATCCACAATGTCTATGATTCGATACCATGTTGTGTTAAGGTAGCTTACAATTGCCAAGTTTTTCCATACCTAATATTTCTAAAACCAACACAATTACTATTGTTCAGTGATTTAATTAATCTTTTTATTCGCTTAAACCCACTCGAAAGTAGCAAACAATTTGTATTTTTCTTCGATTAGTAAAATATGCCGTTTCGTTATAATCCCGTCAAGAAAGCGATAAATCGAACTATTCATATAATATTTGGCACAATTAAGTCTACTCAGGGCCGGCGCTAGGATTTTGAGGTCCGGGGTAACCAGTTGGGGGCCCTTGGCGAATTCATCAATTAAGGCCCTCGCTCAGACCAAATGGGCGACCTTTTTTTTTGTCATTTTTCAGCCTTATAAATTTTTTATCTACTGTCGGAAATGGGCCCTATAACGAATTTATGAGAATTTTTAAACAGAACCATTCGCGAAAATACGAGGTGCATTCAAGTTCTAAGGCCTCCGATTTTTTTTATCCGGACTGGAAAGAGATAGAAACATGCGCATTGTTTTAAAATGAGGCCGCGTTCATTGTCAATACGTCCCAGAGATGGCAGCACCGTACGGCAGATGGGATTTTACCGCCAGCGGCGAGAATGAGAATTTTAGATACTTAAAATGGCGACATTTTCCTTACTTGAAAAGCGTGCAATCATTCGTTTTCTGAATTTGCGTGGTGTGAAACCAATTGAAATTCATCGACAGTTGAAGGAGACATGTGGTGATGGAGTTATGGATGTGGCGAAAGTGCGTTCGTGGGTGCGACAGTTTAATGAAGGCAGAACATCGTGTGTCAACAAACCGAAACAACCTCGGGCTCGACATGATCCAGAAAGTGGAGAGAATTGTTTTGGGGGATCGCCGAATAACTGTTGAACAGATCGCCTCCAGTGTTAGCATTTCCGTGGGTTCTGTGCACACAATCCTGCATGACGACCTGAAAATGCGAAAAGTGTCATCAAGGTGGGTGCCACGAATGCTGACGGACGACCACAAGGCTGCCCGTGTGGCATTTTGCCAAGCAATGTTGACGAGCAACGACAGCATGAATGGGACTTTCTTTTCGTCGGTTGTGACAATGGATGAGACGTGGATACCATTTTTCAATCCAGACATAAAGCGTCAGTCAGCTCAATGGAAGCACACAGATTCACCGCCACCAAAAAAATTTCGGGTAACCGCCAGTGTTGAAAAAATGATGGTGTCCATGTTCTGGGACAGCGAGGGCGTAATCCTTACCCATTGCGTTCCAAAGGGCAGTACAGTAACAGGTGCATCCTACGAAAATGTTTTGAAGAACAAATTCCTTCCTGCACTGCAACAAAAACGTCCGGGAAAGACTGCGCGTGTGCTGTTTCACCAAGACAACGCACCCGCGCATCGAGCTAACGTTACGCAACAGTTTCTTCGTGATAACAACTTTCAAATGATTCCTCATGCTCCCTACTCACCTGACCTGGCTCCTAGTGACTTTTGGCTTTTTCCAACAATGAAAGACAATCTCCGTGGCCGCACATTCACCAGCCGTGCTGCTATTGCCTCAGCGATTTTCCAGTGGTCAAAACAGACTCCTAAAGAAGCCTTCGCCGCTGCCATGGAATCATGGCGTCAGCGTTGTGAAAAACGTGTACGTCTGCAGGGTGATTACGTCTAGTTCATCGATTTCGGGTGAATAATTAATTAGAAAAAAAATCGGAGGCCTTAGAACTTGAATGCACCTTGTATGTAAAGTTTGAACTCTTTCCGATAAAATCGCGTTCCCCGTGTAGTCCCTGCAGGCATCTCACTAAAGAAAAGTGCGATTGCAATACGGCTTGGGTAAATCAATGGACGGACCAGACTACAGAAAAGTGGCACCGCGTCTGTGACGCCAATAATCCACCTGAAGGTTTTAACTGTACTCACAAAATTTTGGTGTTGTTTAACATAGAATCCGTTCAAATCGAGGAATGTGGTGTGCTTCGTTTTTTGATTGGGAAATGCTAGAGCTCGTAACTGTGGCGCTAATTATTAAACTATCAACCACATAACTTTCGATCGGTTCCACAGTTACCGTCCTCGGTAGGGCGAGGCTCGCCTTGCTTCGCGCTGCTGAGGTCGCTGGTTCGAGTCCGGCCTAGAGCATGGGTGGTTTTAATTAACCCGAATTGTCCTTTCAATTGAGATTATCACCAGAAAACTAGAAGAATCAAACACCATTGAGGAAAATGAATCACAGATGATGTCGGCTGAATGGCTAAAAAACCGGATGCCATAAAAAAAATATGCTTCCACAGTGCCTGCCTAGGGAGAGTTCAAAATTTCATAAATGGGTCACCAAGAGAAATCGAATGAATTATACATGTTGACATTTAGCTTTAACTTTGCTAAAATATTTTAATTTTTGATAGGTTTGTAATTGTTCCTTATGTATGCAGCTATACACTAAATAAATAAACAGTAAAATAAGGAATCACTTCATTATTTTTGTTATAAACACTAATGTATAATCTCAATAAAAGCGTGAAGTGGGGGAATCGGTGATGTATAAATAAAAGATTGTAACCGAAAGAAGTCAGTACAGTTAAGATATTTTCAGTAAAATTAATTAGTGTCATTACACTACAGAAAAGGAATCATTTTTAAAATTTATATCAGTCTGTCTGTTTGGATGAAGGGGTAAACCCTAAAACTACTGGCTGGAATTTGATGAAGCGAAAATAAATGTACATAGGAAATACAAATATTTTGTCTTCGCGGGTATTGAACTCATGCTCTTTTGTAATCTGATACACTCATCGAACCACATAACTATTATCAATTACGGCTTTTCTGTAGGTATATTTACACAATTTAAAACGTCACAGTTTTTACTCATTTTTTCGTAACCGAAGGCCAACCAGTACGAATAGTTTTAGGGTGAAGTCCCATGGGTGTTATCGTGTAAATCCACATTTATTGTTCTCTGATTCCGATTTCCACACCGAAGACGTCTCCTTCTAAGTTATTCTTTGAAATAAATAAAATTTAAAAATTTAAAGGTACATTTCGCTAGGTTATCAGAGACGCTAGAATGCAAATTATCGAGCATTGCATTGAATCTTAGTCTGTCTTTTGTGTTCAGCTTTTATATCGGGGAACAGCTTGAACTAAATTATCTAATAAAAGGTTCTTAGAGTCAACAGGACGCAAGAATCATCAGCAAAATAATAATTTTTTGGAACAATAGAAATTACTTTATCAGATAGATATTTACAGATAGTATTTTCATGTTAATGGTTATTATTGTTATTAATATATATTATTAATATTCTAATTCAGTTGTATTTGTTGAATTTGCATCATACACTTTTGTAATAAAATGTTTATATTAACTGACATAGAAAAAGTATGAATGCTCAGGCTTCCGCGGCCATCTGTAAATATCAACTGGGTTTTGTTTGAATGCCACGTTATTTATTTGACAATTTGCTTTCGTTTGCCATTCTGCCGAATGAAGGAGGCAGCAGAAATTTTAAAGAATACGAACAATTTCAACGATGACAGTGGCCTATTTCTCCGCGATGCTTGGCGTTAGTTGCTATGTAAACATAAATAGTATCTCTGACGAAGGCGGCAGAATGGCAGCCGAAAGCTTAAACTGCAATATGAATAACGCGGCATTCCCACAAAATCCATTTATTATTAGAAAATATATGTTTCACATTCAGCACGATCCACGTATTTCGTGAAGTCTTTACACTTCTTGGTTGAAATTTGTGGATTACTTTGCAAAGAAAAGTTGAAGTTATCCCAACCAGCTACTTGGTTTTGTCTAATGCAAAATTGACATTAAAATCTACACTAAAAGTTGTAGTTATTTTATATTATCTTTGTGAAGTAAGGCAGATCCTTTTACTGTGTGTGGTAATAATGAATGAAGAAAATAATAATTAATGTCATCTAACTTTAGATTAGGAGAAAGCTACACTGCTACTATCCTAAAGGTTTTCGTATTTTAAATTTGACATTTAACCATACACATTGGGCTCTGCGCATGCGCAGAAAGTTGCGGCGCGTGCCAGTAACCACGTAGCGTGTAACGTAACGCGTTACGCTGGCAAATTTCTCCCTACCACGGCCAGAGAAGTTTCACTTAAAAGAGTGGTGTACATTGAACGCAGAAACATTTCACTTTTATGTCAGATGTTAAATTATAAAATATGTTGTCAAATAAGCTAAATTGTTTATACCACATGGTCAAATAATAAAATAAAATTCTTTTCTTATTAATTTCAATGGACTTTTGAAATATTCTTAACAGGGTTCAGATTTTGGCTACCTTTTTGTAGAAGACTGTTTTTACCACTTTTTTTTTTTAAATTGAAGATTATGATAAGATATTTTCTAACTTGTGTCGTGCAGGCTATTCCAAAACCTACTAAAGAAAGTATTCCATTAGAATTGAAGTAAGCGTAACTAAAATTAAAAACGAGATAGATAGACATCAAAATCGGGGTTCGAATTTGGTTCCTTTCCTCTGTTCATAAGGTTTCAAGGTAAATTACGTCTAGCAATCGAAATGTTTGTCGTGATTTCAACGTACAAGTTAGCTTTTTTGGCCTTGCTGGTGATGTGTTAAGTGTGATACAATCTGAAGAAGGAAGTCCGTAATTAACACTCGACGTGAACAAAGTTTTGGCAAAACAGCGAATAATAAATCTGAACGAACACGAAAATCACTCTGTCGGTTTATACAGAGGGCGTTATGAATTCTAAGACATCACTTCAGCCGACGTGTAAATACAGCCGACGTGAAATTCAAGTATGAATTGTCTGTGAATGATTTAGAGGTACGAGATGTTGTGCGGGTCGTATCTCGCAGGTAGCAGGCGCCGCCGTGTTGGGCATTGTGCGCGGGAGGCGGCTTTCGCAAGCAGAGCTCTTCCCACGAATGGCTTCGATACGAATGAATGGGAGCTTGTTGGGAGGGAGGGCTGGTCGATCAGAAGGACCTGCTGCCAACACGCGGGACTGGGATTGCGGCGCTGGAGGCGATTCTTCGCCAGTCTTGCAGCTACAGACAGCTCACTGCTGTTTCTACCTGTTTCTACCTGATGCAGGATCCTCGATAACAGTGGTACCCAACGAGTGAAAGCGTTGAAGAGACCATGGAGGCCGTTTCTGGTCCAAGTAAAATTTAGGGTGCGTTGAGGACTAACCACCAACCCTTTGCTTTCAAGCATTATATTCGGCTTTAAGGGATGCATAAAAAAATTGCATTTCCATCATCACAAAAAGAGTGGGTTAGCGTACTCAGCAATTTAGTTGCTGCGAAAAGAAACAGATTTCCAGTAGTAGAAAGCGTGATGGTGTAACGGCTAGCGTTCTGGCCTCGCATTCGGGAGGACGGCGATTCGAATCCCCGTCCGGGTATCTATTTTTGGGTTTTCCATGGTTTCCCAAATCACTCCAGGCAAATGCCGGGATGCTTCCTTCAAAAGGCCATTGCTGAATTCCTTCCCATTCCTTTCCCCCCATCCTTTCCCGTCTCTAAAGATCTCGCTATTAGAGAGACGTTAAGCAGATAAAAAAAGTAGAAATCGGCACAAAATCACACCACGCTCAGTCCTATAGTCAGTAATATTTTCTCACAATATGAATTTTTTAAATCAAACTGAACATTACACAAATGAATACATGTTCGTTTGGGACAACTAGAACCACGTTAAGTCTTTGAATTTAATTTTTGCTGTGTGCACATCCATGTCACATCTATGGTTGTTAGCCTTGTGATCTACAGTTTAATGTGGAATCCGAACCACTGAACACACCAATATTATTTCTATTTTTTATTAGGTTATTTTGGAAATATCTCTTTGTTTTCATACATACATAATGTAAAATTCGTCCAACCACTTTTTCAAAAAGTAGGTAACAAGCTAAAAAAAATTGGAGAACTATGGGTTACATTTTTTATTACAAGAAGGGTAGTCGTCACGTTGTTCATTTTTCTGAAAAGGGAGAGAAAATAGGGCGGTGAGTAAGTAATTTTCTTTCGAAAAGGAGGTGGTAGTTCGAAAAATGTTGGGAACCTATGCTGTACAAAAAGGCTTCCCAACCCAAGGCCCGCCAACGGTAGCGGTCTAGAATACGCTAGCTCGAAAACCTCTGCAAAGGTCACAGCGATGTTTTTTAATTATTCATTGTACAAAAAAAAAAAAACTTCTGGAAAGGTCTATTTAATTTTTTTAATTTTTAGGTGTACTTTTAATATGTGTTACTTATATCTTTGTTATATTAAAATATCTGTTGTATCTGTATTATGTGGCCCGCAGGCTATCTTAAAATCGATGTTGTGGACCACAGAATCGAAATTGTGGCCCATTTCGAAAATAGGTTTGGTAGCCTTGCTCTACAACATCTGAGATATAGCAGTGGATTTTTCCATATTGGAAACCAAGCCAAACCAGTCTCCGTAAACATGAGATCGCAGGAGGAAAGGCTAAGCACCATTTTTAAAGCAATTACTTAGGCTGTCAGCTAAATTTATGTACAGTTTCATTTTCTCCGTCTCTCGTAAGCTGATAATCACACTAATACATCATCTAAATGCACCTCCACCCGCTTGCAAAGTGGGAACAATTCGTTTATATTTCAAATACTTTTCACATTGAAACCGAAGACTGGGAAACAGAATACAAAATTTACTTAATGATTTGGAAGGGATCCATATTCAACACGAAGTCGTCAAAGACGGAAATTGAAAGTTGAAAGAGTGTTGAGATGAGAGTCACTTTTTACCTGCATAGAGAATTGCTCGTAGTATTGTAGCGCCGTGTTGTGACTAACGTCATTGGCCTGATTGAACGCTTTGCTTACAACAGACATAGTTAGACCAACGGTTGAAAATTGCTCAATTCTGTACCTGCCTCTTCAATTACTGACCAGTGTTGCAATAGGGTTGTGGATAACGAGGCGGTTTACTGGAATTAAAGGGATGAGCTGTGGAAATACACATATCACAGTAAAAATACCTCCTAGTAGTTTGTGAGGGGTTTGTCATATATTTATTATAAGAATAATACAAAATTTTCCACTTGTATATTATATATATATATATATATATATATATATATATATATATATATATATATGTATATAAATGAAAAAAGGATCATCTAGTGGTTATGACGGCCTATCCATTGACTTACTCCGATTGACTGGAGAAGAAACCTACAGACGCCTAGCTAAGGTATTTTCAAAATGCCTCGAAGAGAAAAATATCCAATCCAGCTGGAACAAAGCAATGATTGTGTTGCTACACAAGAAAAGGCAGTCGTTACAATATTAAGAACTACCACTCCATCAGCCTCCTTCCTATCATTTACACAGTGGTTACGAGCGTCATCAACAACCGCATCAGTTCTACCTTGGACACAGTACAACCAATAAAACAGGCTGGCTTTAGGTAAGGATTCAGCACGATAGATTACATCCAAGTCATCCACGAAGTAAAACGTCGAGCTAATGAATACTAGCCACTCTTTTTGGCCTTTATTGATTTTGAAAAAGCTTTTGATTCGGTCCATCACTCAGCAATCATGCAAGCCCTTCTAGAACAAGGAGTGCATCAAGGCTATATCAACATACTGTACAACA
This sequence comes from Vandiemenella viatica, assembly GCA_031002005.1. Taxonomy (NCBI): domain Eukaryota; kingdom Metazoa; phylum Arthropoda; class Insecta; order Orthoptera; family Morabidae; genus Vandiemenella; species Vandiemenella viatica. The sequence continues at coordinate 94,425,165 of JARYHS010013630.1, read as the reverse complement.
TCTACACCACTTCCACTGCCTTTGTCACCATCGCTGAAGCCATCAAAGGGTTCCCAGTGTAAAGAGAGGTAAAACAAGGAGACTCTATATCCCCCAAGCTATTAACATCTGTCCTGGAGTTGGCAATGTCAAAAATCGAATGACAAAACAGAAAATAAATGGAAGAAGTCTCAACAACTGAAGATTCGCTAATGATATAGTTTTACTAAAACAGTCTGGAAGAGCTAAAAGAACTGATAAATGAACTAGAGGCAGCTTGTAGCGAAGTGGGACTTAAAATAAAAGTGTCAAAAACCAAAATGATGCAAAACAAATGGGCAGAAAAAGACAAAGACAAGGCAGACACGAAAGAAGCTGATATTCAGTCGGTAGAACAGTTCATCTATCTTGGCCAACTGATCAACGTGAATGGTGACTGAAAGCCTAAATCTACAGTTTTTATAGTTTTTAAATGAAACATGCTACTACATCCTTAAAAAACAGGTATTTGAACAATTTGTATTACAGGTCCTCACATATGCCTACCAGACTTGGATCATAAACAGTCACATGAAGCAAAAACTGAGAACTGTCCAGCGAAGTATGGAAAGAGCAATGCTAGGGTTTACAAGAAGAGACAGGAAAAGGGCCGTGTACAGTACATTCATTCAATAAACAAAGTGACAGACATCTTAAAAAGAGGCATGACCCAAAAATTACTGTGTTCTGGTCATATTGCTCTCAAAAGAGATGGCAGATGGACTATGGCACTACTGGATTGGATACCAAGGAACCTGAAAAGAGCAAGAGGAAGACCCCCGGATCGCTGGGATAGAGACGTACGTCGAGTTACAGGCGTGGACTGGAAGAGAGTTGCTCAAGATCGATCAGCCTGGAAGGAACTACAACAAAACTATGTAGAATTAAATTCTAATATAAAGAATCTTGAGCATGTAATATACGAATATAGCTCATATGGCTTAAAGAGGCTACATACTGAAACAAGGATTGATAAAGCTGTAATTATATATATATATATCAGGTTTTGTCCATGGAAGGTCATTAATATAACGATTTCTTTTAATATTTTCACTATATGAAAAACAACAGACGATTAAATTTCAACGGGGTAGAAATCCAAATGCTTCAGCGTAAAATGCACAGTAAAAGAATGTTTAATTTCTCGCGCTACGTAGATCTTTAGCTTAATTATAGGAGCTATTTAATTTGAACAACTAATGTACTGATTTCAGCTATTAAAGAATTGTGTAAATCGTAGTTAAAAGATTACGCCTTGAAAAACGTTTTATTTCTACAGCTGACACTGATTGACATAAACATAGCAGCTATGATGATAAAACATGTACTTACGTGTTTTACGATGTTTGAAAAGTGATAAATCACCGTCGCCCTCAACTGAAGGATACAGTCTAAATAAGATTAATTATTGTTCCTCAGATATTATGTTAAAATTCAGAATATGTAATTTTTTTTATGTCAACTCACAATTTTGTTAACAGATACATTATATAAGATTGAAGTTTTACACGGATTTGGAAATAAATAAATTCTCTTCAGATTTCCAGCCGCGTAAAAAAGTTACACTTTTATGTCGTTTCGTCTCAGCACTCATTTTCAACCACAGATGTTACTGGATAACTGTTTGTTTACGCGCTGCCGCGGAAACGGAGGAAAACAAAAAGCCAACCCAGCGCGATGACGTCATCCACTCTTCTGCTCATTACTGAGGCGAAGCTGTTTCAACATTTTGATAGCCGGGGTGAGTTGATAACCAGTGTCGCTGTTAACTAATGAATCAGTTGTTCTGATTTCTACAGCTTCTGTTATAATGCTGTCCCAAAAATCTCCGATCCGAGCTAAAATTGTAGTTTATTCGAAATTAAATGTATTTCCTTCTCGGCCACAGTTGATTTCTCTTACCGAGCGTGGTGGTGTAACGCCTTGCGTTCTGGTCTCGCATTCGGGAGGA
>JARYHS010013630.1:94241959-94422196 GCA_031002005.1 Vandiemenella viatica | reverse complement strand
GTCTCTTTAATTACCTGAGTCCGCAGTGTTTCGGTATGCGTGTTTTGGGACACTGCATTCGTGTTGTTGCCCCTTATGTCTGAGACTTACTATTTAATATTTGGTCGGAACCGCATCAGCAAGGGGGAAGGAAAGCGAATTTCATGTAATACTCACTGAGAAAAGAATTCTCGTTACCAAGAATGTTTTCATGGTATAATTCTTGTCACGCACGCTCATTATCCTTGATGGCTTAGGTCACTATCAACTGATAAGATACGTGAGTCAGTACATGTAGAACTTAATTTTGTTTGCACATGCATTTGTAATTGTTATTTTGATACGACTCCGTACATGCTACAAAAAGCAACAGTAACAGAAGGAAAAAAATAAAATAGTTACGAAACGATTGGTTGCAGCAGATTGTACAGACGACTTATCGCTACAGGGTTGTAAAAACAGCAATAATTTCAATTTTCAGTTTGGTAGTAATTTTCCAAAATAACCACGTAAATGCACGATGGTCGTACAAATTTAAATTTATTACTCAATAAAATAAATAAATACGGGAGTCATTATGAAAATTGAACGCATAGGAAAAGAAGCAAATTACAAGTGTAATTTGTTTTTCGGGTACGGATAAAATGGAAAGGACAAAAAGAAAACATCGTTAATTTGTTTAAGAGTTAAAATACAGTCTCAAAGGAATCGATAAATGGCCTTAAACTTTCTTAAGGAATAATTAAGCTGCTATGTAACTGAACCATGAATCACTAAATTTAAATTAAGAGAAAGTATAGACTAAAAAAATCTATACCCAAGTTATTTGTTGGATGTTACTTTTTCAATAAACTTTCGTTTATTTAACATGTATTGAGCCCCTCGTCAGATTTCTTTGAAATTACTTCCAATAGTTTGGATTATGTGATTTTAAATGGAGTTATTTGGAGAATTAATGATTTGAGGATTACACATTCCAGATTGTTGCGAGGAAGAAGGAAGTAATTAATTAAAATCACTGGTGAACGTGTTTTGGCAAGTAAAGCTAACTATCAAAAATATCTATAAAATTCAGAAAACATTGTGCCATGTCATACATGCAAGTGCATGTGTGCTTTAACCTTAGCAACACGATACGTAACTTTACCTCACTGGAAAATGATCAACCAATTATTCCTGGAACAAGAGCATTCATTTATGCTGATGACACAGTTGCAGCTCAAGGCACAACCTTTGAGGCGATGGAGGTGAAGCTGACAACAGCTCTTGAGGATATGGCCAAGTATTATGATGCTAATCATTTGAAGCCCAACCCTGGAAAAACACAGGTTTGCATTCCATCTGAGAAACAGAGAAGCCAGAAAAAAGTTGAACATCAACTGGAGGGGGCAACAACTACTACACTGCGATACTCCAAAATATCTAGGAGAAAAGCTTGATCGCTCTCTTCCATTCAAAGCCCATTGTGAGGATCTGAAACTCAAAGTATCCACCCGGAACAACATCATCCGGAAACTTACAAGTACCTCCTGGGGAGCACAGCCAAATGTGCTTGGTACACATGCCCCGGTACTTAGTTTCTCTGCAGCAGAATACTCAGCACCAATTTGGCAAAACTCTGCACATGGTAGGAGGGTTGATATAGCATTGAATGATATTGTTCGCATTGTAACAGGTTGCCTGTAAACAACTCCTTTTAGTAAAATATACCAAATCATGGGCATAGCACCACCTGACATTCGTAGGAAAACAGCTGCAAAGATGGAGAAGAGGAAACAGGAAACAGACCCCAGACACCCTTTGTTTGGACACCCACAAGCCTGAAGTCAAGAAAGAGCTTTGTACAGTCAACTATAGTCATAAAATCTTCCCTGAAGCACGCCGTCTAGAACTATGGCGAAATTCGTTGCATGAAGAACAGTGGAGGAACATCAAAGAGGCACCGGCTGCGGGGTGTAATCAGCCATATGCTATATGGAAAGCTGTAAACAGATTAAGAACTGAAGTGTTCCGATGTAGATCTAATATTAAAAAATGGGGTTACACTACTGACAAGGATCTATGTGAATGTGGTGAGCTTCAGAACCCACAACATCTTCTGATATGCAGGAATCTCCTGAAACCTGCACTATAGACGACCTTTTTAGGGCAAACGAAAGGCCATCGAGATTGCGGAATTCTGATCACATTACATTTAATTGTGTTCTATAGTTTGATATTAATTAATTAATTTTTTTTTTAACTTGTAATGTTATGTCCTGGACACGAGAAATAAATAAATCCTCACTGGAAAAGAAGCAATGTTACTACACAAAAAAAGAATAAAACCTTCAATCAATTCAAACGTGAAATGTCGAATGGCGAAAACATTCCAAAGATATTGTGTTGCTATATGGAATACATGCCCAATAGACTATCTCCTGCTGCTTCGTCGCTTATGGTTGGTGATATGTAAGAACAACTGATGGAGCATCTACTGCGGTACTCGCGACTAGCATTCGGTAGGACGATGCTTCATAACCCCGTTTTGCCATGCATATCACCTGTGGTCTTGGCCAATAACAGAGAAGGAATCTTGAGAGCGTGTGACGTTTGAATGAAGTTTTGTAAGTTTGTTGATGAAATGTTGCCGAATTTTATAAATGATCCTTCGCATGTGGGAGCAACCCGAGGTGGCGGGAGAGGAGAGACACCACTGGTTGGCTGTTCCAGACTCCAGGGCGTTTGCTGGAGAGATCACGGAGGTGATATGCGACCTGGGTACGAAGGGTCCGGATCATTCGCGGCTGACTCCTGTAGTTGCGGCGAAGAGCGCTGACCATCTTAAGTCTTCATGCTACGTAAAAGTAATTTTGTGAACTGAGTATAGAGGATGAGTCAAACGTCGTTGGACACCTTCATAAGTTGGAAGAGTGAAGGGAAAACTGAAAAGTGATGATGGGAACAGAGGTTTGATGTGGGGCCGCTACTTTTGGAGTGAATATCATTCATGGCCGCCATCTTGAAATCCGCCATTTTGGATTCAAGTCACTTTTTTAAATGGGAAGAGGGGTGTATGACACATCAAATAACACTCGCTTGAGCTCAGGAATTTATTGGTGTAATTTGTTTTTCTCTGTCTTGTGCCGTTTAGAAGTCATTAATGTTCAAAGTTACCTTGATGCTGACTCAGGTCTCTCTTGAAATGGGTCTGACACGTGAACAGAAGATCGAAATCATCCTTATATCAGGGGGACGCAGCTACCGAATAGTAGCAGCTGACTACAACAGACGGCACCCAGACAGAGAACCGGTATCGCACAGCACGGTGGCTCACGTGATCACTAAATTCCGGGAGACAGGCTCTGTTCAAGATAGGGCACGCAGTGGGAGACCAAGGACTGCCACCAATGAGGAAACTGCAACTGCGGTTGTTGCGTCGTTTGTGAAAAGTCCTAAACGAAGTACACGTCGTGAATCCAAAATGTCGGATTTCAAGATGGCGGCCATGAATGACATTCACTCCAAAAGTTGCGGCCCCACATCAAACCTCTGTTCCCATCATCACTTTTCAGTTTTCCCTTCACTCTTCCAACTTATGAAGGTGTCCAAGGACTTTTGACTCGAAGGTGTCCGAGGACTTTTGACTCGCCCTGTATTTTTGTGATATATATATCCGGTACTACATAGGCTAATAATCAGGATCCTACTTCTTCAAGTGACTGGTGCAGCCTGTTCTGCTGCAGATAAACACGGTTAAGATAATTTACATCTGATCATTTTCCAATATGTGTATGCCTATACGCCATTCGATCGCCCCGTAACGGCCCAGCATGCGACCTGTGCAAAGAAATTTGCATTATTAAGAAACGTTCTATCGCAGCTTGGGTCCTGAGTTGAAATCGGCTGCAGTATAATTATCCTTTCTGAAGAGTAATGCTGAATTAACCTGCACCCCGGGATTTAAAGCAGATTCAGATGAACTGTATTTTGGAGCTTATTTCATATGTATAATTGCTTCATTTCTTGTTTATTGTCATGCAACTTAGTGAACTTTAAGTGTTAATTCAGTTATTTGGTGACGATATTTATCATTCATTTGCTAGACTATTGTATGTTTTGTAATGGCTCGATCAAGTAATGTAGGGCGTTCGTGTTTGTTTGCAAAACATAATTATGATTGTTTATTTTGACTAAAGGTAGATATCATATACCACGTCCGTGGTCAATTAAATGTCAATTAGTAAATAAATGACCAGATTATGGCATTCTTGCTCTATAAAATGATTCTAAAATAAAAGTCACTCCACTGATGAAACATTAAATTAATTAAAATCAAATTTCGCTAGCAAAAGTAATTAAACCCTAAGAGTACAGTCACACCACACTATGTTTGATACAAATTGTGCAATAATTCAAAAGTGTCTAGGGTGTGCTCTCAGGCATGTTTACACGAACATTGAGATCAACTCGAGCAATAAACGTCGCAAATTTATTATTTGTGTATATCAGTCTTATTGCGGTCTGGTTGCTTAGTGGTTAAGGCGCTTGCTTCCAGTAATTCGCTTCAATGGTCCAGGGTTCAATTTTTGAGAGATGTGTATGATCATATGAGCTATACCACGTCGTTCCGTGTTTCGGATTCCACGTTAAACTGTATGTCCCAGAGGAAAGGAAATGGCCGTCCTATATATATATATCTACAAGCCTTTACAGCTGACTCTTCATGCATCAAATCGAAATTATTGTCCTTGATGTTCCTAAAATTTTACGGTTGATACCTGCAAAAGCTTTCATCTGTTCGATCCAAATGGATAAGTCCCTTTTTACTTTTATAGTAATAAGCAATAGAAAAGTCATTAAGCTCATTGGAGATTATGAATCATTTCCAGATAATTATACCCATAATACAACTACTACTTTTTCTTAAGGTTTAGGCTGCTGGAGGATTTCGACTTTCGAGGACCCATTACAGCCGATTTAACCTAGGGAGAGAGGAGGGAAGGGGATAGTAGTGGCCTTAAAAAGGAACCATTCTGGCAGTCACCTGAAGGGAATGCGGGAAAACACGGAAAACCGCAGACAAGATGGCTTGCCGGGATTTAATCCTATCCTCCCGAATGTTAAGTAGTAGGGCGATGTTGCCCTTCTCCGAACTCAGACAACTACTACTACTTATTTTTCTTCATCTTTCATTACCCCAGCTGAGGGCCAAGAGCATGATCTTTTCAGCTTTTGATAACAGTTTTTTATTAATTAAATGGTAGTATTGTCAAAAACCAGCATGATATTTGGAAGCACGGATTACTACCCACCACGGCAACAATCTCTTGGGTTACATTGTCCCTAGAGTGTAGGGAAGTTTTTGCGTTGAGCGCATCTCCTTTCAAGTCATGTGAGGTTGTATTTGGTAGCATAGGTTCAATTTTACCCGTCGCTCAGCAATTAGTTCCTTTCTGAAGTTCCAGGCAGGTTGTGGTGAAGGTTGTTGTCCGAAGACATTTCCTTCAAACTTCATACGTCTCCGTCACTTTTCTTGCGGTATGTCTTCTCTGGTGCTGCTTTTTTTTATTATTATTATTCTTGTTCAAAAATGGAGAGTGGTCTTCTGTGGCGGTCGAAGTATGTGCCGTACGTGCCCAGTGGTGCTATCAGTGGGTTCTGCGATCTTTGGGCTGTCGTATAGAAGGATATGGCCAACTGTCGTATCCTATCTCGTTGTAGTGGTATTCCTGCGGCTGCGTGCAGGTCTCCAACTGGGAATCTTTTTGTTACATGGAGAGCTCTTCGAAGGGCTCTATTCTGCAAAGTTTGTAGTCTTGCAAAGTTTGTCTTGGCCGCGTACCCCCACACTGGGCACGCGTACTCAAGCAGTGGACGTACCAGATTGCAGTAAATAGTCACTCCTGTTGTCGCAGCTAGTGAACTAGTCAGGTTAAGTAGTGGGTACAGTTCCTGTAACCTGATTAGGACTTTCTTCCGTAGGTCCTCAATATGTCTCTTCCAGGTTAGCCGTCTGTCTAACGTCACTCCTAGATATTTAACTGTGGAGTTCGACGGAATGTCTTTACCGAAGAGGCGCAATTTTGGTGCAGGTGTTTCACGCTCTCGGCGTTTTTCGAGTTTCCGGGATAGCATCACGGCTTGGGTTTTCGTAGTGTTGATGGTGATACGCCACTTTCTTGCCCACTGCTCAGTCTCTTGCAGTACTTCTTGCAGCTTTCTTGTTGCTACTGCCCTGTTCCGGTGATGGGCGAAGAATGCCGTATCGTCGGCATACAGAGCAGTGTGTACGCTGGCTGGTGCTGGAATGTCCGCTGTGTACAAGCTGTACAATACAGGCCCCAGCACCGAACCTTGAGGAACTCCGGCATGTATTCGACGGCGAGAAGATAGGGCGTTGCCGACTCGTACGCAAAAAGTTCTGCCGACCAGATAGCTTCGAATTATCTTCACCATCTGGCTGGGAATCCCATGATGATACAACTTTAGTAGAAGACCGTTGTGCCATACACAGCCGAAGGCTCTTGCAACATCCAAGAGAACCACTGGACAGTATTATTTCCTGTTAAAGGAGGGCGGTAGCAGTTTCTACCACACGCATTATCTGCTGTGTGGCAGAGTGACCTCTTCTAGAGCCCAGCTGGAAATGAGGTATGATTCCATTTTCTCTGATGTAGGTTTCAAGCCTCTGTAATAGCAATCTCTCAAATACCTTGCTTAGTGAAGGTAGTAGACTGATTGGCCTATAATGTTGCGGGAATATTGGATCTTTTCCCGGCTTCCTTACTGCAACAACAATGGCGTGTTTCCAGCTTCGTGGGTACCGTTGGCTTCTTATTATGTCATTGAAGATGGTGGAGAGGTGTGTGACGGCTATCCGCGGGAGATTGCGGAGCGGCTGGTTGCACACCTTATCATGCCCAGGAGCTTTTCTTCGGTGTAGCCGTTTAATGACCTGCCGCACCTCCTCTTCCGTAAATTCACTTAAGTTATACCCATCGCCATCTGCTTCCATGAATCTGGCAAGTCTTCTGCGAGTTTCAGTGACGTGGTCTTCGTCTTCTATTTCCGCTGGGTGGAATTGTTTTTCAAAGTGATCGGCAAGGGCGTTTGCCTTACTTTCTGGATCGAAGACGAGGCCTCTCTCTCCATGAAGAGGTGGCTGCCTAGCTCCTCTCTTGGTGAATCTACGAGTCTCTCTCCAGAGGGTGCCATCTTCAGTCCTTAACATGGATAGTCGAGAGGATGACTCCCGATTTCTATGTTCCGTCAAATCTGCCTTTATTTCACGCTGTAGCCTATTTAACAGTCGGCTGGTCTCTGCATTTCTTGTGAGTTTCCATTCTTTAGCAACTCGATTTTTATGTATGATCTGTGCTAGGAGTTGGGAGGTAGCTGTTTTGAATGCTGGACTCTCGGACTAGGCGGTGTGGCAGCTTTGCTGGCGTTGATATGAATGCCTACGAAGTGCTTGAGCGCTTGGTCTGGAGTTCTGTTGCCTATTAGGAGTTGCTCTTCGACTTCTTCAGTGATTTTGTCACGGTACTGATCCCAGTTCGTTTTTCTGTAATTATGTGTCTCTAGCTCTTCAGGTTTCCAGGAGCCCACATCTACTTCAAGCATCACGGGGGAATGATCCGAAGACATTCTGTTAAGCGTGTTTGCTGTCACAATACCAGTAAACCCTTTCGTGAAGGCAATGTCTAATACATCTGCTCTGTTGCCATTCCACGGATGGTGAGTGGGCTCTTCAGGGCCCAAAACATGTAGGTTATGTCTAAGAGCCAGACGATGCAGTTGTTGCCCAAGTCGGTTTGCTACACGGGAGTTCCAGTCTGGGTGCTTCGCGTTGAAGTCACCTCCAACAAGAAGTTTGCCTCGAATGTTGGCGAGCCCGACTATGTCGTTCTCAATCAGTAATCTCCTCGGTGGACGGTATGCAGCGACAATTGTAAGTGGCCCTGTTGTTGTTGTCACCCATATGGCAATAGCTTCAAGTTGTTCAGTTGGCGGCAGCAAGATGTCATGATGGGGAATGCCACGCTTGATGTATATAGCAGCTCCTCCTCCGGCTGTTAGTCTGTCTGTACGGTAGCTGCAGTAATTAGACACTGGAGCTCTCAGTCCAGGTTTAAGATGAGTTTCTGTTACTAGACAAATATCGACGTCTTCTTCTCTCAGGAATTGCCTGAACTCAATCATCTGGTAATGAATTCCGTTCGCATTCCAAACACAGATGAACAGTCCTTCTATATGTCTTCTATCCATAATGTGGTGGTGAGGAGAAGACTTCTTTAGGCTGACTCGCCATCATTACAAGGGATCTTATGTCGGTTGACAACTGCTGAAAGTTGGTCATTAACGTTGCCATCATATTGGTGAGAGCACCAACAACATCCATGAGTCTATCTATGGAAGTTCCCGACGTGGTTTCTCTGAACTGATTGTTTTGCATTGGATCTGAAGTCTGTGCAGCTGGACAATGTGGACCTGAATTACTTTTTTTGTTTGACGAATTTCCTCTGACAATGTCTGAGAATTCCTGGCTTCTCTGTTAACCTTGTTGGTTGCACGGTGCTTGATTGTTTTCATTATTCTTCTGATTACTTGCTTTTGGTTTCTTCACGGGTGGAAACTGAGACTTTTCCAAGTTTGTGTCCACGTAATTCTTGTTCACCTGCTGCACTTTCTTGAGTACATGAGCTGTCGGTTCGGTCATAGCAGGTCCATTGTCTTGAGATTGTTTTGACTTATTTTTATCTTCACGTTTTCTGCGGGCAACTTCAGACTGTGCCATTGCGATTCCTCGTTGGCGAGAGCATTTTGTATAAGGATTTGATTGTACATACCTGTATATTGTTGCGCAGCGCTGTGATGCACTGAAAGATGGTCCGTAGAATTTCTAGAAACAGCGTCCATCTTCACAGCAGAGGATGTCACCAAGTAGATGTTTGAGTTTTCGGGATTATCAAAACTGTTTAAATGGGCTGCATTATCTGTCTGGTTTTCTGACAGATGTCCTTTCTTAGGCTGGGCCTTCATCTGTTCGTTCATAGTCGTTACATTTGTTTCCATTCCCCACCAACTCGGCTGGGTCATCGTAGGCTGTCCTGCGGCTTGGGGAAGTTGATTTTGCTGATCCTCTGGTGGGGCGTGAGTTGCTTCCATTTCTATGTTGTAACTGTCACCACGCACGCGACTAACAGTGACAACTGCAGCAGGCCTAGACGTCATTTTCGTTGCCGATATCGTTGACACGGACGGCTCGGAACGGCGCGGCGCGGTAGCCGACGATCGCGAACGCGACGGCGGACGCGGCCACTGCGTTGCTGCCCGTGCAGCGCGACGCGTTTTTCGGCTTCGTCGTTAAATCACGATAGAAAGCACTCGACTGCAATCTACGAAATGAATGACCGATACGCGGAATTGTATGTCACGCACTCATAAATAGTCACAAGTCAACAATTAAAACACACACACATCGAAATTCCATGTCAAAATCAACTACAATAATCAACGGTTCACTATCACACAATGAAACACACCGCTAATGAAAATCCATCGAAAACATACATTAATCTAATATTAAATATCTCGAAAAGATGCCTTATGATAATCAATAAACAGCAGTGACATTCGTTACTGGGAAAACTTAAGTCCCAGGTTGAGGGGAAGTTTTTGCGCTATAACGCATCTCCTTCCAGTTTATGTTATTGGTTGTCACTATCAAAACGGTTCGTCTCTATCTGGATTTGTCGTATCCGGTGCTTTGGTCATTGTTATTATATTTTAGTGCATAATTAGTGGTCCAGTAGTTTCTTTGGCCACCTGAGAGAGTTGTCATATATTGGATCCGCACCTAGAGCGGTTATCATTGGATTCGTAGATTTTTTGTTATTGGCGTAAAATTGTCTTGCCAGCTGTTCAAACCTCTCGCGAAGCTTGGGTAGGCCACTTATTTGGTGCAGCACATGTGTCCTCGTCTCACGCGGTAGATTATATGCCTGTCTTATGGCCCTGTTTTGTACGACTTGCAGTTGCTGTAAGTTGGAGGCAGTAGTGTTCCCCCAGACAACTGCTGCGTACTCCAGTATTGGCCTGACTAGCGCAACATAGAGGCGGATTCCCAGCTGCGGCCTCAGTGCTGAAGAGTGGTTGAGAATCGGGTATAGAATTCTCATTCTCCCAGATGCCTTTGCGCGGACGTTGGTGACGTGAGGCTTCCACGTCATTCTCTTGTCCATTTTCACACCTAGGTAGGTGGCAGTACTTGTCCAGTTGATATCTTCGCCGAAGAGGGTTAGAGGAGTCAGGTTTTGTGGAACCTTCTTCGTAGTTAATACAATCGCTTGGCTCTTTGGCGCATTAAAGGCTAGCCGCCATTTCGTTGCCCATTCCTGAATATTGTCGCACGCTTGTTGTAGTCGACGTCGCAGATTGTTGATGTTCAGGCTTCTGGCAAACATGGCCGTGTCATCGGCATACAGGGCTTTTTTAACACGTGTTGTAGTAGGTGTATCAGCAGTGTAGAGGCTGTATAACACCGGGCCTAAGACCGAGCCTTGCGGGACGCCTGCAGCGATGTTCTTGATTGAGGATGTTGCCCCGTCCATGACTACTCGAAAGGTTCGTCCCTCTAGGTAGCTCTTGAGTAGTTTGACATGAGAAAGAGGTACTCCTTGCGTGAGAAGTTTATATAAGAGTCCTTGGTGCCACACTGAGTCGAAGGCTCGGCTGACATCCATCAGGACCGCACCGAAGTACTCGCGACGTTCAAAAACGGCAAAGGCTTCTTCAGCAAGACGAAGGAGCTGCTGAGGGGTGGAATGCCCTTGTCGGAAGCCGAACTGTTCATCCGGCAGCAGCCTCTCATTGTCTATGATTCTGCGCAGTCTATTAAGGTATATCCTTTCAAACACTTTGGAAAGTGTAGGGAGCAGGCTGATCGGTCGGTAAGACTTGGGTGACCTCCTGTCCTTGCCCGCTTTGGGAATGGGTATAATGTGGGCATGTTTCCACGTTTGCGGGTATTCACCTGTACGGAGAATTTCATTGAAAGACTCCGTGATGTATAGGATTGCCGTAGGGGGCATTTGCCGGAGAATCCCTACACCAATCCCGTCGTGTCCGGCAGCTTTCTTGATTTTCAGGTTCGCGAGGGCCGATGTCATCTCCTGCACCGTGATTTCCTCTATGAGGTCTTCCTCCGAAGGAACAGCTACTAGGAAGCGACTCAGGCGTCGCTCCACGAAGTTTATGTGCTCATCATCTCTAGGGACGTCGACTGGTTTAAAGTTTGCCCCAAAGGTCTAAGCAAGAGCTTCAGCCTTTTCTTCTGGGACGCAGACATGGTTGTTTCCAACAACCAGAGGTGGGATCTTTATCCTCTGGCGGAGTCGGGCCTTCGTGGCTCGCCATGCAGACCCGTCTTCTATATTGAAGGTGGAAATGAAATTAGACCAGTCAGAAATTCTGTACTGTTCTACCTCCACTTTGATCTCCCGCTGCAAGCGATTTACCGCTCTCTTTGTAGCCGGATCCCTAGTGAGATGCCACTCCCTATTTAGTTGGTTTTTGATTGCTATTGCCTCTCGGATGTGGGATGGCAATTGTCGAGATCGTTGAGGCTGGTTACGGCGCGGCCGGGTAGCGGCATCTGCTGCCTCGTTTATTCAGTCAGCCAGTACAGCAACGGCGGCAGAGGGGTCAGTAGCAGAGGGTGGCGCTGCAGATTCGATGCGCTGTGTGAGGAGGTTCTTAAAGACTTCCCAGTTAATCTCACGTAAGTTTCTGGCTAGTCTGTCCCTGCGTGATGATATGTCCGCCGCCATATAATAAAGCACCGGGACATGATCGGATGACAAGACCGTTTTGGTGGTGACGGCTATGTTGTGTCTTAGGCCCTTGGTTATGGCGATGTCAAGAACATCAGGGAGGCCACGTCCACAGATGGTAGGTTCGGTGGGTCCCCAAACTACCGCATCGTGGTTCTCGACCACTCGTAGGAGTTTCCTTCCGTGATTGTTGGTGATTCGTGAATTCCAGGCGACATGCTTGGCGTTCAGGTCACCCGCAATAAACAGATTGCCGCGGAGACTAAGAAGCGCAGAAATGTCCCCTTCATGTAGGCGTCCTGGTGGTCGGTATACAGCAACAAACACAAGTCTCCCCCGACATGTCTCGACAACGACACCGGTTGCTTCTATGGTCTCCATGCGGGGTAATACTATTTGGTAGTGCTTAATGGCGCTCCTAACGAAGACCGCGGTACCACCTCCGGCGGTTGGCCAGTCACACCTATAGCAGGAGTAGTTGGGGGCAGCAGCTTTGATCCCCTGCTTGAGATGAATCTCATTCATGAGGCACACATCAATGCCTTCGTCCCTAAGGAATTCCTTAAATTCGCCCATCTGGCGCCAGAGGCCATTAGCGTTCCATATGCAAATGGTTAAGTCTTCAATGGAATTAGCCATGACGTTCTTGGTTACCTTGTTGTACGGCAGTTATTGCCATCCTAACGGCCTCCGCCATCTGACGTGGCAGGTCTTGAATTAATGCAGTCACCGTCTGTAATAGTGACTGCACCATGTTTAAGAGGATGGAGCCGTCATCCTTTCGGGTGTTCTCATCCGGTGGGCGGTTCTTCAATTCTTCAGTTTTCTTCATCCTGCTCGGAGGTTTTGCCTGGGCAGAGGAGTCTCTCTGGTGATCCCTCCCATTGTCATGAGCACCAACTGATGCTTCTGCGTAGGTTTTACCCGGTCTCAGCTCAGGGTTGTTCTGGCCCTTGTTGGAGGCTGCTGCCTCTGCCTCCTCCTTTTTCTTTTTCTGTTGTTGCCTCTTCTTAAGAATGGCAACGTAGGAGGCATTGTTTGCCTTCTGTTTGTCATTAAATCTACTGAAAGCGGTGCATTTCCGATAGCTTGCGACATGATCACCGCCGCAGTTGACACATTTAGGAGAGGTTTCTCCTTTTTTGGAGAGCGCATTCACGCGTTTGGTGTTCGCCCGCACACTTGACGCATTTGGGCGGCATAACACAGTGCCGGGATACGTGTCCTATCCCCTGACAATTGTAACACTGAGGAGGACCTCGAGTGCTACGTAATTTTTCGTGGTGATTATCACTGAGCATAGAGACGTCATTTGTAAATTGCTCTATTCTCGGTGGTATCCGAGAGGACTACCAGAACAGTGGTACTTCCTGTCGCGTTTTTGGTGAACGCAGACGGACGACTGTCCTCGCCACTATACCTAGCACTTTCAGTTCTTCTTTGATGTACTCCGTGCAGAAATTGAATGGAGTCCTCGTAACACGACTTTCAGGTTTTTATCAGCTTCCGTTGGGAAGGTATAGAATGGTATGCTGTTTTGTGACACATAGCCCAAGACGGCTGATAGTCGGAAGGCGCCAACTCTAGACAATTAGTTTGAGGAAGAGCTTGTATAACTCGCGTCCCGCAGGTTTGACGCGGTACTCGTGCTTACAAAGCTTTTTTAGTGTCATAATCGAGGTTTCTATAATCCTCTTTGAAGGACACTATCAGGGGTGCTGGCTTCGACTCCCTAACAGGCTTTGTCTGTTCTGCTTCAACTGTTTCCATAACTTGCTCTGCCTCTATGGGGAGATGCGAGAAAGAGTTGCTCGTGTGGGAGCATTGGCAGCATTGGAGCTCAGCTGAGCGGCAGGAGCAGGTCTACGCGGCTTACGCCACTTGTCTGCGTCTTGTTCTGCATCTCTGGTTTCTTCGGTCGGATTTGAGCTGAGGAGTCGGCATTCTGGTTTTGGTTTTCACAGAAATTTTTGCTGCCCGCTTGGACTGTGTGTCATCTTTATCATTTGAAGTGTTATCTCTGCAGCACGCTTACGTGAGACGGAGGCCTCTTGCTCGTGTTCCATCACTGTGTAGTCCACTACACATTCCGTAGTAGGCGTTGAGTCCAGGTCTGCAATCTCCACCAAGTCCATAGCGTCGGTAGAGGTCGGCATAGACGCCGCTGACGATGACATGGGCTCGTTGATGCTGGCCCTTTGTTGTCACAGGAAAGTCATTTGGCTGATCCTCTGGTGGGGCGTGAGTTGCTTCTATCTCCACGTTATAACTGTCACCACGCACTCGAGTAACAGTAACAACCGCAGCAGGCTTAGACGTCATTTTCGTTACCGATGTCGTCGGACGCGAACGGCACGGAACGGCGCGGCGCGGAAGCCGACGATCGCGAACGCGACGGCGGACGCGGCCCGGCGGTGCTGCCCGTGCAGCTCGACGCGTTTTTCGGCTTCGTCGTAAAAACACGATAGAAAGCACTCGACTGCAATCCACGAAATGAATGACCGATACGCGGTATTCGAAGTCGCGCACTCGTAAATAGTCAATCACTACAATTGATTACACACAATCAACAATTCAAACAAACACACATCAAAAATAGCACGTCACAATACCATAATCAACCCATATTCACATTGTCACGTATACATAGTCTCGAATAATACATGATCTCCGATAACCAATAAAACTTGCGTCACACCTTTTATATTTGCAGTTGTCAATACTTCGCCTACGAGAAGTAAATTACACTAAGCGCTTGTCTGTTTGTTGTCAGCTGGACGGATTTTCAGTCGTTAACGTCAAACGAAATACTTTAATCCTGGCCAGTTGTACCTTGCTCCTCTCGAAATGGCAGCCTGAAAATCTTTATGATTTGGTTTGATGCAGAGAAACAGCAAAGATTCTTGCAAAGTAAGTTTTTTAAACAGTGTTTGCTATGTTAAATTTCATTTCGACCTGAACTGAAATTGCTGATTGGTTGTACATAGTTCTGTGGTTCGAATTCGAACATAGGTTGAAGAATCAGATCTCATAAAAACCAATAGTTTGGAAGAATGGTTCGTACATTAACGAAGTTACGACAACCATTACTTTCAGACAGGAACATCGATGGTGGGGACAAAAATCCCTATTGCATTCAACATAGACGTTTGTGTTAGCGTCGAGATATTTCTTTCTGACCGCGTTTCAGTTAGTCTCATATGAGATTTCAATATCTGTGTTGTTATAACAATGTAGTTTATGTACAGTCAAGGATCATACTGCATATATATATATATATATATAACGTCCTATTAGGATTTATATTAATTTGCAACATTGAATATACTTTTAATGGCATAACTGATAGCACTCTCATACGCGACTGGTAATGACCAAAAGATCATTCATATTTTCAGGAGAAATATTCTATTGCTTTTATGAAATGATGAAACCAGCTGGAAAGCCTCTCGCCTTCAGTGCTTCTACTGTAGCTTCATTAGACATCTGAGGGTACTGTTTTGCTCTAAATTTCCACCTTGAAAGTAGATCTTCTTTTTCTTCGTCATTGTTGGAGTGTATGTAAACTTTGTAACGCTGGATTTTGTCCGTCGCGTCCTTGGAAACATTCGCTCTCCAGTATTTGAGAAATTCTGTTTTATATTTGGAAGACAAGAGGCGTATACTTCAGGTTGATTTGAATTGGAGGCCACATCCCAATGTATAGATACACAAAACATAGTTAATATGCTCACGTGACAGTGGCAGGTACTTATTGAAGAGTTGTACGATTGTTGGAGGCAGCTGCAGTCTCTCTCAGTTCTGCTACTGCTGGTCCGCTTCCACTAGCGGGTTGAATGGATTTGATACCGCCATTTCTTATTACATGGTCCTAGCTCAGCTTGGGCACAGAGAATATTCCTGCTCTGGGAAGAATCAACTGAATTATGGAGGAAATAACATCAGACTTTAATGCTGGGTGAAGTTCAAGTGTGTCTGAACACACAATGCAACGAACACACCTAACGATGGGCCTCCGCAGCCTACAACTGAAATGGGCACGTGAACACTTGACGTTAGCGCAGTGACAGAGCGTTTCATTGTCTGATACCTTCTTCATCGTGCCAATGAGAGGGTGCGAATCTGTCGTCGTTTTCCAGAGGATCATCTTCTTGACACCCGTACTACGAGACGGAGACAAGCTCGCGGCGGCTCAATTATGCTCTGGAGAACATTCACGTTGGCATCCATGGGTCTAGTGGAGCTCTTTCAAGGCCGGCGGTTCGAATCCCCGTCCGGGCATCCAGATTTGGGTTTTCCATGGTTTCCCAAATCACTCCAGGCAAATGCCGGGATGCTTCCTTTAAAAGGCCATGGCTGAATTCCTTCCCAATCCTTGCCCTCCATCCTTTCCCATCTCTAAAGACCTCGCTGTTAGAGAGACGTTAAGCAGATAAAAAACAATCGTTCAAGGCACCATGACGACGAATATGTATCGTACACTGGTTGCAGACCACGTACATCCCTTCATGACGACCATGTTTCCCAGCGGCAGTGGGATTTTTCAACAAGTTAATGCGCCATGTCACAAGTCCAGGAGTATAATGGAGTGGTTCGAGGAACACAGTGGCGAGTTGCAATTGATGTGCTGGGCCCCCAACTCGCCAGATCTGAACCCTATCGAACACATCTTGGATGAGATTGAACGTGGCACCCCGCATCCTGAATTTACGGGAATTAAGTGACTTGTGTGTGCAGATGTGGTGCCAACTCCCTCCAGCGACCTACCAAGGCCTCATTGCTTCCGTGCCAAGATGCGCCGTCACTGTTAGCAGTGCTGAAGACGGACATACCGGCGATAATTCTCACATTTGTTGGCTTGTGCTTTCTTCGGAAGTGTGAAGATGACATTTTTATCAAAATCGGTTGGAATTTCTCTGTTTCATAACTTTTTTGATATCATCTTGAACAATCTTTCGAGTCCTTCTTCTGCTAGTGATTTCAGAAATTTTGCAGGGATCTCATCAATTCCAACCGCCTTTATTTGCTTTCAAGTGATGTAGAGCTTTATTAAATTCTGTCCTCAAAACAGGATCTCCCAATTCATCAATGTGGACATCGACTTCCTTTTCCATTACACCGTTGTTCAAGTCGTCACCATCATAAATTTTCTCAATGTATTCCTTCCAACGTTTAGGTCTATCGTCTGAGCTTAAAAGAGATTTCCCATCGGCAGCT
Organism: Vandiemenella viatica; assembly: GCA_031002005.1. Lineage (NCBI taxonomy): Eukaryota > Metazoa > Arthropoda > Insecta > Orthoptera > Morabidae > Vandiemenella > Vandiemenella viatica. The sequence continues at coordinate 94,405,184 of JARYHS010013630.1, read as the reverse complement.
TTAATGTTCAACCCTCTTTTCTCCAAAATCCTGATTGATCTTTCTATATGCAACATTTACTTTACCCACGACCATTTCCTTTTCTACTTATTCACACTTTTCTTCTAGCCATTTTTCTTTTGCTTTTTTGTATATCCTATTTATTTGATTTATAAATTGCCTGTATTGCTCACTTCCTACTTCATCCTGAGCTTTTTTGTATCTTCTCCTCTTATCCATCAGCTCCACAATTTCTTCTGTGATCCAAGGTTTTCGGGCAGCTTGTTGCCTAAAGCCTATTGTTTCTTTACCAAATTTCATTATTTCCGTATTTAATGCATTCCATTCGTCCTCGGTTGAGCTCCTCTCAGAGTTACTTCTTAGACCTAAGTCCACCATTTCTGCAAATTTTTCTCTCGTGCTAGATTGTTTCAGTTTATTCACTTCCAGTCTGTTCTGCTTATATTGCTTCGTTATTCGCTTGAACTTCAGCCTGAACTTAATTACTATCAAATTATGGTCAGTTTCCTATGTCTGCTCCTCGGTACGCTGTTTGGACCATGATACAATCTAGCTGATATCTGCCTGTATCCCGAGGACGTTTCCAGGTGTATATCCGTCTTGCATGGCTCTTAAACAGTGTGTTTCTTACAACTAGCTTATATCTTTCAGAAAATTCTAACAACCTGCTTCCTCGCTCATTATTTCTCCTAGACCATAACTTCCTATAGTATTACCCTTTTTCCTTCTCCCACCATAGCATTCAAATCACCCATAATTATTAGATTTTCCTCCCTCTTCACATATTGGTTTAATTCTTCAATTTCAGCATATATTTTCTCTATTTCTTTGTCATCTTCCCGTGACGTTGGCATATAGACTTGTAATAACATGGTTGGAGCGGGCTCAGTTTCTAACCTCATCAAAATAATCCTGTTACTAGGCTATTCATAATAACTCATACGTTTCCCTACTCTCTTTTTCATTACGAATCCTACACTAGTGACCCCATTGACAGCTTTTATGCTAATTATCATGTGTTCCCCAGACCAGAAATCCTGCACGTCCTTCCATTTAATCTCACTAATCCCCATAATATCTAACTTAAGGTGTTCCATCTCCCTTTTTAAGTTTTCTAACCTACCTGCCCTCTTCAGACTTCTAACATTCCACGCTCCGACTCGTAGAATTTTTCTATCCATTCTGATGACTCCTCCCTGAGCAGTCCCCACTGGGAGATCCGATTGGGGGACTACTTTACTTCCTGAATATTTTACCCAGGAAGAAGCCATAATGATATATGTAACATATAAGATTCGAGAAATTTGTGTAGTGATTCCAAAAGTTATCAGTCCATTAACACTTTGGGATAACATTGATATTAATATACACATAAAGAAAAATATAATTTTTAAACAAGTATGGTTTTAGGCATCAAACAATCGAGAAATCTTGTAAGAAAATTTAAAGAAGTGCAGTAAATTTGGGGTATTTACATACTATTGGAAAACTGATATTTTTCGAATGTCATGGAGTTAGCTTGCGTTAGTCATAAAGTATCTTAGAAGTAGGGCTGTTGATAAAATATCGATATATAGATATATTTTTAAAAAATATCGATATTTATGAGTGATATTTTTTAGGACGATATATCGATATTTAAATCTGGACATCGGAGTCCGATATTTTTTAAAAATAAGTTGTTATTTTCCGTTTTCCTCGTAGAATATTCCAAGTTATTATTTGAGGGAAAACGATGCAATACATTTTCATAGATAGAATTTTAAGAAACAATGAACGATCCGAGGACATGGAGAAGCAGGGCCGCCGTAAGCGGGCGTGCAAGGCAGCATATTATGTAGCGTGAGACCCTTTTTTTTTTTTTTTTAGCTCAACAGCTGCTTCGGGCGGTCGACAGCGACACTAGGGATGGCAACAATGGGGGCGGCAATCTCACAGTTTTTTGACCCGTTTCGGAAATTTCCAAGATCCACCACTGGCTGTAGTTGGACAGGGGAGAGGGGACGGCATAATCGCTATTGCACGCGGGCGCTCAAACAGCTAGCGGCGGGCCTGTGGAGAAGTAAAAAACGAAGGTAAAATAACTCATTCAATATTCATTAGAATTCTTGTCTGGACATTTTGAAACGTTTTTAAAATTTGTCTTCAATCAATGCAAAAGTATTAGCATTAAGAAACTAATCGTAATGTACCAGGTATGGGTAGGATTGCCAGATAGCCGGAAAATCCGGGAATATCCCGTAATTTTGTGTCTGATCTCGTGTTCAGGAATTATGCGTTACTGTCCCGGAATTTCCGTATACTAGTTTTTTCTCAAACTCACCGTGGCCATGAGGCCAAGCCAAGTATCCCATGCTCGCAGAGGGAGGATGGAATGTCTCTTAAACCAGAGGAATTGAAACTGACAGGAAAATACTGTTTGAATTTTCTGGGACTTTGAAAATTCTAGATGCAGTTAACATTAACTCCCTTTATACAGAGTTCACATGTCTGAAACGTGTTTTCAGGTCCTTCCAAAAGACTTTCCAAACGATAAAATTTGGGCCAATTTCTTTAGGACAAGCGTCATTAATGATTTTGAATATTAAAAAAACATAGTTGGTTTTGTTTTTTCAATTCCAACAAGCAATGACTTTTATGAGACAAGATTTAGCCCGTTGAATAATTTATAAAATAAGAGCGAAACAGAACGTTCATGGATTCGATCAAGGCTGAACTGCAAACTCAATCAATTTGGAAGACTCTTGCTGAGAAATTTCATCAGTTTTGCAAAGCAGTGACGGAGAAATATTTATAAAAATGGCAAAATCTAGTAATAAATATTTTAAAAGCAGTTGATTAAGATTTATTTTGATTGATGTTGATTTTGATTTAGCATAAGATAGATGCTAATTTTTTTATTTGTTGATAAAACCTGATGTTGATTTTCAGCCTAATTTTAATTAATGAGCCTAACAGAAGTGTTCAGTTTTTGTTTAATATCTTTGAGATTTTGATTGATAATACCCGATGTTGGTTTTGTACCAAAGTAAAAAATTCCTAACTAGGTGGTCAATTTTTGTTTTAAGTTTAGTATTTTTCCTTTTGATTCATAATACCTGATGCTGACTTTCTATCATAGTTTAATTAATAAAGTTAAAAGAGGTGCTATATATACGTTAGCTAGCATATTTACCTAAAATAGAAATTTTTATTAATTTGCATTTTTGTTCACTCTTTAAATATACCGCTAAAATACTTTTTAGACCCAGAAATGTCCCGGAAATTATAAGCCTGTATCTGGCACTCCACATTTAAATATTTCGCGCGAATTGGATACGCTTCTTGTTCCATACCAACAGAAGAATTGAGCTCCAAAATTATGTCGCAGCCAGTTTTGTTATATCACTTAGGAATTTATTAAGATAAGAAATTGAAAAAAAGAATCTACCACTTTTGGATTGCCTTTACAAAGCGCTATGTTAAAAACTTATTATTATAGATTGGTGCCTTTAAAAAACAATTTGTTGATGCCAAAGGAATTGCCTTGACAGTAGCGGCTCTATGATTTTTCCAAGCCGGGGAAAAACTGAGATTGCCGCCTCTTCAAACATTGTTGCCAGCCAGACCCCGAGAATCGCCTCCTAGATTGTTGGCCAAACGCATTGATGTCGCCACTTTAACTGTTTGCCAAACGCATTGTTGGACACGATTTTATCGCCCAGAGCAAGTACCCCGGTTTGCCCCCACCCTCGCACTAAATCCTGCATTCCACCTAGAATCTCAACTTTAAAAAATTGTATTATGTTAAAGCGTTACCCATTTGCGAAGCAATATCAAAGAAGGGGAAATTTTCAATTAATGTAGGAAGTTCTCCATTCATAGTAGAAGAAACAACGGGAAAAACATGAGTTCATGCTCTTGAAAAGTATGTCCAATGATGTTTCTGACATGAGTTTTGGTGTAAAATTTTACTTCATTCACCACCTTAGTTTGGAACTTTTTTGGATCTGAAACTCTTTTAAATAACTATGACGTTCTCTCATCATAATTCTATGCAACTTCCAGGTGTCCTAGAAAATGGTAATTTGGTACACATACTTGGTTTCATCCCCATAGTATAAGAAAAGTTCCTGTGTTTTTTCAATGCCAATCTAAAAGCTGAAACGTCTTAGAGAAAATTTGTAAGTTAATTGCTTTCTTCTTGATGAGGCTATATGCCTTGAATTTCAGTTTTGCACAAAGGTCAGGAGCATAAAAAACACAATTAATTTTACTTTGTTACTACATTTAATTTGGAAGTTATTGGTAGTCCTACACCGATGGTAACAATGCAGACACGGCGAAGCTCGCACAGAAGGAATCGGACTCGAGCCCGTTGTTTTACATGAACGTGCGTTGTCGAGGAAAGTATTTTGACATGAAAATTGGATGTAAGCAGGAATATTGATAAATTTGGATACACATTCTTTGCTAAGGTGCAAACATTTGGTCCAAAAAAGTAAGAAGACTCAGAATAAGCTATCAACCTACAAAAAGAAATTAAATTCCACATAAAACAATACTTGTAAAAAAGTGACTTGGTCATTATACAAAGTCTGATAATAGAAAATCAACGTAAATAAATGCTTCTACAATGTTGCATTATTGAGCTTTTAAACTCACAAAAGCCAAGATTTCCCTCGATGCTCTTTCTGGATTCACAAGTCTTCGAGCAAATCATAAACATTCTTCCTTTCCGTTTAGTAAAGTAGCAGTATAAAGGCTAAATCACAATTTTTTAAAAAAAATTTATCCGTAACGTCATGAAAAACTATTTTTTTTTGTCAGAAAATCAAAACTTGATTAAGAAAAATATCTCACAACTCTTCATCATCAAATATCCACAAGACTTCGCCCTTTTTTAAAATGATTTGTTTTTGTAACATTGTTTTTATATAATACTGTTGATATATCGATACTTTTTCTTCGATATATCGAATACGATATAAATATTTTTTTAAATATCGATATATCGAAAATCCGATATTTTTTAAAATATCAACAGCCCTACTTAGAAGAGAGATTTTTACTTGCCAAGTAGCATGATATAAAAGTTGGTTTTTCTTTCGTTGTTGTGGCACTGCAATTAATCACGCACAGTACATTTCTATTGCACCTCAATGTGAAGGATATGTTTGTTACGAGAGCTTAAAAATTCTGACCGCTCTCATTAAGCCTAGTAATTTGCACAACAGAGAAATTCTAGTGGCATTATAAAACACTCAAAAAACGCATTGCGCCATATTATATTTGTAACTGTGAGTCTTTCGCCTGCGAGAAATAGCCCGGAAGATAGTCTCAATCTTCGGGCTCCTGGAGTGTACAAAATTCCATGTGAATGCGGCACTTCTTATATAGGGCAAACGTTAAGGACAATTAATGAAAGACGTAAAGAACACATCAGATATTTTAAACTTGGACAAAAAGAAAAATCTGCCTGAGCCGAACACGCCATTGACAAAGGACAAGAGCCGTGCTTCGACAAAACGACACGCCTTTGTTATGCAAATAACTTTTGGGACAGTGTTGTGAAGGAGGCTATTGAGATTAGGCTTAGCAACAATGTTATTAATCGTGATCAAGGCCTCAATTTAAGCCAAGCTTGGAAGCCAGCATTTGGATTATTACAAACGAGACGGAATAGAGCCATATTAGGGCATACGAGTGACCCGATCGTGACGTCACCAAGCGAGCAGGGCCTAACTAGACCGCCCCTCCACACGCTTTCTCCTCCGTTCCCGGCTGCTGGCGCTATATGTTAGACTACAGTGCGGCAGATTTCAGTAATGTTAAGCGGGGGCTTGACAATGGAAGCAGTGCAAGCTTCCGAAACGTCGCCAGACGGCTCAATTCTGACGCGGCTTGAAACCCGAGAAGTTTTTATAAATCATACAAATGATTGCTAATCGCCACATAAAATAAAAGCAAAGAATACAAGAGCAGTGCGGATATGACGGAGGGGAAATGGAAGGGCAACACTTGGTGTACTTGTATACATTGAGTTCCAACATTTGACATTACTATTTCTCATTTTGTAATTTATGTTTAAGAGTATTTCGAAGGCTCAAAATTCTCGTTGTATGCCGAATGAAAACAGCAGATTCACTGGTTTTCAAACTACATTCAGATTTTGCGAAGAGCTAGAGTTGACAAGGAGGTATTCTACACTTAAACAATTTCAAATATTTATTGTTTATGTATCATTAACGCATATTATTCATTACGCGGAAATGTTAAGGAAATAATAATGAAATGTTGGAGATGATTTCTATATATTTTGTAACGTGACGGGTTTCTTGCTGCCTTAATTGAAGTAAATCTAAAGTAGCAAAAACTTAATTATTAAGAATTTATTGCAAATGAAAAGGGTTCTTTAATTAAACCTCATCACAGAATAAATAAATTTAAAATCGCCATAACCTGGCGATTTAATTTCTCAACTTTAATAAACATTGCACTAGGGATATTGAAACTACTTTAATGAATGGCAATTAAATACAGCACCCTTGACTTACTACGTACTACCATCGATAAACTACAATTACAGAAGTACAAACCGAATCTATCAGCTCGGCTAGCATTATATAGTTATTATACAACATTAACAATTAACAAACAAAATGAATGAATCAAAGAAATAAGAAAAGCACGGCGTTGATTTTATATATGATCCGGCTAAAACTCATGACTGTACGATAGACTGAGATTCTTGTCCGCAAATCTCCTTTCCAAGACCGTTATATGTTTCAAGAGAGCTTACTCGAATTCTAGCGCACAGTTGGAAGTATGTGGTATCCTTTTACCGCATGAGACGATCTTCCATTAAAAACCTAACTCCCACGTGAACTAGGGAAACACTAGTAAATGTATCTGGTCACTGTTACCAGCTGTGTTCCCCCGCCACCGCTGGATCAGTCCCCGTTGCGATCCTCGCCACTGCCCTCGACACCTCGGTAGCGGCAATGACGGCTCGAGGTTCTTTCTTCGATCTTCCGATATGTCCAATCACAATATTTGTACATTGCAGAGTATAGATGTAAATGTAGATGCAATATGGCGAAATAGGTATGCTGCTAGAATCTGTAGTTAAAATAATAACTTTTTCTTATAACTTTACTCCTCGTCATCGTCGAGGTAATTAGAGGCGGAAATGAATAGGGACAGGGAACTGGAAGGAATTCACCCATGGTCTATCGTAGGAACCGTTCCGGCATTTGCCTGGTATGATTTTAGGAATTCAAAGAAACCTGAAATCTTATTCGACGCCAGCACGTTACCGCTCACTACCACTTACTACTCCGTGAGTAATTGAAATCACAGCTATTGTTTCATTTTTGATTACTGATTACATGCATCAGTTTCTCAGCTCGTTTGCCGAAAAAATAGAAGATGAATTATGGTTAAGGGGAGTGCAGAATGAGTTTAAGCGTTTTCATTGTAATAACACTATTTTCAGTACCTGGGAATACAAGATCCTGTTTGGAATGCATTACAACGTGTGAAATGGAGTAGGTTGTGCCTTTTCTCATGTTGTGTATGTAATGAATCAGTTTATATACGGAAGAGCTGCCTCTATTCATTAGGAAGGTACCACTTGTACCATATATCTACATAGCAAAACAATAGATTTTGATACTGCCATATAATACTGTAACTACGCAGTAAGAAATAATGATTTCACTGTTTAACAAAGAGATGTTTTTAATGGTGTACTGAAATAAGCGAACTGATGAATTTTAAATAAAAGAATCAATAAAACATCGTAAAAATATTATTCACACAGACTCCTAGAGATGGCGCGTGAGCTGCCTTTGACTGGAACCAGAAGTCCCGATCACATTAAAATAGAGTGGAATCTTTTGAAAACTGATTTTCTTGTTACAAAATCTCTTTGAAGCTTGAGTTTATTTTAGCCCTAATAATTCACGATAATACTGTAGTCTATTTCTGTACATCGAGTACTAAAATTTGGCATTAACACTCCTCTCATTGTAAGATATGTTTCATAGTATTTACAAAAATTAAAAATTCTAGTTGCATTAATGTAGTTACAAAGAAATCAGAAGTTTTAAGAGCTGGTATTGACAAAGAGGTACTTTAAAACTGAACAATGTCAATCTTTTGTTGTTTATGTTCTCTTAACACATATTATACATTACGCTGAAACTTTAATGAAAGTACCGGATTTTCGAAAATGATTTCTATATATCTAATCATCTATTAACATCTTACTTAAATGAAGCGAACCAAATATTATAAAAACGAGCATTAACAATGAAATTTAGATATAAGTAACTTATCATATATTTTGCTTAATATCTCTTATGTTAATTTATAACTTCCAACGTGAAATATGTCCACTTTATGGCGTAATTTGTCTTCTATTAAATAAAGTAATGCTTTAAGGTTATACCGTTATTGTATCTATAAGATAATAGCATATAAGCCAATTTGAAAACAAAACTCATTTAACAGAATAAAAAATCAGCAACCAGGGAACAATTGGCCTGGCAATTAAGAGCTGAAATTTGTCCGTGGTCTTTTGAAATACTTTTAATTAAAAAACTTGGGCCATACTTTTTGTTCATAAACTCTGTTTTAATCAGGGTATTAGCCGTGGGTGGCTGCACCTCATCCCTTCGCAACCCCAGTGTGCGCCCTCTTCCCTCTCTACCGTGAATCATTATCTTAACGTTAACGTACCACTTCATTCAAATCATTACCCGCTTCCATTTCTCCTCGCATTTAGAAGTGCACTTGTGACAGGTACTGATAAATACTTGTAAAAGGTATCTTTCATTCAGGAGAAAATGGAACTATAATTCCGATTTGATACTAGAGTTAAAGGCAAAATATGGGGTCTTAACATTTCATTGTATCGAGTCACAATCTGTAGTGTTTCGGTTGTAGTGATCTAGGCGATGTCTTGCCCAAATACTTCTTATTAATTTCGAAGATGGTATCCAGGTTGGGCGAGCATGAAAAAGTTAAGCAATAGAGCTACGACCTGAGAAGTAACACGCATATCAGTAAGCCAGTTGCCAAGGGCCTGTCATTACTGCAAGCTGGTAAGATGACTTCATAGATCAGGTTGGCGAGGAGTATTGCCCACTCCACACAGTGACGATATGAAGGGGGAGTATCTATTTAAACCCAGGAGAGCAGGGGTCTGTGGGTCTCTCTACGAAAGTCATTCAACGTACCACATCGACGCCGAGGGCGCCGGGATGCGTCACAGCCGCCGGGGCGGCTGTTGCAGAGAAGAAGATGATGTCTGGCGTCTGCTACTAAGGTGGGCTCTGCTGCGATAGCTGGGTGTGGACAGTTAAAGAGTCAATCATTTGATCATATTTATGTGGGCATAATCTTGTAGAATCAATATTCCCGTTAGTTTGGGCTGCGAGGCACCCATAACTTACCTGCTCGCCCTTGCCCTTGGCTCTGTGTGGAATTATCCGGTGAACGCATAACCATTTTGTTATACAGTCACTTAAACATTGTAGATATTCTCATATGCCATCAGACATTGCTCATGTAAATAAAGGTGTAAGTATGTAAACTGCCATTTACAGTACTTTAACCTCCATTCCTATATTAATATTTGAATGTACTGAGCCATGTAACCTGTCAGGTGTTGCAGTAGGGACCTATGACGAATATTCATATCAGAACAGTGGTCGATCTTCTATGGTCGACTCTTATCCACGGCTCCAGGGGGAGGTTACCCTGTCGGCTCTTATCAATCAGCTCTCAGGGTCACTACACGGTAACCAAGGCTTTAATGCAATGTGCAATGACGTAAGTTTCATTATCTATGTTGGGCTTCAATCAAGAATTTCTATTTTGAAAATTTCATTGAAATATTGCGTTTTGTATTAAATACCATTAAATCTTTAGCGGTCCTTATTTTACTTACCAAATTTTGAGTTTCTCTCTTCATAATTAACATACTCTATGCTTTTTAGAGGAAAAATAATGGTAATATAGGTTATTTTAGTGAATATGTAATGATCCAAACGCTGATGAAGGGAAGACGGAAACTGAGGCAGTTAAAATTTTATCCCTGCTTCTACCGCCTCCGTGTTTCTGGTGTTAAAAGATTTTTCCTAACCATTAAGAAAAATAATGCAATGTTTCTCGGTTTCCGCACCGAAAATACGAAAATCACGAAAAAATTTACACAGCTTACATGTCGAAGCTAAGAAGTAAAGACTTAAAGAAAAATTATATCTTTTGTTTTTCCTTGAGTAATGTATGGTGGAGTGGTCTACCGTACTTTCGGAAAGATTCGTTTCTGAGATTTAATGACAGAAACTTTGTTTCTTGTGGGTAGTTAGGAAGGAAGAGCTGGTTAAATATAGTTAGGCTTCATGTGGTGGTTACATAGTAATGACTTCTGTAAGTACAGATTCTGGTGGTAGAGCTTTCAACACTTGTTCTTGACATTAAAGAGGACTATGGATCGATCCCCTTCTTGGCCATCTTTACTTCGCTTTCGTATAGTTTTCCGAAATCACTGCAGCTGAATGCCAGGATGATTTACTCAGAAGGTCATGGCCTAATCCTTTCCCGTTCCTTTCCACCAGTCCTTTCCCATCTCTAACGATCTAGATGTCAAGTAAGATTAAAGCCCTACTACACTTCTCTAATTAATGGAAGTTTGGTTTCTTTAATCGTCTTCTCTTCTTCCGATGTATTTATTTTTCTTACAATCTCCAGGCAAATATATGGTCAGCAGATGATGATATTGCTGTAAACGTAGGGTGACTTTTCTTAATAAACTCTCTGCAGTTAATAATCAGCTTGGATTAAGATTTAGCGAAGAAGCTCAGTATTAATACAATGACCTTAAAGACTAATCCGAAAACTCACCGCAAGATGGGGTCTAAATAACACCTCTTATTAACATCTTCTCTATAATCGAAAAAGAATTCAAGATAAGACTAAACAGAAATTGCAGTTTCACCCCTCGATTCTTGCCAAAAATTAACTAACCGGAAGTTCCTTTATGGTCGATCATGTGCGCGGTCAACTCCCCGACACATCCACTGACCCATTATGAGGCCAATAATCTAAATCCTCCGACGAAGATATCACCCCAGTAGTGTTAAAAAGTGGCTACATCGAAATCATCTCCGGATTTGAGCTTAAAGAAACGGACCTCCTAGTTATTTCGATGTCGCTTCGCTGTATACAAGTGCGTTAGTTGATATGCCAACAGCTTATGCACCAAACAATTGCTTCGCGACTTCTTCGGAGATTGGGTGAAGAGGTCAAGTGGAGGGAGACTATGGGCTCACTACTCTAGCAAACATCTTCACGTACAGGCACTGGAAACACAGACATTAGACTGCGCTTGTCTCAGTCCGAGTCTGTGGCTCTGTCACGATGAGGACAAATTCATCGCCAGACCGAACGGTCGGAATTGCCTCAATGAGTTCCTTGATTACCAACAAAAAAAAAAAAAAAAAAAAACTCATCCAAAAATATAATTATCTACAGAAACTGAGGAACAGAGACAGTTTCCGTTCCTAGATGTCATAGTAAGTAAACGCGGCGTTGAAAACCTGGGGAATTGTTCATCGGAAATCGGTGCACATAAACAGATACCTGCATGCCGTATTTCACCTCCACCCAGCAACAAAGAGCGGGGTTCTTATTACGTCATGTACCACTGCAACGAAAGTGCGTTACTATGTAAGGTAACCTACGGATGCAGTTGCACTAGAACGTACATTCAAGGCTAATGGATACAACCATTTCTCCCCAAAAAGATTCTGCAAACATCAACCACGGGTATCCACCAATGCTATAACAAGGCGGTCTCAAAACAAGCCATAACTTAAGCCACGCAAAATAGTTCGCATCTGAGGTCATACGCCAGCTTAACAGTGATTATGTGTGACCCAGTGCTTTTCAGCAGTATGCATTTTTTCCTACTAGTTAAACACACCACAGGACGGACATGACATTCACAGATACAAGGTTTAAACACCCGCGGCCGGACTCGAACCGACAATCATTGGCACGACGAGCTAGTACTCTATCCCCTAAGCTACCGAGGCCGGAAAAATGGCAGTTCTGTTTCATATAAGCGGTGCAATTGGCATACTGTTAAGAAAAGTAAACATAAAACAAGGCGAACATCAAGATTAGCGACTTTTTGATTAATGCAAACGATCGACAGAATACAATAGAAGCCACTAGGTCTTGTGAGATTCCTTGCACATGCGGCCAAATTGGAGGTTTGTGGGAACACATTCGCTGCTTCAAATCCAGCAACACAGATAAATCAGCTTCCAGAAGCCATGCCATTTACTTATAAAATAGCAGACTACATTGCAAAAAGATAGGACGATCGAGGAAGCGCTAAAAATTACGAAAATAAAAAGCGTTTCTCAGAAAGAAGTAGCAGATTTTGCATTTTTATTTCTCACAAACTATAAAAGGTACAAACTTCGAAACTCATCGCTGGATACAAAAAGATTCAAAGCTTGTAACCCCCGCCTATTAGTTCCATTTGCTGCCGCCAGCGGCGTTGTTGTCTGTTTACGTGCAAATGACAACGTCGTAGGAGAAGTCGTTTTGTGTGCATCAGTATGCAAAACGTGAATTGGATGACTAGTGCCGACTTAGTGGGTGTGTGATCACTATCCAATGACGTGTGGCAAGTATTTATATCTTTTATAGTTTGTCAGAAATAAAAATTCAAATTCAGCTTCTTCTATTTGAATAAATCTGTAGGATTATTCTTCACTACACTTGACATTCTTTGATACTGATGGAACAGGCCACTCCCCACACCGAGCCACGTCGGCAATACACGTGACGAATGGGACATCCTGATTGGCCAGACGGATCGTATGTCACAAACGGCGAACTGGCATTTGAGAGCTTTCAGAACCGTTAGAAAACCAAGTTTTACCCGTGAAGATAGCACAGCATGACGGCCGAAACGTTACACATTTACACAACGACACGGCGTCATCTGGACATCCAAGAGACCATGGATTAAAAATTCTTGCGAATGTCATGATATGGAAAAACTCTTTTAATTTAACCTTGGGACAGGCGCGACTCCAAAAGTCACACTTCAAGGCGCAAGTATAAAAATGATACAGCAGTTAGAAACTCGCATTTTTTGTACTTTAATTATTAATATCAATTGTATATATAATGGGCATTAAAGACAAACTTTCATTTCAACAAAAAAGAGGTTTCTTGATTTAACTAAAAGAAGAAAAATAATATAAAAAATCGTTTTCTGAGAAATGTAAAAATTTTCATCGTTATTAGCATCTTTTTCCTCACTAGATTCTCCACTTAACTCAGTTTCAGAATCTCCTTCCCTTTCTTCTATTTGTTCTCACTCACCTGTGTCACTATCCTCATCATCTGAAGAATCTGGGACATCAGATAAAAGAGTAAGCATGGCTTGAAAGTCGTCTGGATTGGTCGTATTGTAAATTTTCTTCTCCACAGACATCAAAAACTGAAAAAGGGAAAAACCAATGGTCATTTACTCGGAAGAGCTCAAGTATCAATTTGATAACTGTGGTGTTTACAAATGGATACATGAAGAAAATTTGATATACTCCAGAATATGTTACTTACCGAGAAAATAGTAAAAGTATGGGTCGAAAAGAAGTTGTAGTCTTGAACTAGCGAAAAATCACACTAACTGGCGCAAGTATGAATTTAATACAAACAAAACACTGGCCGGAGTCGGGAACATCACTGACAGGTTGAGGGTTAAAAGTCAAGGAGGTAGTGGGGAGGGGAGCCCCTTACCGATCACGTGCCTTCAAATTCGCGGAAAACTGTTTCACATGTATCAAAATGATGCTACTGCCCGTCGTTGGATTAAGAAATCAAAGCAACTTTCGGGTATGTCTAACAGAATTTATTACGCTTAATTTGTAGCTGTTAGAAATAAGATTTTCCATGTGCCAATGCTTCCACAGCCACGCAGACATACTTCTGCATGCAACATGTCAACGTCGCAACGCCAGCATTCCGTACAGACGAGAATAACAGTTTGCGTTATTCACCAGTGACTTTATTGTTTCTCTCTGTTGTAGTTCGTTTTTGTTCACCTTTTTCCCTGTACAAACGCAATGTGTTACCGTTGTGCGAAGTAATTGGTATCCAGTTAAACTGCACTGTTTGCCGTTGCTGACCCTGCAATCACAGCGCGTTGCAACAATGACCTTAAGTGGGATGGAAGGTTGCAGCCCGACGTTCATTTCCCGTTACGCGTGTTTGCCCAAAATGTACACAGCACGCCGCACCGAAATTAGGCAAACAGCTGTTAATACTGCGCGCGGTTTGAAAACATACCGGCCGGCATTTGTCAGGCTTTGCTTCCGCCGTAGCCGTTTGCAAGCAGCGGCAACGGCAAAGCCAGGACTCGCGATGAATGTTGGAAATACGTCAAGCTGCACATCAGATGGGCTCGCTTGCCCGAGGCCCTGTCTGCAACCCAGCGAGCATTTTGTTAAACATTCGTAAATGAAAACATCCTCTGTTGACAACTGTGTCATATAATCTCAGACGCGTTTCGCCCATATGGAATGAAGCATTGTCAGTGTCTGTAAATGTGCATATGAGGTATTGTTAAGAAATTTGCATTATCTGTATACGCAACTAACTATTAATAAAGTACTCTCTAACTACGAATTTCGGTAAAAGCAGTTACATGTTGGTCAGGAGCTGCTCTGTTGTGGTTCACCATTGCTCGGACTATTATTTATGTGGATGAAATAATAATGGGAGCATTATTGAACCATAGCAACAGATCTGGTACTACTAAAGTGCAAACATAGCCAGTGATGTAGCTGGGTTAACAAGGGCCACGGTGCCAAAAAATATTTTGGGCCCCTCAGGCCAAATGGGCGACTTTTTTTTAGCTCTATCAATACTGGTGAGGTTTGCTGGCAGGGGTCCCTGAGCTTGGGGGCGCCGGTGGACGGCACCGCCTGGCCCTTTGATAGTTGATCCACTGAACAGAGCTGTTCTTGACCTATATGTAACCGATTCTACCAAAGTCGTAGGTAGAGAGTACTTTATTAATAGTTAGTTACATATACATATAATGAAAATTTCTTAACAATACCTTATATACAAATTTACAGACACTGAAGTTACCTCATTCCACAAGGGCGAAACGCGTCTGAGATTATATGAATTAATTTTTTTTTTTTTTTTACAATTTCATTCCTCCCAGCGGAAGGCTGGGATTGTTAACAGACGGTGTTTTCATTTACAAGTGTTTAACAAGCAACTGCGAAAAAATTGCCAATAACCAATGTAGCATGTTGTTAGGCTGTGGTTTTGTCTATCAAATGAATATGACCTTTTTTTAAAAAAATTAAGAAAACGTACAACGCCCTTATTTTAAGGAATTCTTACCTATCCTTAAAGGAGAGAAGTCAAGGGTTTGCTTCATAAAAAACAAGACAGCCAATCCTGATAGTCAACAGTTATTAGGTGAAAAGTGTATGAACTGAGAAAAGGGCTGTAGAAAAACATTTGTTTGTGTTGCTTCTAGTTTTTCTTTAGTTGCTGGAATCCCAGAATTAATAACGACCTGAAAATTGAACTCAGAAACTACGTAAGGGGGCATCCATAAATTACGTGGGTGTTTTTCCGGATTTCCGGACCTGTCCCCCCTCTGATGAGATCTGGTGTGTGGTGAGACCCCCCCCCCCCAGAAGTCGCCCTCGCACTTTTTGAGACCTTTTTTTTTGGATCTCACCCTCGACTTTCGCTTGTTTTGTAGACTTTTTTTTTAGCTCTACAGTCCAACAATAATTTCCAAAACCTCGCGTGAGATATCCGTTGACCCCCCCCTCCCCCTTGGTGAGATTTCACCGGACCCTCCCCCTCCCTTATTTCACGCCCCCCTAACGTATCACGACGGCCAAGCACCGTTCGACAGAGTAGACTTTCTCACGCCTATAACATTATCACTAACCTCCCTAACAATTTTTTTTTATTATTGGTTTACTACTATTATTAATATTTAATTATGTACTATTTAGTAATTATAAGTACCCTGAATAATAGTATTAATGTTTGTAAGTTGATTTGTTATGGTGTTCGGTTTCCGCAGTCAGTAGTTTGCTTAGTAAACCGGGGTAGCATAGTGTTGTAATATTCTAGTAACAGTGTTAGACGCTGGCGAGCACAGCTGTGGGGACCGCGACTGCTGTTTGGGCGGCTGATCGCGTGGCAGTGTGTGCGTCGTGCCACTCGGAGGAGGTTTTCTGTACACAAGCTAAAATTTAACATAAATGTTATAAAAGTTGTGTCAATTAACCGTATTTCGACCAGAACAGTGAGTTTTTCATTTGTGGACTTGTCAAAATACCTCACAATTTGTCTATCCGAATTAACGGCATGCGTGTGTTGAAACAGGAGAATTTGGGTCAATCTGCTCTACATAACACGCCGTCATCGATAAGACAGGATAGCTGACACGCCCCCCGCACGACGCGAGAGAGTAACGCGAATAAGTGCACGCCGAGTGTCCTCTGAGAGCGCACCCCACTCGTTTGTCGTGTGAATTGGGTCAAAATAATGTAGTTTCGTATGAAAAACACTACTGTGTACGATTAAAGACCTTTTTCAGATCAGTGACAGTAGATTTCGAAAAACAGTGAGAGCTTCAAAGTGAAAATGTCAAATAATATGATATGAAAGCGGAAGCAGAATCAGTGGAACTCTGCTGGAAATGCATAAAGGTTCGGCAGTACAATGGAGAGTGAAAGATAAACGAGAGGAGGCCAAGCAGTGCTACGATCCCTGGACTAGCGGTCTAGCGGTGCGGGGGAAGGCGTTACATCAACAGATCTCCATCCGATAGACGTGGATTACCTATAGCAAAGGTTCCCAACAGTTTTCGCCTGACACCCCTTTTTTAATAAATAAAAAATAAAAAACACTCCAACTTCCATTTTTTGTAATCAATAATGCAGCCCATTGTGCACCAAATTTTTTCGATCGTGATTCGATGAGGGTCCTCTTAGACGACGAATACTACGTTATATATCGAAAAATAAGAATTTTTAAAAGAAACAAACGAAATTTGTGTATTGCTCAAAGTTTAAATACCACGTATATATTATTAAACTAGTATAATATTAATAGTGAGAGGATGGAGATTGGTGATCATAAATTGCCGGGTTCCACCATGGGGTCCACGTAACTTATTCTGTAGATACTGTACTGAGATTTTAGGATCACACTTCTGCTTAAGGAAGTTGGAAACTATTACTTTTGCATACTTGTAAATATAAATATTGTTGATCGAGTCGGAACACAAACACATATTGTGGTACTCCATAATATTTTTTTTATTTTTTCTTATGGCTTTGCGTTTTGCTGACGTCGAGGTCATTACAGACTGGAAAAGATGTGGAGCAAAGACCAGGAAGTAATTCGGCAATCTGGATACCCGGATGGAAATTCGAATCCTGTCCTCCAGAAAGCGAGGCCAGGGCATTATTTCTCACCCACCACGCTCGGTCTGTATATTGCGCATGCTGCTACTAATGTATTTGAAACAAAGCTATAATACTCCAATACCTACTTTTAGTAAGGGTTAACCTTGCTTAAAAGACATTTGTTGAAACAGGTGTTCTGTGATTTTTTAGTACCAGTCAAACATTTCAGCACATTCTTGGGAGTATTGCCCAAGAGGGGAGGGCTGTTGGTCTTCAATGTCCCCTAAAGTTTCCCTGGATCAGAAACGCTCTCTCTGATCGCTTAAAACGCCCATCCGTGGCCGTAGCAACCCCGTTTAGAACTTCTCGGCTAGAGGAACACAATGTTACCTCAGCGGATCAGTTTGGGCTTTCTTACTTCTATCAACCTGCCCTGGAACACTTGTTGTCGCAGTTAAGTACCTAGTAGTAGTTTGTCTTTTCTTTTATCTAAATAAAAGTTATAAACAATGTTTGCTGTTTCACTGATTAATTGGCTGAAGGAAGAGTATGTAGGTTAAATCTTGCGGTAGTAGCTATTAAGAGTGGTTCAGTGGTTCTGGAGCCTCGTGTAGCCGGCAGAGTAGCTCAGCGGTGCCAGTAGCAGTGTTTGTTTGTTCGGTTGGCCTGTCTGTGTCAGATGTTGTTACATCCCGAGAGAGTCCAGTCGAGAGCAGACACTCCGCCACGCGATACGGACCTGGCCGCTATCGACCGGCGCTCAATTATTTATAATTGCATCTCAATTATATGGTTGCACTGACGCAGGCGGTGGGCAGGTGGGTGTCCAGCGCCCGTGTCGGGTGTCTGCCGGCGCGGCGCCCCAATCACCTGCTCGGCGGCTGAGATTGAGTTACTGCCAGCGCCGACAATTACCAACCGCGTCGTTCCCATTACCAGAGCTAGCGCCCACACAACGCCGCGTACCAACCGGACGCCCTCATTAATCGGCAATCGTCCCCGGGAAGTACACGTGGAAATAAGACAGGAGAGGGAAAATAACCCGCCACTTACCACAGTTAAGGCAGCACGGCCAGACGAACACGTACAAAGCACACAAAACACAAACACAATACTTCCGTTATTAACCTTGGTAATGCAGGAGGTGAGACAGATGGCGGGGAGATAGATGTGAGAAGATCCAGACCCGCTACATGAATCACTTATTTCTCCGTGCCGCATGTCTCAGCACCTACATGACTATGGTTATTAACCGAAATATTGTGAATTGTGTTTGTGTATCTTCCGTGTTCCTCTGACCCTCCTGCCTTTATCTTTGTTAAATGACGAGTTATTTTCCCTATACTGTCTTACTTTTATATCTCACAAGCAGATTGACACAGTATTGCACAATGCGGAAACCGAGCTAGGTGGGTGAACGGCTAACGTTCTGGCCTCGCGTTCGGGAACACGTGGGTTCGAATCCCCGTCCGGGCATCCAGATTTGGGTTTTACATGGTGTGCCCAAATCACTCCAGGCGAATTCCTGGATGGTTCTTACAAAAGGCCATGGCCGGATTCCTTCCCGTTCCTTATCCCCAGTCCTATCCCGCCTCTAATCACCTCGACGTCGACGAGGCGTAAAGTCACAAAAATAGAAATACGCAAACACATGGTTCTCCTTACTGCCAACGCATTTAACGTTAAAGAAGTGTAAAAATTCATCTCCTAGAAAGACATATCGGTCGTGAGGAGATTGCACTGGGTTTCCGGTAGTGAGAAGAGGCTTAGAAGTAGCTACAAATATATATATATATATATATAAAAAATAACGAAGAAAAAGGAGAAATTTTAACCCGCCAATATACCTCAGAGCGCTGAGGCGTCGCGGACAGGATCAGAGAGATACAACGGACCGGACACGAACCTAGGCCCCTGCGTATCTGCCTTCCTGACAGCGGATTCTAGGAGTTTTTCCGCAGCCATCAAGGTCAATGCCGGGACGGTCCACAATATCCTCATAAGCTAACATTTATCCAAAAAATAAAAAAATACACATTTCACACATTGAAAATATTTACCCGTTTAACAAACAGATGGAAATAGTTCATTTCCCCCATTAGTAGTTAGTATGACCTGGGAGTAAATATAAAATGCTTGGCGTCAGCAAGGGTACGCGGCCATAAGCCATAGCTCCAAACTGGACCATGCCAACGATCAGTAAATTTAGTCGAAAGTAGAAGAACCCAAAATTTGGGAAATGGTAGCGAAAAAGAAGAAGAAACACAAGAAATTTGTCTGATAGTATGTGAAATAATGTTCTTCCGCTTTAATTGTTGATGAAAGCATCAAATACACGAAGGAATGCGGTGGCTTAGTCACTGGTTGATTGCAGATCAGATTGAGGTCCATAAATTCTGAGTTGTGGACATTGGAACAAATGTACCATAGTTTAGATCTCGCCGCAAAAACATGTGGCATCTGATTGCTCTCTCAGGTGTCCCCAAGAAGCGAGAGCGTCTTTGCATCCGCCAACTTCAATTCGAAGTCTCTTCAGTGACTTACATTTGGGCCATGGTTGTTCAGAAACAGGTTGGACACCCCCTCTCAGCTTGATTCAGTCGATTTTAAATCGTACTATGTTCTCCCAGGCCGATATTCTTTCTCTGCTCTATACACCTTTCAGTGCCGTTGAGGTCGTAAGAAGATCGGTCGGGACTTGAGCCTCGATGGAGCTGGAGCATACCATGTAGACTCTATATTCTAGACGGTGTTGGGAGTCTTCTTCCACTATTATCCTTGCCTTGTTGGTAACTACTCGTACTTCTCTACGTACGTCTACGCGCCAGCCAAATTCTGCATATTCGCCACAGGCGACGGTTTGAGGGATCCTGTGATGAATGCTTCCGATGGTCGTTATACCCTCCTCCCCCCCTAAGGTCCGTTTTCGTGTCAATATACCCCCCCCCCCCAAGTCGATTTCCGCGTAATTTCAAAACTTTACGTGAGATTACCGTCGACCCCCCCCCAATTCCCTTCGTGAGATGTGGCGAGATTTCGCCTTTTTAATGTTTCTGAAAAACTAACTAAAAAATAACACAAAAATTAGTAGAATCACGCGTGTGTAGCAGGAAGGTTGACAATTATTCTGCTCTGTGTTATATAATTAATGTGACTTCGTACTACCGATCATTCATGCCACACTTCCGCGTACACAAGACAAGCTTTTCCTCAGGTGAAAGTAAGGTTAAAAATACGTACTATCCGTGATTTACTACCACTCTACAGTTAACTAATGTTCTTAACCTGCATTTTAATTTAATATGTGTTATTGAGCATAGAACTGAGAAGTTTTAAACACAAATATTGTTTATATTCTGGCCTCGCATTCGGGAGGACTTGGGTTCGGATCCGCGTCCGGCCAACCCCGATTTGAGTTTTCCATGGTTTCCGCAAATCACTCCAGGTGAATGCCGGGATGATTTTTTCACACGCTATAAGAAAACACCATATATACATCATTGAAGATTGTGAAAAAATTCTTCTATGTAAGAAATTCGTTGTATTGTTGAACCATAGATTGTTATTTTCAGTTGCAATATCGCAGAGCAGACTCTTTGATTGATTAGTAGTAGCAGAAAAAGCAGCAGCCGTGTATGACTGCGTAAATCTGTTTTAAGATATTTGTGTTGTGATAGAGACAATAGGTAATGTTAAATAGAATATAGAACAGAAAAATGAATGATTAATAATTAAAAGATTTAAGTAAAGTTGAATAAAAATATGTGAGAAATTAATTTCAGGATAACTCTGAAGGAATCGAAGTCACGTAAGTACAAATGTGTTATGTATAGTTGTGATAAACAGTCTTTCATATGGCGACCCTGAAAAGCACAGCAAATATTTCTGTAACACAAGAAACTGAAAATATTCGGGGAAAAAAAAAAAAAAAAAAAAAAATAGAAATTTTGAAAGTATTGATGATCAAGTTGACCAAAGTGTTTCCATGTTAACTTTGAATGTATATAAGCTACGAATATGTAAGAAGATTTTGCAGCAGTGACTTGATTTGTGATTGTTCACTAATAATTGAATTTAAAATGGTTGAACAACAAAATATGAATAATCAAATATCGTTGATGATAATGGATAAATTACGGGAGTCTAATGATGATATGAAGAACCAGCTCATGCACACTCAAGAAAGTTTACAGAGATAATTTGGTGGATTGAAATATGAGGCCAAGAAGACACAAATGGAGTTATAACACTTGATTAAAAAGGACATGGAAGTACTTGTAAAAAATCTAGTAAGGAAAATAAGAGATTTGTATCAACATATGGGAGAGAGGAAGATTGAAACTGAGAAAGCCAGTTGGAAGTGCGTTACGCGACGTTCACTACGAATCTCTCCGCAAAAGATGAGTTCTAAGAAAAATAACTCTGAAGTCGTGAAGGGGAAGGTGCGAAAAAACTGAAAAAGGAGGAGAATGGAGAGGAGGATGATGTATACGATGTAGAATATGTTGAAGGAGAGGAGGAGGATGAAGAGAAAGATATTGAAGATGAAGAAACTTACAGTAAAAAAGGAGAAAGATGTTGAAGGAAAGGAGGAGAAAGATACTGAAGATGAAGATACGGTAAAAAAGAAAATTTTGTGTTAGAAGATGAGTCAGGACCGAAGAAAGAAGAAAATGGTGACAGCGGTGACGATCAAAGCTTATATACAGTGGATTGTGGTATTGAAAAATGTTATACTAATAAAGTATATAAAATGAGTGGAGATACACCGTTACAGTGGTGGAAAGATTTTGATATCGACTACTATGAAGAAGTAAGAATGAAGATGAGCCTGATTATTGAATATTGAATTGAGAATTGAGTAGGCACAAGCAGAGCAAAAAGAAGACGAAGAAGAAACAGAACACAGTTGTATACAAAAGAAAGGTTACGCGCATGGAATGGCTGTAAAAATCAGATTGCAAGACGAGTGGACCAGAAAGAATCTGTAGATTATGAAATGAATATGAAAAGCGTTGGTTTATAATTTGAATTAACAAAAAGTAATTGTATACTGTGCAGTGGAAATTATGAAAAGAGTAATATAGTGAAATAAAAGAAGTTGTTGTTTACGAAGGCAAGTACGATTTTTTTATATTTATTGTAACTAACAATTTATGTTGCAAAACCCATTGTTGAATTCCTTCCCGTTCCTTGCCCCAGTCCTTTTCCGCCTCTAAAGATCTCGATGTAGACAAGACATAAAACTATAACAAAAAAAAAAATCAACTCCTTCTTTAAGTTTATAACTTCTTTGTTACGACTCTTTAGGGGCGCATTAGCCAGCAGATAGTGAGCATTTCTCATTTTTCATTTCTCTAGTATCAGTACTGATATCTCCTGTATGGTGTATTAGATGTCCACAGAATGCTTCCCTGGGGAGCGTAATCTTTTCAGTGGGAACTAAGCTCTGTGATCCATTGCCTGAAACTGCATTAGCACGTAATTGGCCAGCGAGAAGAATGGGGTGGCAGTGACCTCTCAATTTAGTTTGAGTGTCGGCTCGTTGAGTCGTTTTAAAGAGCTCCGGCCGCCCGCCAAACGAGCCGGAACTGCCGCTGCTGCCTCCTGCCGGTGATTACCAGCGGGAAGTGGGCGTTAACGGCCACCCTGTCACGGCCGATGGGATTCAGTCCCAAATACTCCACTGCAGCCAGATATATTTATATATATTCTCCCTCTCTCTCTGTCTGTCTGTTTGTTACGTTTTTACGAAAAATGACTAACCTGGATGACGAAATTTGACAAGGAAATATTATGTGTCCTTAGGAAGGGTGCACGACAAATAAGATATTTTTTCATGAAATTGTTAAAACTAATCGAAAAGTCACAAACAAACGGATAGCGTGTATAAGACGCTGTAATATTATGTCAGTGACTCAGACTTTGTTTCTCTCGCAGTTTGTGGGAGACCTTTTACATAACTTACAGCTTTCTATATTCAATTCTAGCAATAAAATTCTAAGTTCACGCTTACAAAGTCGCAGGTAACAGCTAGTCTTCTATGAAACTGTAATAAAAAAAAAAACCAAGACTATGGCATGTGGGCATTACTTATAGTATAATGGAATTTGGCCGTTTAAGACATACACTCAGATTTTTCGTGTTAGATGGCATCCCAGAACACTACTGAACAGGGGAAAACAGAGAAACTTTCAAAGAGTCAAAGTATATTAACCAGTATCTTTCCTGCTTGGTTGGTGAGATAACGATGAAACAAATTTTCGCATGAAATACAATGAGACATTTTAAGTCTATTTCAAGATCGATAAAAGTAAAATCTGAGAAATTGTGACTCTTTGAAAGTGTTAAAAAGTGGAAGCACAACTTACAGAACGCAGGTAGAATTGTAGCAACTCCGCCCCCCTCCCCTTGGAAATGCGCAGTGTTGTTGGCTCGATCGACTGAAGAAGAAAGCGTAGTGGGTAACCACCTTGGCGGGACGCATAAGTGTGGGGAAGGTTGTTACAGCAACAGAACTGCCCCCAATGGACGTAGACTACCCAGAGGAGCTCAGTGATACAAAATACGATCTGCCTAGGCCTTTCTAGCTCTGTATACGACCACTGAATCGTCTGATATACCAATCAAGTACTGATTCTGTTATGTACCCAAATAAAATATTTTGAAGCTAAGTACTCTACAGACGTTTTATTCTTTATCTAAATAAAATTTAAATTATATAAAAAAAATTGTTGTTTCACTTGCTATTTGGATAAAAAAAATGCCTATTCACATTAACACTTGCGGTAGTGCTGCTATTACCATCTTCCCCTATTTTTAATATAAATTGCTTACGGGATTAATGCTGCGTTGAAATAATCCCTTAAGCAATTTATATTAATATGACGGCTGCAAAAACAGCAAAATATTTTATCCCTATTTTTGTTATTTACGTGTCTCGTATATGTCAAACGTTTATTACAAACAAGGACCGAAGGACAATACACCACACTTTCAGTGAAATCCACCTAAGGCCTACGCCGGCCTCGAACCACCGTTCCGCAGAACGCGAAGCTATCACACTGTACCTTGTAAGACCATATATTTGTAGTTGGTAACTGGTAACTGGTAACTTGTACCTCACGAAATATTTTCATTCAAAGACATAGTTCTCTAAGCAAACTAATTTAATTTATATAGTTCGTTGTGCCGCCGGTCGCCAGGTGATGAAACCAAAGCCATCCTAAGCAGTAATTATAAGAACAATTAATAAAGATCATTAAGTTCATTAATAATAATAATTACGTCCATGAAACGTTTATTAATAAAGCACGTTAACACTTGTGAACGGTTTGGCCACCATCAAATTTCAAAGTAAAGGGTAACCGAAATTTCGTATCCGAAAGATTACAGAGTTCCTGAGACAAAAGGAAAATTATAATTCATATCTCCTTCCGGCTAAATCATTCAATATCACAACTTGATGTTCAATGTTCATTTAAATGCTGTCCAAACTTCACTTTTAAAATCACAGTTCTTATTGATGATATGAAGTTCTTCTTAAACACATCATACCGTAAGGTCAATGCCTTTACTACGTGAGCCACGATCCGCGATCCGCGACAATTCGCTTACGACTGAATTAGAAAAAATGTATCTCTCCGCTCCAGAGATACTTCTTCATTGCCGGCGGAAGGTAACTGTATTGTTACAACCTCTCTCTACCGATGGTTTCGAGTTTTGCTTTAATTTGCTATTTAAAATTTTCACAGTTTCTACTACTACAAATGTATTTAATAAATAGCATTAGCCCGCTACTTCGCGCACGTGTGCTTTGGTATATGTAGAATTTCTTTACCGATTTTATTCTATTACATTAACTTGGAGAGGCTTCAATGTCATAGTTTCAGAGGCATATAAGTATTTCCAGCAGGCCTAGTATCGATTGGGAAACAGTGAATGTTTTAATGGATTTGTGACACAAGCAATGATTTTCGAAAGGAAACATTAAAGAAGTTTGTGGTTGGGTTAAAAAGCAGCCAAGAATAATTTTTAATTACCTTTGCTTTCAATGACATCATGTTACTACTGTCATTGTTTCAGCTGCATGCAAGTAGTTACAAGGCGTCAAGATTCAATGCATTAATGCGCATGTGACGGAAGCTATGATTTTCAAACGGAAACATTAAAGAAGTTTGTGGTTGGGTTGAAATGTGGCCAGGACGAGAATGACACCAGACTCGTTAAAGCATAAGGCAGATGTATTAGTTTAATAATTTACGTTGTGTAGCTTAAGGTTTTAGAATTTTTAGTTACTTTTTAATTTCATTGGTTGCATGTTGCTCTCGTCATAAACTGAATATCACGTGAGAAGTTCAAACTTTATGGCGATAAAAGCTACAACCGCAAATAAACATTACAGAATTAGGATTATGAGTGTTAGTAAATAAAAAGAACAAACTATTCTACTGGCCGTGGTTTAAACAGCAGGCAAAATTAGTACACACGTTCCTTGGAAGATATTATCACAGAATATTTATTGTCACCTTTCTTCGGGAAAAACCTGAATTGCGGATCCATATGACATATAGGGGAGAAGTATCACACATTAACGTTTTTAATTAACATTAGCCTATACAGCATTCAGCATGGATTGCGAAACATGTCGTACCAGAGACAAATTGTGTAACTTCCAAAGATGTTAATACTCTCCGTGATTCTGCTTAAAGTAAATTATATATTACTCACGCATATAACTTCTGATGCACAAATTCGGTTAATTTTAACGTTTTAAATTTCGGAAAACTGATTAGATAAATAGCCGAAGTCGATAAAAAAAGGTATTGTGTTTTTTTGTCAGTTTTTGCCAAAGGAGTGAATATCTAAACTACCCAGTACAATCCGTGGCCCATAATTGTTCCGTAGAAATGATTTCATTTATTTGCTCCGTCCCTCGCCACATATAAGTCGTTAGCTGTTTCTGCAGATTTGGGTCAGGACCACAAGCTCTAAAAATTGGAAAACACCATCGAAATTGATGCTGTAGTTTTTCGTGATTCCGTTTCACACCTCTAAGACACACGCAACTTGATTACAGATTTAATATAGACAAGAGCTTTAAAGCGATCTTAGTGATGTCATTTCATTCTTACTCTCTTACAAATGCAGTCATTGCTTCAATAATCAGGAGAAAAATTGAAAGGAGATATCAGTTCGAATACTGTTACAAAAACCTAGTCCACAACTCGAAGGTTGGTTGAATCCTCCAGAAAGAGGTTCACTGCGTCAGAGTTAGAACGGTCAGTTCCATTCCTCTGAGACCTACGGTTTAACATGGAACGTCCTGGCGCAGCTCATGTGATCAAAAGAAAAAAAAAACTCTTATAAATGACTTTTCCCACTGGGATTTGAACCCGAGACCGGACCATAAACTTAAAAAAAAGCGCCTTTCTGATTTCTGTTCCGTGAATTTTACTTCCTCCAGCGTTGAAATGACAACGGCCAGTATGATAACATTATAATATTTTTACATTTCGTTGTATTTCTTAAATACTTTTAGTTTCCATCAATAACAATCTAAAAGTGCTTAAGGTGAAAGAACCTACCTGAATTTAGAATAAGTGAAGCTCGAAACCGACGGACACGAAATGAATTCGTGTGGAACGCCGCAATCTTATAAAGTCGCTGCGCTTACAAGTAGCTACTGTCAAGACGTGATGTATCTTACTGAGAAAATTTTACCTATAATTCTAAATAACCATATACTGTTTCGTAATGTTATTTGGTTGCCTAGCAGATTTTTTTTTTCTTAGACCGTATTTAGCAGGCCACCTGTTGCAGCATAATGTAACTGATGTTCTGTGTACCACGTCCTACTCTCCGTGCAATTTTCACGCGATGCCAGACCCTTGAGATACGCACAAATACGCTTGACGCGGTTCATATTTGAACATCTAGGTGACTGCTTCATGTGCTGCAATTGTCAAAAATGCTTCTCAGATCAATCGAGCACAGTCTGGACCTGCTCCCACAGCACGTCATCATCCCTAACCTTTCCATTACTATTGAGCAGCTCACAAACGATCACGAAGATGCTGAGCAAAGCGATGATCTATGATGAACCTGGTCAACTTAACCAAAACACTCAACTCACCCCAATTAGCCACACCACTCACCAACGGCCACCTTGTACAATAATTCGTATGATCCATGGCCTTACCTGGTTTGTGCCACAGCCGAGCAATGGGACACGTGACTCGTCGGACCATCATCCATTCTTCCAATCAGTTAGGGTCCAAGGCATGTTTTCGCGATTCCAGGTGAGCTGCTGGTGCTGTTAATGTGCGCTGTGAGAGAAGGCACGGAAGACGGTCTTCTGTGCCGATGTCTCATCGACGCCAAGTGCAGTAATACAGATCGCACGGACATACAAGTATATCCAGTGCGTCCGTAGTGAGTTCACGGAGGATCGTTCGTCTGCTGCCGAGTACTCTTCTGCTCATCCGTCGCAGGTTTCGATCATTCGTCAGATCTGGTGTGCCACTGCTTTATGTGTGAGAGGTAATACCCTCCACGAGGTACTCTTGATACACGTTTGGCACGCTGGAGCATGCAGTCCTAAATTTCGCAACCACTTCCAAAATGTTATGACTCGTGCATCGGGCTCGAAACTTCATTACTGTTCGGTTAACCACTATCACGTTAGTAAATATACCACAAGACACTCAAGAGTCCATGTGATACCAATGACAACCGTCAGCCTATTTTCTAGACTTCTAAAGTGACGTGCCCGCCATATGTCGCAAATTTCTACCTTGTTGTCCCCCGACTTTTGGGATATCACAGAGTGTTGCATCAGCCTCCAGATAAATGTTATTGTTGATGTACGCGTAGAGGATGCGGCAGACAAGATTAATCAAAGGTTTTATATTCTATATTTTTTAAACGAACGTTTCAGCTTCGATTACAGTGTTCGATTGTATGAAAACGTAACATTTATGTTTGTAAGAATGTATATGACGCGTTATTTGTTTGTTTTGTTTATTGATTTATCGCCTCTACTGTCATTAGATAGGTTAATGTCAGAAATTCATTGCGATCAGGTCATAAATGTGACAGAATAAAGCGTAAAGCTCCAAGAAAGAAGAAGTACTCGTAAAGAAAGGAACTAACACTTTCATACAATGGATGGCAAAAGGAAACCGTTCCAATTGTATTTCCCTGTGAAATTATTGTGGAGAGTAACAGCCTTCATGACAGGCCTAACCTGCTACACCCAAGTACTGATATGGGCCGTACTATTAATTAATACACCACCTTGTTTTACACCTTTTCTCTCAGTAAATTTTTTAAAAATGTACAGTTTTTAAATTCATGTTATGAAATAATTAACTTGTAATCCTCTCAGTTCTAAAGGTAATTCAGTTTTTAATCTACAACAATGTTTGTATCGTGTAATTTAATAAATAAAAATATTAATGTGTGTGGAGTTTAAGGTGAACGAAGGCATAAACAGGAACTTTCATGTTTAAAAAAATTGATTTCACTATTTAGAACGATTCTGCAACG
Source organism: Vandiemenella viatica (assembly GCA_031002005.1). Taxonomy (NCBI): domain Eukaryota; kingdom Metazoa; phylum Arthropoda; class Insecta; order Orthoptera; family Morabidae; genus Vandiemenella; species Vandiemenella viatica. The sequence continues at coordinate 94,376,166 of JARYHS010013630.1, read as the reverse complement.
TATATAGGAAACCAATTCCGAAATTTCTGTTCATAATTGCATGACTTTCGTTAAATGGTCTACTCAGTGGATATGTCTTTCTTTATGTTTGTAATGTCTCCTGTAATTCTACGTTTGCATATACGTTTTACGTCAGGAATAAACATAATAATTTGTTTGTAATCGAACTTAGTATCGGCTAAAAATTGAGACTCTAATTCTACATTCATAAAAAAAGTTTCATATCGTGATTTTGTGACAGTCAGAAACGAGTAGTTTTCTAGCAACACGAATTCTAACATCTCAAAATGCTGTAAAGCTATCAGGAATGAAATAACAAAGGAAATAACGCATCTATAACTGCTAATATTTAAGTGACTGCGCATGAAATATGTCTCTGTAAGATATATGAAATAAAAATATCTTTTTTCCCTTGGGAGAAAACAAGAGTAGCGGCAATACAAATTAACGGAGGAAATCTCTGTGAAGCGATCAGTACATTTGAGGAGCGGTTTTAAGAGCAGAGCTCCGACAGGCGTAGTCGGCAGATCACTGCAGAAATTCAATTTGTACGAAATACTTCATTTTGGGCGCTTTTTATCCAGCCCTGTTCCCAACTCCCCCTCTCGCCCATTTTGTGGCAGTAGATAACGTATTCAGGCGGCGAGGCGAGGTAAAAGCGATACTTTGGGTTTATGAATAAATATATCTCGATACAGTTTCTTTTGAGGCGTTGTGGCGGTGATTTCCATAATAACGCCCTGGGGCCGGGTTCCGGATCGGAAGGAGTCGGGGTGTGAGTCTCCCTCCCTGGCCGGAGCTGAGCCCAGGGAGGCGAGCCCCTGTATCGGTCTGTTCCCACGCAGACGGGACCTCATTCCTTAATTAATGGCTGCTAACTTAGGTATCAGCTCGGGGCGGGTACGTGTTCCTTCACAAGTTTCTCAAACTTGTGCCAAGTATTTACATAATTTTAAAGCCTACCTGAAGAACTCGTCTTCTATACAAAACCATAGTCTTATTTCTGTTAATATTACAGTTGGATTACCAAGAAAGAACAGCAGGAAAAGATATTTTACTGCTCAACCGACAATACGGAATCGCACACACTTTGATAATGATTCTATGCCACACGATTTCGTGTAACAGTTTCCAGAAAAAATTCTTTAATTAAATTACTACCTAGGTTGTGAAACTTCAGTGCAATTAACAAAAACCTTCCAAGTTCTGATTATTTTATTTATTTAGCGTACTAGCTGATACCCGCGACTTCGTACGCGTGGATTAAGGATTTCTTTGCCAGAATTAAATACAGAAAGTTGTGGGCAACGAAGGATTGGTCCCAAACAACACCGAGTCGGCATAATATGACAGGAAAGTTATCACTATATCATTCTACCGTCGCACCTGTCTCTTGAAGAGAATCAGTTTCCAACATATTTCTGTCACCATTCGATAATTTCTCAAAATTTCGTGACTACAACTGTTAATCATACGGGAAAAAATGTCCTGTGCCTTTCCAACAGATTTTCTTGTCAAATTCCATCAATATCGGTATAGCCATTTAGTCGTCAAAACGTAACAAAAAGACAGAGACTTACTTCCGCGTGACTCGTACGGTCAAAAATAATTTTAAAAATCTTTGCCTCCACGGAGATTTGAACCGGAGCCACGAATCAAACATCAGTAAGCAAGTGCTTTAACCACTGCGCTATCTGACCGCTGTATCGAAAGGCAGTACAGAGCCGTAAACATCCAACGCGCCGTTCAGTAATTTTTCGAAATTATAAGACAACATGTATTAATTATACAGTTAATTTTCAACCTAATGTTGACAGTATTTTTATCCTTGTTTCAAATGATAAGTGTGCAAAGTTTCATCAACTGTGGATTTGTATGAAGAACAAACAAACAAACATACATACATTCATCTTTATATATATAGATTACTGAAATTACATCACACATTTTAAAACATATATACGTGTAAACACAATGTGTCCACGAAAGGAGTCCCTGATTTCAAAATGTAAATTCTCGAATATAAAGATCGACAGAAGAATGCAACAAACGGTAGTTATATTGTAAAAGCTGTAAGAAATTTATCCAGAAGTTTTGAAAAAAGTTATAAAAGCTGTTAATAGATGGCGCTGCATAGCTCGCATCAGAAAGCACAAATAAATTCGTCCTCTGTTAGCAGTCTTTGCAATGAATGAATCACATCACAATGTGTTTAAAGTGTCCGCCGTTCGAAGTACAGAGGTGTCGCAAACGCAGAATGGATTTTTCCATTATGTCTTACAATGTCTCAACGGAAATAGATTCAGTAGCCACACAGATCAGTTTGATCGTTTGATCGTTTCGGTAGACAGTGTCTTTGAATGTTGCCCCATAAAAAATAGTCAGAAGGCGTCAGATCGGGCGAATACGATGGCCAATCCATGCCTGCGCCATTAAATTTGGGATAATACAACGCAATGGTTTTATACTACGCCATCTGGTAACAGCTTTTGCAACTTTTTTCAAAACTTCTGTACGAATTTCTCACAGTTTTCACAATTTAAATATCGTTTGTTGTATTCTTCTGTCGATCTTTGTTTTAGATATTTTACGTCCTGAAATCAGGGAAATCTTTCGTGGACACCAAGTATAATGCAGAATAAAATTTCAAAGATAAAAGGCATTTAATTTTTTTTTTTTTTTTTGCTTGGGCTTCACGCCTCGCCGACAGCGAGGTCATTAGAGAGGGGATGGGATTGGGGCAAGGAACGGGAAGGAATTCAGCCATGGCCTTTTTGAAGGAAGCATCCCGGCATTCGCCTGGAGTGATTTGGGGAAACCATGGAAAACCCAAATCTGGATGCCCGGACGGGAATTCGAACCCGCGTCCTCCCGAATGCGAGGCCAGAACGCTAACCGTTCACCCATCACGATCGGTAAAAGGCATTTAAAAAGAAATGTCTGGATCTGAAAAGTAGTTAATCGCCATTTTAGACGCCATCAATAAACCGCTAGGCTCTTGAAGATAGGCAAGCGCTCACTATATGCACAGTAGTCTACGTATCAACACCACAGTCTGTCGCAACCCCATCTTTACATCGAGACTGTACATCTGCAGTAAATAATCATAACTACGGAAACTCTGGAAACTGTTACACGAAACCGTGTGTTATTCTAAAATATTTAGTCAGTAAAATTTTTTGAAATAATGTTCGAGTTTCTATTACAGAATGAGCAGCCTGCATGTAGCCAGTCCCTGAATTTTGTTTGTCAAATTTAATAACAAATTTTGTACAATGTTAATTTCAACTTAAATGTAAATTTTTCAAATATTTCTGGCATTGCGGAAACCATTGAATAAAATTAATGCTTGGAAATAATTCTTGCAGATTTATTTGTAATCTGTCTCGTATTATGAACAGATCAGATTTTATGGCTGAGTTCAAACCCTAGCGGCTTGGTTGTGTTGCAGGGCATTTTGAAGAGGCAAGTGGGAGCTTTGGTGCTCCACACTTCTCTCCACCGATCAGTCAGGCTTAAACCAGTTTCACTATGATGGGCGGTTGCCGAGAGCAATAAGACCGTGTAATTTCTTGATTGTCAAATATTCCTTCTCAAAAAAAGATGTTTAGGAGATCGGGCTTGCTGGTGAACGATAACGCTCTGGCGTCAAATTCGGGTTCGAATCCCCGTCCAGCCATCCAGATTTGAGTTTTCTATCGTTTCCCGGGTTTTTTAACCCAAAAGCCTTGGCCGAATTCCTTCCTTTCCTGCCTGTAACGACCTGTACATTGACGGTGCTTTAAACCATAAGGAAATATAAAATGATCAGAAGTTTATCTTACCAATTTATTATAATATTTTTTTAAGTATTTGCAACCTTAAAAATAACTTTCACATAGTAGTCCACCACTTGTATCGAAAATATCCTATATTTGAGTCACAACAACGGGAACCTTTCTGGTCGAGCGTAGAGAATCGAGAGATAATAAAGAAACAAATAATTTTTATCAAAATATTTATGCTCCTTTATCAAAAAACCTGAGTCTTGTGAACGGAGATTTTGTGAGAGCGATGTTACAAATTGAGTCATGCTTTTCTTAAGTTTAAGCGGTCACTGTATTTGGCCAAAAATTGTCTGGACGTATGTTCGTCCATGTTAACATCTCTACTTTAAGTATTTTTTAATTTTAATTTCTTTGAATTTTTTGTCTTGTAAAAAAAGCTACAAATATTATTACTGTGTTTATTTTAGCATTTTTGATAATCTCCAAACACAATTTATAAACGCTAATGACATTGGTTGGAAGTACATAAACAGCGGAAAATGAACATGCGACATATTTCGATATTAACGTATTGTTCTTGGTGTCTAAAATTGCTTTTCTCGAAGTGCTACTGTAAAGATTATCATTATCGGAATCCAGACAGATTATCAATTGCGATGAATGTAAAGCGTAATAACTGTGTATCACAAGACTGATTAGAAATAAATCTCCAAGGATTATTTCCAAGCATTACTTTTATTTACTGGTTTCCGCACTGCCAGAAATGTCTGAAAAATTTACTTTTCAGTTGAAATTAACATTGTACAAAAATTTGTTAATAATTTTGACCAAAAGAATTCTAGGCGGACAGGCTGCACATTCTGTAATAGGAACTCATACATTATTTCAAAAATTTGTACAGATTAAATATTTTATAATTTTAGAATAGCACACATTTCTTCCTCTAGATCATCAATCTTCGTTTTTTTTCATCCCAAATATTTTGGATCTATTTTTTTTTGGTAGATATAGTGGACAATGCTCTGCAATTGAAATGGATTTTGTTTCACCTGTTGAGTTTAACTTGATATAGATTGCTGTCATTAAAAGCACCGTTTAAATTTTGTTCAATTTTCCCAGTTATTTTTTTTTCCTACCATACTTTTTAGCTTAAATATTTTTATTTCCATATTTCCTGATACGCTCCTCATTCTAAATGCATTTTCGCTTTGTTTTTCCCACATTTTCCGGTGATTTAGACAGTTTTAGTTCCCTACGTCGAAATTTTTTCTTATTCAATTATCTGTAATTGTCACGAAAATATTTAGATGAAAGATCAGTATTGTATTATATTGTGACTACAATGTTTATCTTCAAATTTCAATTCTTAGAACTCACACCAACACTATTATAGAGTGAGCAACCGCTCTCGTTGAATATTCTGCACGTACTGAAGTCACCAATTTAGACCTTGATCTGCGACCACGTCATAAGCGGTCCTAAGCAGTGGGGAGAACTTCGCAAGTTTTGTGAGAAGCAAGAATTCTGTCATTGCAAATTGACATTTAAATCGTCAGATTTGCTTATTTGGTTTGCGAGTTGTTTCGATTTGAAAGTACACTGGCTTTATAACACACATCAAACAAAATGTAGGACTTTCAGTGTATTTACGGGGGCACAGGATAAAAAAATATTAAAATTAATAAAAGAGCTGAAAATTAAAGTCGACGCCATGAGTCAGCACTTGGATTTTTGTGCCTTATAGCCAATCACAGATTTACGTTTCTGTCAAGTTTTATATCCCAAGTTATGCTGCAATGTCGTTGCAATAATGCATAGTATTCAGGACGATTCAAATAACTTAACCAAAACAACTCATCGCCACGTCCGGAATTTAATCGGTGACCCTTTCAACATGATTCGGATGCAATACCCCTTACGCTGTCCTAGTCACCAGCCACTAGACTAGGGGTTCCAAAAGTTTTTCGTACCACATCCCTCTTTCGCAAAAAAAAAAGAAATCTCCTTCCCTCCTTCCCATAATTTTACTATTTCAAAGGTAAATGCCTACTTCTGAATACTAACAATGACATCTCAGATGAACGTAACTAATTGTGTTAGAGAGAGAAATGTTTTCAGCGCTAAGTGGTGACGAAGGAGACGTAATGCTTGCGATGGCAGAGCTAGGATATTGTCTGCACGGGCGGCGAAGCTACCTTGCATCCCACCTCCCGCCCCCTCCCCCCCGGACATGTCTTCGCGCCCCTTGGGGGGTGGGCACGCCCCCACTGTGGGAACCTACACACTAGAACAGGGTTTCCTTAAAGTGGGGTATGAGAACCCCTAGCGGTTCGCCAATTGAACGTGGGAGGTTCGCGACAAGATTTAAGTTATGGCGACTGACCGGATATCTGGAGAGTGCAACACGCAACGTGGTGAACTGAGACTGAAAATTAACAAAATTGCTCCTCAAATTGAACCAACTGGCGACAAGAAACAAGCCCTAATTAATAACATATTGCTCTTTAGAAAAAAATCCTTATTTCAAAATTAATAAAAATTCAGTTTTTTAATGGTGTTCGAAGTTGATGGAGAAATTTCATGGGGGTATGTGGAACTTTGAGTTTGAGAAACCCTGCACTAGACCATTGTTTCATCATGAACTTGAAAGATTTTAAATTAATTTACATTTCCAGAAAATTATTTTTTCAAAATATTCAAAAAATCTTAGTTGCTTTCATTTCCTGTAGATACTTCCCGGACCGAAAGATGTCTGTAGTTTTAAATAATTGATTCCTCACAGAGTGCGGCTCTATACAAACAATTTTTCGTGGGCAGAAACAGTTGTTTACAATTGTACCAAAATGGAGGAATGATTCTTCCCTTGTGACACGTGCACTTGATATTGCTGTCTATGAATATGGAGATTATATTCTGATGCTTGTCACCGAGCCTGGTTGGTGAGCGGTAACGCTCAAGCCTAGCGCTCGTGAGGTCGTGGGTTCAAATTGCCTTTCGACCATTAAAATTTCGACTTTCCATGATTTCCCGAAATCAATCAAGCGAATACTGAAGGCCAAGTCTGAATTCATCCCTGTTCCTTGTCCCGGCCCTCTACGGGATCTATGATGATCTCGTCATCGACTTGTTATAAAGCCCAAAATAATAAAGATGCTCGCTGGCGTATGGGTTTACGCTGGCAGCGGCACACAACAAAATTTTGCACCCCTATCGATTATAAATAAAGTATGAATGCTATGCTATTTCTTCTTAACAAACTTATCTGTAGAAATATTAAAAGTATTTCCAGCTTCTGTAACTAAACTTATTGTGATGACTAAAACGAGCATCCTTCAATCATAGTTAGGAGACAACCACAACTACTTCTGACGATATATTAAAAAAAAAATGCTGCAGGGTCAGAATACTGAATGATTATTTGTTTTAAAGTATTTATCTGCTGGACATCCCTTGACTAACGTTGTTGTGCAAGAAGAGGGAACTACGTGGATGTGTTTATACAATAGGGATGACAACTTTATTTATCGTCTGGTAATTGATACTGAATATATAACGCCAATTATTAATGCGCATTCCAATTATGATTTATAATATACGCACACTTGATAAAGCTCTATGAATTTATTTGATGTGAACGTACACTACTGGTTAATTATTTGCTCGACTGAAACTTTAATTAAACAAGGTAAATCCCCTTGCATCATTTTCAATGTGTTATCTGAATTGTGTTTTGTTGGTAATCCTAATAGAACAAATATTTATGAAGAATTAAATCAACGGACTGTCTTCATTTTCATTCTCTGACGTGTTCCATAATTGGATTTTTACACTATATTTGGTGAGTAATTTTGTTATTATTTATTTGTAACCTAAACAGAAAAAAACATCTTCACTTCGGTAAACATGAAGATATTTCTCTTGTCCAGCAACTAATATCTCATCACTTACCACTGGGGAGACAGCAGAATATTAATCAAATTTGTGTATTTAATGAATAGGACTTCTTGCAGAATTCTTATAACATAATAAGAATTGCTTTAGTTAAATATTACGTTCGGTGACTGTTATGCAATTAGCAGGTTTCCTATTAAAGTTTTACGCTCTGTCCGCACAATTTACTGTTATTTGGAACGAAAGAATATAAGTTGATAAAGAACGCCTTTCCATCTGTCTGCAAATCCTACAAAGTTTGTTCAGAATTTTTTAGATACTATTTTCATATAACGTGTAGCTTTCCAACATTTTTCAAGGTGAATATGTAAAGTAGGTCAAAACCATAATCAGAATGGTTAGAAAGCCGGTTTAGAGATGTAGCACACTGTTATCATTTGGCACGTTTGGTCAAACCGTCCGGTAAAATTGATGCTCGCTTACTAAGTTTCGTCCACCTAAAAGTCGATTCGGTTTTCTAGTGCACTCATTGACACAATTTTTATATCATCACAGAGTCAATGGTTATGTTTATTATGGGACGCATAAGAACGTCTTTACATTTTTCTGATCACAAAACTGCTTTACTACACCTATATTAATTTCCTGTACACGTTGCTTATATAACACATTTAAGCAAAAATACGGTTACATAACGAGTGATGAATATATCTCAACAAGTGAGCGTAGTGTGTGAGCTCATTCGGGAGGACGTGGTTTCAAGTCCCAGTCCAGCCATCCAGATTTGGGTTTTGCATGGTTTCACCAAATCATTCCAGGCGAAGACTGGGATGCTGCATTCAAAAAGCCATGGCCGAATTCCTTCCCGTTCTTAGTACCCCTTCCTTTGCTGTGTCTAATGACCTCGACGTCAACGAAACGCAAAGGCAGAAGAAAAAAACATGTATCACAATGAATTCATATAAACTATAATTTATGATAGATTGTTCTCTTCAATGTAACAGGTTAATTCGAGTGATAGAAACTTATTAGACATTTTTCCTGTATCAATACTTCTCTAATCATTGCAAGGGACACAGTTTTGAGTGCATTCTACCGTAATGTTGGGTAAAGTTATCCTTATCAGAGAGAAAATAATGATAACATATGTACACAATGGAAACAACGTAACTACAGTAATTGGTTGTCGCGGCAAAATGATTTAAAAAAAAGGAAAAACAAGTGTATATAAAAAGTTTATATGTCAAAACGTGTATGTAACTATAACGCAACCATGGGCTTATTTTTCTTTCTTAACCGGCAACTCTGAAATTTGTAACAATTAAGCCAATATTGGCGATGCGTTTTGTTCAGGTAATACGTTCCCAGCAGAGCTGTTGCCTGCCCTTGCGCAACTCATTTAAGCACGTGTTTGACACGAGTGCTCTCGGTCAACTGATTTAGCAGACGGGAGAGTAGCCGTAGTAATGAAGTTAACTCGAACTGCCTGTTGCTGGGGCCGCATCCGTCTCCATTATGGCGGAAACACTTTGCCAGCGACTTCCTGGGCTCGCTGCCTCGTGCCTGACGGGAAAATTGTGCACTCATTGCGGCAGGGAAAACTTTCTATTCGTTCCGGCGATACCGTTTATTTACCAATCTAAAGCAAAAAAATCCATGTATCGAAAAAATTTGTTCTTCAGATCTTACATATTGTATCGTACAATGTTAACTTTTGAGGTTATGTTAACTCCTCCCTACATTCACGCTATTCTCTTGGACATTGCCTAGTCACGTGATCGCTTTTTGGCTTATTAACCTCTAGCACGAATGTTGGTGAAAATATTGACGAAGTGTTGTTCTGAACAGGGTTGTTGTACACAGAGAGCTATATTTTTTGCAAGCACCGTGTTTTGGCCACCTGTAACCCCTCCTTTCCCCACGTAGCCTGACGTGGCGTTTGCCTCTACACCCCCTTCCCCTTCCCCTCAACCCCCTCCACCGTAGCACGTAGCTATTTTCCCTACTGATTCCAGAAAACATTTTGTACTGTTTTTTATTGTCAGAATATCGTAAATTTCATACGGAGATAATTAAATAACGTAAATACGTATTTACATAGTGTTGTGTGTTCTGTACCTTATTTTAACTGTGAAAAATAATACGAAAGAAAAACTACGTGGATTGGCTCGGAACACCCCCCTCTCCCTCTACGTAGCCCAGCGTAGCTTTCTACCCAACCACTCCTCCCCTCAGGCCAAGCCACGTAATTTATGCACGTTCCCTAACCTTCGCTGAAAACTAACGAGGGTTTTAAAACTTTATTTCATAATCTTAGGAGGTAGGTTGTGTTTGTAACTACGAATTGAACTAACATAATCACGATAGGCGTTCCATAACTTCCTGTCATGTTCTTTTATGTCAGAAATTACAAATTCGCACCTGAAGTCTTGTTAGTTTCATGATGAATGAAAAGTTAATACTTTACCTCTAAAATCCATAGTTTTTTTTTTTTCCCAACTACGCTTCGGCGGCTATGGATTTATTATTAGAAGTTCATTAGCTTCAGAATTAACCAACAGGTCTCACTAATCAGTGTGTATTGTGGGGGGTTCCGGTTTAATCAGTAGTGTACGTTTCTGTTTATTTATAAATCTGCACTCTCAAATTTTCCTTCGAACGTTGTTCTTTTACGAACAGTTTTTTCTCTCTTCATGGAATACTTCCAAAACCAAAGCTAACAACCTAATTCGGTACCAAACATTACATCTCTCTCGCTTGTTCACAGCCATAGATCGTCCGCACCTCTGTCTTTTTTTACTATCCAAGGTTTGATTTAGTTAATTTAATTTAATTGCGATGGAGCAGACGCTCCGGTGACAATTTCCCTACACTTGCATTTTTCCCCTTTCTTGTACCCACCTATTTTTGCCATCTACAAATTTAATCTTTAAATTGGTTGACCACGTTTGGTAAATTATTCACCAAATCTATTGGTAACTTATTCCAATCCCTGACCCCCTTTTCAACGAAAGAAAATCTTCCCACATCCTTGTGCCTGAAATCGAGTGCCAGCTTGTGGTCATGGTCATTTCTTCCCTTCTATGCCTTACATTTAATTCTTACACCAATATCTTTCCATGCTTCATCACCATTACATGCCTTGTACACTCGCATGATTCTCTTCATCCTTCTTATATCTTCTAATGAATCCCTTCCAGCTCTTTTATCACATTTGTTACTGATTGTGTTCTACGGTAATTTCTAGAGACAAATCTAGCAACTCTTCTATGCATCCTTCTAACTCCTGTATTATAAGTCTGATTGTGGAAAATACAAATATTTACTTGATTTTCATATTTAATAAGGTGATTTATATTTTTCACCTTACAATAAGATTATTACCATTGCGAAACCGACCTTGGTGGATAAATGTCTAGCACTTCACTCAGAAATTCCAGAGGACGCAAGTTCGATCCTCAATCGAGGCATACAGATTTTACGGAAATCACTCCAGCGAATGCCGGGATTATTTCTTTAATAGGTAATTACCGAATTCCCTTCCGAACATTGCTTCCAGTCCTTTCAGTGTTGAGATGATCCTGATGTCCCCAAGTCATAAGATAACACTGAACAAATCTGAGGTGAAAGTGTGTAAATTGCATGATTTTGAGTTAGTTATGTTTCTTTCAGTATAAAATGATACAAAATCATCATTTTCATAAATACTTAGCTCTAGTATTTCAAAAAAAGTAATCTACATTTTTGTATAAATAACTCACTAACTAAATATGCATTCATGTTCCAAGATTCAGCATAATAAATTTTAAGTGAATAATTACTTTAATTCTTTTATGTGTTAAGCATTGATGAGTTTCAGTGCCATTCTGGAAGTACAAAAGTAAAATATTAAGAATAAATGAAGATAATATTACATGAATGAAAATACCTTGTAAGTCTACTTTGTACCAGAAATGTGTTTATCCTGATTACCTATTTTTGCACCCAAAATAACAACTGTAAGCTTTTTTAATCAATGGAGTAATTTGCTGTTTTTGTGAAGCAAATGTCACTTCTCCACACACATAGCAAAATGTGTCACTACTGTTAACACAAACTCGAGGCATTTTTGTTCACTTCAATATAGCAGTCAACTTGAACAGCTGGTAGTTAATCTGGAAACAAATGTGCAAAAATTATTACATGCATTAATAAAGTCACTGAAGGAGGGAGACAAAAATATCACAAAAATATCACTAAATATCACTAAAATTGGTATCAAAATATTTATATCCAAAATATTACACACAAGTAAGACCAGAAATAATAATATAATCCATTGTTACTAGTTACTATGACTTTGAGAAACCATTGTAATATATGATTTTAAAGTTAACATAAAAATACGTGTATAATTATCTCACCATAATAACACAGTGTAAAATGAAAACTAGAGCTAATTTCGAATTTTCTTTGTGATATTCGCGATCAGCACATTAGAACGGATAGGAATTGGCTGCTTTCATTCGATTTACATTTTCATTGTTGAACAGTGTAATCATCGTGAAATCAGATAAGCTATATTCGGCTACAGTAGATTTCTTAGCGACTTGTTTCCTGTCAGCTACAAGTGAAGGTTGTTGTTCTTTGTAGCTTTGAAGCCTTTACCCTGGCTCTCTGATAGTTTGTGCTCTGTGCGCGGTAGGTTTGCATTCGCGGAGTGTGTCGTATTTACTCGCGGCGCGGGCGGCGCCAGGTGGCGCTAATCACGCGGCGCTGGCACGCGAGTCGTGAACGACACGGAACTGCACTCAGCCGCCTGATGCGTCTCCAGGAGCTCAGCTATCGGCTCCAACCCTAGCTTTGCTATTCTCTCCCTTACCGTACACAGAAAGGAAATTACGGTCTTAGATGGCAAGTAACTACAACGGAGGAACAGCAAAACGTACACCAAGTATATATCAACAACTCTCCTGCATCCTGCCTTCATGTGGTACAGCAGCTCATATCCATGAACGGTACACCAAGTATATATCAACAACTCTCCTGCATCCTGCCTTCATGTGGTACAGCAGCTCATATCCATGAACGGATAATATCACTGCTACTATAATAATTTTAAAATGAATTTGTTTCTAAAGGAGGACTGTATAAAAAGGAGTAAATACCGGCCAGCAAGGACAGCGTGGGCACTGGCCACTTGTAGTGGGTCAGGAAAGGGAGGAGGAATTGAGTTCATGTCCAAAGTCTGGCCGTGGCTGTGCCTTGTCTATCGGAGGAAAGTCTGGTGTTGCCATCTGTCTGCGAAACGTGTGATTTAGTGTGTTCTGTATGATAAGTGTATGTTTTGCTTGTGAGTGTCCAGAAGATATCAACTTCTTACTTGTCTGCCCACTAAATTCCTAATATCCTTCGCTAGATCTGAACTTCAAACTGCTGTAGTTTTCTTTCTCTTGGCATTTCTAAACCAGAGCATCGCTTCCATAAAGCACTGTACTTATAGTTTCAGAGATTTTGACCTCCGACTGAAATACTCATCTGAAATGACCATCTGTTCACAGAAGATTCTGTTTGCGAGTGCTGCTCTGTTTTTTTTTTTTTTTTTTAATTGTTAAATTACATATTTCTCTCTCTTTTGTTTACTACATACTGACTTTGTTACAATTTTTGTTAAAGTTCATGACTTTGCTTTATATTTATGACAATTTTTCCTCGCAAGAGTTTCTTCATCGTTTTAAGAATAACTTCTACAGACTTTAACAACTGGGCGGACGCCATAATCGACAGTACATAGATTATTTCTCTTATTGCCAAGTTCAATTTTTATGTCAATTTCCTTGACAGCTTTGAGTACACACAATTTACATGTTTGCGGATTAAACTAAAAATTGCTTCACGCCTCTCTAAACTAATGCTTGTCTTAAATAATTATCTGCTATTGTTATTAACACCTGATTCTTCCATAATTATTTTTCTATCTCTGTAATCTGGATTTGTCTTCTTTAACATTTTGAACATTATTAAAACCTTTCTGTATGTCTGCAAACGCCATGAACGAACCTTTTCTTTTCGCTGTTTCGTCCTAACAATATTAATCTTAACACAAGGTTAATGTCTCTTGTGCCAATATTTAATTATACTAAAACTGGTCCAGCGTCTTTTGAAATTTAATAATGTTGAAGTAAATGATATCAAACGTGTTGTGCGGTATTTTTCCTATTTGACAGTTAATCCGCTTTTTGGGACTACGAAGATAACAGTTCTATCAAAATCAGTCATAATCTTTCTCGAAACTTATTTTTGTTCGTATAAGTTATTGTTTAATTCTTTCTTCAAGAAGTTTCAGTAGGTCGGCGGTAGTCTCATAAATTCCTACTGCTTTAATTAACTTTAGATTTTTGTAATCTTAAAACATTTTCTCCTACATCATCAATATTAACTTTCATCTATATTTCCAGTTGTTTAGGCAATGTACAAAGCTCAAATTCTCTTTGTATTTCTTTCATCGCTTGGATCATTCTTCTAAGCTTAGGAGAATTTTTTTTTGCCTATGGCTTTACGTCTCGTTCACGTCGAGGTCATTTAGAGGCGGGGGAGGACTGGGAGCAAGCAATGGGAAGGTATCCGGCCATGGTATTTTCAAGGAATCATCCCGGCATTTGCTAGGTGTGCTTTGGGGGAAACCATGAAAAACCCAAATCTAGATGGTTGGACGGGCATTTTAACCCATGTCCTCCATAATACGAGGCCATCATAAAAGAAATCTCCCATCAGAATGTTATATGTTTAAATGTGTTTTCACCTAGCGTGGTGGTGTAACGGCTAGCGTTCTGGCCTCGCATTCGGGAGGACGGCGGTTCGAATCCCCGTCCGGGCATCCAGATTTGGGTTTTCCATGGTTTCCCCAAATCACTCCAGGTGAATGCCGGGATGCTTCCTTCAAAAAGGCCATGGCCGAATTCCTTCACATTCCTTGCCCCCCATCCTTTCCCGTCTCTAAAGGCCTAGTTGTTATAGGAGACGTTAAGCAGATTAAAAAAAAATGTGTTTTCTTCATTTCTTAGAAATTCTCTTTCATTAGCCTATATCCTGCATCTATCCGTAACCACGGCCCTTCCAATTCCTTGACACTTTTCTGCAGCCAATTGTGTTCTTTTTCTTTTGCATTTTCTGTTCATCTCTTTTCAAAAGTACCTATGACTTCTTAATCCGTCTTGAATACTTCTGGATTTTTAGTCTGATCTATCAATTTTAAAACTTTCCCCATGCCAGCGAACTTCTTTGTTCATGATCTTTATTGCTCTACCTTCTCACCAATTTAAACCAATAATCCCAAGATTATATAAAACCCGTGTTCACATTAACTGTGGATGTCGGTTTCATGTGTCTTGTTGGTTTAATTTGGTGGCTTCAAGTATATTTAGTATTTTTACTCCTATATTCTCTTAAATTTCCATCTGCAAGTAACTAGTAATGGATTGTGGCCAGCTCCCGGTAATGCTTTAGAGTCCAGAACTGAATTTTCGTTTGGGTTATGATGTAATGTAAACGGAATTTTTCTGTACGTTATATTAGCTTCTATGTCAATGTCGTTTCTTACTGATTCTTAACTATCGTGTTTGACATGTCTAGTTTCTAAAAAATCTAGCCATATAATTTCTTTCTCATTTTCTAGATTATTCTTTACTTCTTCTCCTCTTGATTATTAAATTTCGCGAACCTGTCACATATTGGATCAGCTGTTCTATTTGAGTATATATTTATTCTATTCTTTTAAAGTGTGAATATCTATGTGGTTGGTGCATCACTAAAAAAAAAGTAATTTACTAGTTTTCTTGTTATTTATTTAGTAATTCAGTGGACTTATAGCTTTTGTGGTACTTGCCTGACGTTTCTCAGAATAGAACTCCATCACTTACTTTCATTTAACCATAACAGAAGGTAACTGAAATCGTTCCGTCTGCATATCCCTGTTCTATATCGTACTTTTTTTTTAATTTTCTAAAATTTCTCACTATTACTTGGATAATGTTTCTGTCAGTTCTGATGACTCCTGAACAAGGACCATCCGCAGATCCTTGTGGGCTGTTATTTTATCTCAGGACTATTTTACAAAGGAAGAAGTTATTAATCACTTCGTAATGTGAGAGGATAATATGTCCTTATGATACCCCATCAGTGATGTATTACAATGGTCTCTGTTTGCCTTCTACAAGTCCATGTGATTCAATGATTCTGATTCATCTGATCGACTTCCAAGGGCATGAAGGTATCCTGGACCACACGTCGCTTCTCTTTCCTCTAATCAGAACACCGTGAATTAGGTGATTTTATTGCACAGTGAGTCATTCATTGGAAAGAGTTTGTTCTCTGTAAAGAGGATGTAGCACTTGTGGAAGTAGCTGACATTTTGTTGAAAGAAACTAACGTTTTATTCACAAAACCCTTGCGCCCATAGGCCAAAGGAATACTTAACTATAAAGAAATTATATTTCTCTCCTATTGATATTCTTTTGTTCAGGAGTAAAAAGTAAACAGTTCAATTATTGACATAGCTGATTGCCTGAAGTATTTGGGCTTAACAGTACAAAGAAACATGAAATGGGAACAGCAAATATCTTCTGTAAAAGGTAGAGATAATTCTAGGCTGTGATTTTAAAGGCGCAATTTGGAAGAATCATAGTGCACATAGAGAGGAGATAGGGCACAACACTAGTGCGTCCAGATGTGGATTACTGTTGGTCGTTTAGGATCTGTATCGCAAGGGAGTTATTGATAGTCAGAGGAGAGTCGCTCGAGACGTGACTATGGCCACAGTGCTTACGAAAGCCTCACAGAATTGATACGTAGATTGGGCTGGGATTATGTAGCAGACAGATGACGTAGGTATCGTTTCAATTTGTTGGTAAAGATGCGAACTACTTTCATTTATGAGCGCGATGAAATAATTCGTCTACCATCCTAGTTGGGTATCAATGACAGAAGAGATTAGATTAGATATGTTAGTTGTCGCACTCGTATTCTTAGCTCTTTCTATTTGGGATTGGAAAGCAAAGAGAGAGTTTTGGTGCAAAGAACCCACCTCTATCTTGGCGTTTTCGTGCTGGAAACCTTATGTTGATAATGAATTGGATAAACCGTGTCGCTGACCACGACACGTTCACTTAAGTGTCTGCGGTCAGGAAATATGAATGCGGGGCTCTACCTCCGCTAATCGTACGGGAATACGGCTTGAAAACTGTGAAAACCCACTTCGTTTACTTTTCTTTTTACTATGTAGATTAGAGCTTTAAGGAGTCCTTACTTCATGATTTGGGCAGACGATTCCGAGGCCAGTGCGTGGAGCTTGAGGTTGATTGGGACAGGCGTATCGAGACGCCTTGACAGGTGCGTGTCGGAGAGTGCCCGCGGAACTCGCCCCACCCCGCGCGGCCTCCATCAATAACTGCGACCCCCGGGGCGCGGCGACAACTTGCTAAATGGAGATTTATACCGCCGCGCCGCCACGGAGATTGCCAAGGCGCCTCGCCACGCCGCAGCCACCGCCGCGGCTGAGGCATTATTTATGGGGGACGCCGCCTCACACCCCGCCCCACATTTCACTCACAGCAACATCCACCACCCGTCTTATCACTCGCCACACGTTTCCCGAGATCAGTTTGGTCACCGGTACCTGGGATATTACTGGATCTGCGATATATTAATTGTTCACTTCAATTTTTCTTAACCGTACCGAGCGTGGTAGGTGAGCGGTAATGCTCTGGCCTCGCATTTGGGTGGACGTGGGTACGGCCATACAGATTTGAGTTTTCCATGGTTTCTCCAAATCACTCCAGGCGAATTCCGGGATGTCTCCTTCAAAAAGGCCATGGACGAATTCCTTCTCGTTCATTTTCTTCATTCCCTTGCTGCCTCTAACGACCTAGACGTCGATCAAGCGTAAAGCCACGCCTCTTAGTCGTGACCTTGTTTGACCCTCCCTACAATTGTGGTTTCTGGTGAGGATGGTGAGCTATGTCCGTTGCAGGTGTTCATTAATCCAATGATTTCGTGCGCACCTTTGAGAACCTAATAGTATAAGGCTTATTTTTTTAAATAACATACGTTTTTTATCAAGAAGAAAAATATTGTACTGGACTGTGAAGGAAACAAATTAATGACTGCAGTTGTCACTTCTTTGCTGTCGCCGAACTGTTGATCACCAAGGCATTTTTTAGGCACCGAAACTGGCTGAAAGTGTCTCTAGAATTTTGTTGTGCACATCGCGAAACCAAATCTTCAGAAATAAGAGAAGGTTGACCTGGGCGTGCTCATCGTGCACATTAACCCGTCAACCTTGAATATTCTCGCCCACTTTCAATCCTTACTATCACTCATATCACAAATCTGCCGACGAATTTCCGCTACTACCATCTTTCTTCACTCAAGAATCTAATTACAGATCTTATCTCACAGTCGGCGCGTGAATCAGACTTCTTAAACATTATAAACTTCTACAGTTCAGCATGCAGATAGACGATACGGCTGAAAATGGAGCAACGCACCATGGGATCAGACGCGTGTCATTCCACTCTCATTCACAAACGGACCTTATTTTCAAAATAACCCTCGCATTAGATTTGTACAAGGAAAGAAGTGCAATAAATTCGACCAGTAAAAAATCCAGCGAATTAGTGACCTTCACAAAAATACAAAGAGCAATGTTGAACGGCAGCACGACATCTGTTTCTACAGAAGTGCATATAGAGCTGTTCCCGACAAGCATGGCACTTATTCTATAAAGCTGGTATGCACAGTGCACTTGGATAGCAGTTATGTTCACAAATAATGCAATTTTTCTCAACAACTCCATGCACATTTAGGTCCCACATCATGATTACGAAACTCATCTACAACTAAATAATCATAATAATAATAGTTTTTAACAGACGGTGTTTCATTTAATACTTTTTAATAGACGGTGTTTCATTTGCAAACACTTGAGAAAGCTTTCTTCGTGAAGTATAATTGTGGAATAGCTTATCAACATTTTACCATTTAATGTTCTCCAACCAACTTCCTGAGCAATTACAGTTAACAGTATGAAAGCTCATACCTAAATCAAAATAGACAATTCACAATATTCAGCTATTTGACAATATTTACAGTTTTACTACCAATAAGATACGCTTACTCAGATGTAATAATCCAATAATACAATGCCACCAGAGTTTCAAACCTACAGTTTTTTACTTAGCTGTTTTTTTTGTTTATTAATGCTTCAAACTGGTGATAAATTTTACCCTCATACTACACGATAAATCATGGTCAATTCGTGATTCGGGTTCATTGCCTGATTAATAGCTTCTCTGGAAAAAAAAAACAAAAAAAAACTGCTTTATGGTAACTCACCCAAAAATCAAATCTACAATAACTTACTCTAATAGTAGATGTCTTCCTTATGAACTTTAAAAAATAAAAAAAAATATTTTAAAAAAAATGGCAATTGTCTGTTTAGGCCATACGGGCAGCCCAAATTGGATTATTAATCTTGCGGTGTATCAGTTTCTCCAATACACAGTACAGTGTCACCACTAAATAAAGACACCACAGGACTAACACGACATTGACACATACAACACACAAACACCGATGCCCACGGCCATGTCGAACCGGCGACCGTCGGCACGCAGGGCCCGTACTGCCACTACGCTTTAGCAACCATCATAGTGAATATTATTAATTTTATTTCTACATTAACTTCAATTCTGTCTAGTATATACCACAATTTATCTAATGTAGTGTGTTGGCTGTATAAAAGGATCAAAACGATAGAGGACTGTAAACAGTTGCAGGGTGATCTGGACATGATATCTAGTTGGGTTGGTAAACATGGGATGAAGATAAATGCAAAGAAGAGTCAGCTAATTAGATACACAAATAAAAAACAAAAGGTTATTTATGAATATAAGGTGGGGAAAGAATTGCTTGCTGAAGACTTGAAATGTGAATATCTTGGCATTATATTTGATAACAAGCTTAACTGGGCAGGACGATTGGACAGGTGGTAGGAAAAGGTTTCAAAATTCTGCACTTGTTGGAGAGAGTGATGAGGGGATGCACGAGAGAAGTAAAGAAATTGGGTTACAAAACTTTGGTCAGACCATTGCTCGAATATGGTAGTGTAGTATGAGACCCACATTTTGAGTATCAAATACAGGAGTTGGAGAAGGTGCAAAGAAGGGCTGCTAGATTTGCTTCTGGAAATTATCGCAGAATGCAATCAGTGACGGATATGATAAAGGAGCTGGAATGGGATTCATTGCAAGACAGGAGGAGGATGAGGAGGGTAATGGGAGAGTACAGTGCGTATACTGGCGATGAGGCATGGAAAGGTATTGCAGTAGGAATGAAAAGTAGTTCATGGAAGGGAAAAGATGACCATGACCACAAGCTGGTACTCGATTTCAGGCACAAGGGTGTGGGAAGATTTTCTTTTTTGGTAAGGGTGTCAGGGATTGGAATGAATTACCAAGGGGAATGAGGAATAACTTACTGAAAACGTTAAAAGAATTTAAAGTTAAAATTTGTAGAGGGCAAATGTAGGTGAGTGAAGGATAGGGGTAAGTTGGGTGTGTAGGGAAATTGCCACTGGAGCGTGTGCTCCATTGCAATTAATTTAAATTAAATTAAAAAAGAAATAACAACCGGTGATAGGACAGTTATATGTTTCTTAGTCTGAGACTGCGGATAATTTTTAATCAGATAAAAAACATCAAAAGATTAATTTGCTCAGGGCTGTTTGTGGAAAAGTACTTTGGTATCGTTGTAAAAAAAAGTGATGAAAAAATTCAAGAAATATAAGAAGGAAGTTAGTTGTTGTTAGCTCTTTAGATTGAGTGTGAACGGATGCTTTTGGTTTCTTGAATATTAAATAAGAGTGATCTTGCGAAACAAACCTGCAAACTTCAAATAAACACTATATCCCATACGAATTGTGAAGTAGTGGAAGTTGGAGATATTATTTTAAAAAAGGAGCATTAAATACAATGGCTAAAACAAAGACTTCTTTCAATCAATTATGACTCTTTGATAGCTTAATAACACTACTTCATGGACACATTATTGCCAGCCACGATTAGTGTTTTAACATCCTCACTTCTGGATAGACGATACTGTTCAACTCACATCACATAAATAGCTACAGGAATTGGATATTTTGTTAGTGTTTTCATTATGACTCAATGAGTAAGTTTAAGTTCTAATCTCATCCTTTAGTGTTTCTGTATGAAAAGCTTGTTTTTTCTGAAATATGATAAGTGATATTCTTCACGCTGAAAACGGAACATTATTGAGCTAAAGCACTGTAGAGATACCACATAGTAACAGCTACCCATCGACGTTAGAGTATTGCATTCTTCTGTAAAAATGAATGGTTTTGTTCGGTAACGGATATTTTGTATAATTATTGTGATAACTGTATCAACTACGATTACTTCATATGAAGCGACGGGAATTTAAACAAATAACAAGGAATATTATGGAATAGTTTTTGAAATAATCTTCACTCTGGAATCCAGTTGAAATTTTATTATCTAATCAAATTTCAATATCTGTTCCGTTATTCATTCCCCTGTCTTTGTTTTGAGGTATTTTAAACAATGTAGCAATTTTGTTACATTGAACTGTTCTGCGCACAAGTCAACAGCAGCGAAACTAATTATTGCGAGCTTTTGTTGTGATATCCAATAATTACGGTGAATTTGAGCAATTATGGATGTTGTATGGTCTCGTTCTGTAATCACACTGAATTTAAGCTGTTACTGCAATTACAGGCCTCGAATTTTCCAGGGTTTGGCCACTAATCCAGCTCCGATGAATCAGATTTCTGTTGTCTATGTGTCCAGAAATCAGTTATGATTCATTACCGTGTGCTGTTTTAAAACTGGCACGAGTGACTTCCGTTCCTTTTCCTTAGCATTAATTCATCTATGAACTATTAGGTCCGAAAATTATTTAATTATGGCTAATACTTCGTCGTAGAATAAGGAGGGGACGTATTCCTCTCCTTAGGGTGTTCCCTTTCACTCAGTAAAGACAGGAAGCAAATTAACGTATTTTATATGCTTCCTGGAAGAGTTAAGGAATGATGAAAATAATTTTTGAAACTATTTTGCTTCCTTTGACGAATTATATGACAAACTTGAAGTTGTATTTTTGGTAGAAGCATCATAGCTATCAACTAGACATGTAATATGTATTGAAAGGCGGTAATAGTATATGCTATATTGTAAACCTAAGCCGTATCAATGCTATATCTGAAAAGTATGAATCCCGTACATGAGGGGTATTACAAGATAGAGGTGATTTCTGACTTTAATTTGTATATTGTTACTTTTACTAAAATTAATATGGAACATGGAAATTGGATTGTGGAATTAATGTATATAAATTATATATCTATAAGCAAATTCATATGTGAATCTTGTCTAAGACAGTATGGTAGGGCAGAAGAATCAGAGATACAAACTTGTCATGTAACATGTATTAAAGTCTGTTATTGTATATGGTAAGTAGTAAAGACAAGTCTGTATAGTATCAAGCCAAAAATGTAAAAGGTATACATAGGTTGGCTGTATGGTCATGAATTCCAAAGCCAATAAATTTAAAAAAAAGTTGTTTATTTATTACCACTGCAAACTTGAATTCGTTGATTTTAATGTTTATGTTAATTTGCCAACTATATATGTTGGTTAAAAACGAATCACAACTTGAACTAGAAATTAAGATTTGAAGTTATAATTTCATTAACAGTAACTTTGTTGTTGGCCATGTTCCGCAGTTGTTGTATAAATATTTTTGAATAAAAATCCGTCTTCTAACAACTGTTTTTATTATTAACTTTCATCTAACAGACGCTTTTCGCCCTTCTGGAGTGGGGCATCGTCAATTTTACCACTGACGATGCCCCACTCCAGAATGGCGAAACGCGTCTGGTAGATGAAAGTTAATAATAAAATCAGTTGTTAGAAGACGGGTTTTTATTCAAAAATATGTATATTTTCATTGTTATTATGCCTGACTGTTATTAATGAAGATACATTAAAACTTTTTCTTCTTCGCCACCTTTTCCCAAGATTTTTGGTCGATGAGTTTTACTAATTGTTTGCCTGGGGAAATTTGGAGTTATGGGTTTACGGTTGCATGCCCTAGCTGACACCAAACAATTTATACCTTCCTACTTACCTATGTACTGATGGAGGAAGTGAAATTTTCCTATTAGTCTGTGAAACGTTAAACAATTTTCTTGATGTGATGAACTCATTTTTTTTTTTTTTTATTTGTGAAGTTAAGAGGAGGAGATTATGGACCGTTCCAGAATTTGCGTATGTAAGTACGCAAAACCGCAGTCAGGACGGCTGGTACATGGAGACCTTGGCTCGTGCCCGGTCCCGTCACACCTTCCCGGTCAAGTCTGCGGCGCCTCAGCGCACTGAGCCACACTGGCGGGTTGAACATTAAAACTTACCAAATTTTTTTTCTTTATCTTCAAGACGTTTAAAAAGTAGTTTTGGTATCAGACAAACTTCATTTCAGGCATTTCTTTCTGCAATCCTTTCCTTGAAAACGAGGTGGTTTAATCCCACAAAACAGATCTGACTTCAAACAGAGAAATCAGTACTCCACCGCCGCAGACAGCTGACGTACGACTAGTATCTTTGGCTGTGGAAACCTCCATTTGGCTGCTTCTGCTACTGACATCGTACAGCAACGCGGTCGGCTTATGCTGTAGTGGCTGTAGAACTACCCGGTTAGGGAGCATCCATAAAGTATGTGATGCGGTCTAGGGAGGGAGGGGTTGACTGGAAAGCTACACTAGGCTAAGGGAGAGGGGTGGGATTTCCGAGCCAACCTACGTTGATTTTCATTCATATTATTTGTCGCATTTAAAATAGGTACAAAACACACAACAGCATGTGAATATTTACTTTCGTCATTTTTTTTATCTCCATACACAATTTATGATAGACTGACAAGGTAAAACAGTACAAAATGTCTTCTACAATCAATAGGGGAAAAAGCTACGTGTCACTACGCGAAGGGGGTGGGGGATAGAGGCGAAAGCCACGTCGGGTTACGTGGGGGAAGTAGGGTTTCACAGGAGGCCAAAATGGCGCTACGTAGTTTATGGACGTTCCCTTATGGCGCTGTCCTGTGTAAAAGATCTCACGCACATTTTCACTCCAATGAAGGAATCTCGGAGTACGTCCTTTTATCCTACATCCAAAGCCTTTGGGTGTGAAACAGGATTAGCAGTAGAAGAAAATTCCAGAGAAACATGGACTTATATTCAGCGACAATATTTATCATTGCAGGTGCAATTTTGTATCTTGCGTTCTTGCTTTCAATCTCCTTTCGTAACTATTGTCAGGATGCGCCGAAGCGTTGACGTTTCATGACATATTCGGCTGCGGTTCTGAGAAACACACAGTTAGTCCCATGTTCTGCTGGTTAGCGTTGTCTCTTAATCGCTCTATATACTTTAAAGGAGTCACAGAGATAAATACTCGTTTGACGAATTCATCACGCAATACTCCTAAATCTGTCATCCGAAGTATTGAAACTGTTAATGTAGGGTACAAAGCTTACTGTCATTAGTGCAAATTTTAATCCCACTTGCTGCATCTCCGTTGCTTATGCGTGATATTGATTTAACTAATCACAATTCTTTCTTTTTCAGGTAATGGTTTGTGACAGTTTGATTCACATTAACAACGCCAGTAGTAAACACCCACTTTATATCAAAGCAGTTACCAGATACGATGGTAAAGTATACGTACTCATAAATTAATTTTATTCAGTACTATACATTCATCAGCTGCTGGAACAAGTTACCAATTATTATAATACTGCAATGAAAAATGTTATTTTATATGTTTCCTACTAATTCAAATTTTATTACAAATAATTCTCTCCGTCACGTTACAGTTGTAATATAATTTTCTTGGATATCAAGTCGAATGGAGTGGCGACATGATGACTTCAAAATAGGACTGTAATCGATGGAATATGCTTTTTACTCACTATAATCAATCTCTCGAATGGTTTGATACAATTTTATCTAGACTTAACCTTTTGATCTCAACATACCCATCAAAATCTACGTTCTGAGTTATCTGTTCCTATATTCTTATCTTTGTTTTCCTCTACAATTTCTCTCTCCCACGTTCTCTCCACTAACAAACTAACCAATCCCGCATGTCTTAAACGGTGGCACACCATCAGTCTCTTCTTTCTGGATGACTCTTCCACAAACGTCTATACTCACCCACCATTTTCAAGTTCATTTCGTATTTTACCTATCCACTTAATCTGACTAACCTTCTATAGCACAATATTTGAAATTATTCAATTTTCCCTTTGTCCGATATGTGTAAATCCCAAGCTTTACTTTCATAAAGTGCTGTGCTCCGTGCATAGTTTTCATTTTTTTTATATAAGTTCTAATTTGATATTTCAGACTAAAAGATTTCTCCTATTCAAGCAAGCTCTAATCTCAAATGATTGTTTGGTTTTATTGTCGTCCTTGCTTCTGCCAAAAGCTGTAAATTTACTTCCTAAATATCAGAATTGACTCAATTATATCTGATCCAATTCTTTTTATTTAATTTACTGTTATTGTTATCATTTCATGTACATTTCATAACTCTTTGCTTTTTTTCGGATGAATTTATACCAAATTCTTAATCCAGTATTTTATTCTTGCCAGTCAGTAATTTCTTGATATTCTCACTGTTGTCTACCAACAGGGCAATGTCATCAGAAAATCACAGTATGCTAATTTTTCTCGTTGAACACTTACGACAAATTTATATTTTGCTTTCACTTTAATAGTTGATTCTTCTTTACAAGCGTAAAATATTAATGACGACTACAACCTCTTCTCACATCCTTTTTGATTGATGCCATGCAACACCTGAGGAAGGCAGCAGAACCATCCGTCGAAACGTTGTGTTTTGACGACTCCATCCGGCAGTACTGGCGGAAAGACTATACTGCATCACTACGTCGAAAAGTTGTATCTTTAATGTTAGTTACATTAAAGCACGAAAATGCAACATGCCTATAGAAATAAAAACTTTTTTTATTTAGTTCATTTTTTCTACTTAATAATTCACAATGATGATTATACAATTCCTTTGTCCGTAACAACTTAGAAACCAATAAATACTACTTAATCTTTACATCATAATCCAATAAATCATCGGTATCTGTCTGCACTTCAATACACATCCACAGATTGTGCTTCACTAATGCTGGTTCCATAGACATCGCTTGGCTCTCTTCTATTCAAAATAAAATATGTTATACCAAACTTATAATCATTCAATTTAAAATAACAGTCACATATAAGGTGTTACCTTATAAAGTCTCCACTAACACATAATACTTCATTTATTTCTAATCCACGTCACTGAGAGCATTGTACGTATGTATTTGTCTTTGTTCTCGACATTCTTATCAACCTATTTGTTAAAATTTTCTCTTAGATTTTGTATTATCTGGCTTTTTCGTCTAATGGAATTCTACTGAGACCCTGGAAATGTCGGCTAACCGAGCATACAGCAGGTGACACGGTGGGACAGCTTTGACGAATCTGGCCTCCTGGGTTGAGCCACTTTTTAATTTTGCGGTGCGGGCAGGAAGCAGGCGGGCGCCCCATATGCGGTGTGAATTAACAATTAACAGAGCGCCGCAAGGGGGGCAGAGCCGCCGGATTATGCCGAAACTCGTAAAACACTAAATCCGCTTACCAAGAAGGTTTAAGTGATAAGTTGCGGCGGACTTATTCCCCAGCACATCGACCGGTAAATGTTTTACCAACTTCTCCGCAGAATTTGTTTCTTCCACACTTGAAACTTTCGTACATGTTTTCGCCTACCATAATGGCGAGATTTAAGTTCAGGAGACTATCTGAAAAATCCAAGGAAATGACTTGCCACGTCGCTACATTTCATAATGCTGCATTTTTTTTTTATTCTGTTTCCGTCTTGAGTTACAGTTATAAACTCTCAATTTTTAAGCTGTAAAATCATAAGATTTGGCCCTTTAATTTACACTTTATGGAGGCGAATTAAAATTTGGGATGGAAAGTAGTTAATGAGCAGAAGAAACATCATATGGGGAATCTGAGTTGACTATTTACTTCAATATTTTGTTATAAGCTATTGAGGGTTCTAATTTTGGAACCTATTCATTGGTGCGATTGTTTCAAGTGTTCACACTTTGAATTATCATTGCTAATTATTGAACTTGTTATGCGAAATCTTCGTATAATATTATAAAGCTGGACCTGTCGAAATACTGCACCAAACGGAACGGTGTGATCCTGATACACTGTGTAATTTTCCAAGGGAACTGTGTCGTACGACTTTCCTCAACGATGACATTCTGGATAGTTCGATTGAGTAGTTCAAAATAATAGTTCATGGAAAAATCACAGTAATTACAGTTAAAGCTAAGCTACGCCAACATTTGTAAGTGCAATTAATTGGTCACTTCATTAAATGAGGAAATCCGGTATGTACTGCAACTATGCTTCTAATATAACCAAAACAAATATTGTTTCTGGAAAAACAACAATAAAAATGCATAATTTAGTAAACTAACTTTTGGTGTCAAAGAAATTTATTCAGAAGAGATGTACATTTTCTGTAGTTTGGTAATTTCTAATGTTAACAATTCGTGTGTAGTGGCTCGGTGTGTAAACACGTCAATTAAAACTCCAAACAAATTGTTTACATAGTTTGAAAAAAGAAAAATTTGCTGAAAAATGTCCAAATCCTGCACGGCAGGACCCACAATATTTATCTACAAAGACTTAAATTTATTTTGTGAAAAATACTTTGATGGGCACTTTTAGTTCACATTTTATCATGTTTAATAAGGTACGTAACGTAATTTAAAAAAAAAAAAAAAAAAAAACTTAAATTTCTGTTGATAAATAAACTATGAGTTAAGAAGTTCACCAGACCTTGCGGACACCAGTGTAATACTGAGGAACAGTGGAGAGGTCACCACTCAATCACTCGCTAGAAAATCGGTGGCAAAGCTTTCAGTGTTTTTTCTTTCATTTTAATCTAAACGATGAGCTTTCAAACTATGAAACCTCCATAAATACATGTTCGGGAACCTTTGCGTGATACCAATTCAAACACACCCTGCTACAGTTTTTTGTATGTAAAAATGATTAGAGAAACACTGGAAGAAGTTTCTCCAAAGCACATCTGTTGATAGGAGATTACGTATCCAAGCTTTCAGTTGGAAGGTAGGTGCTTGCGTGTGGTGACATGTCGTGGTGTAGGTCGCCGTTCTCGTGCTATTAACTGCCGCTATTTACACAGCTGCGAGCTCGGCACCAACTCTCCGAACCATAACAAGGTCCTATGACATAACCGGTGGTCAGTAGACCAGATACAACAGTCGGCCCCGGGACTTCACCCTGATTTCAGACTGAATGTCAGTTATCAAAATATGTGTTTGTAAAATCAGCTTGCAGCGTTTTGGTAAGATGGAGCCACGTCGTTATTATTCTTATGATCCTGTAAGTGAAAAAATAATTATGTAAATAACGCTAAGTGCGCGACATCATCATTTAACGACTGTTTTATAAATCAGGACGTCATTGAATCGCGTGAGAACAGGCAATGGCAGATGTAAATACTGCTTTCACAAATGGGAAATAGTAGAAACTCCTTCTAATGGATGTGGGAATCAATAAAAAAATTATCCACCACATGTAATGACCTTTTAGAAGATTCAGTGGAATGATCGAGCATCTTAATGAAGCAAGTACAGAGGCAACTGATTGGCTGCAAACTTCAATATCAATTTATAATACCACTTCTTATTCCAAATAAACGGTAAACTGTAGGTCCCCCTTACCATGTAGGATTACCGGATTAGGTTAAGGCGGCTACGATAGAGGCGATACGAAACCGTGTCAGCAGGTCACTACGAGCACGAGAATTTACTTTACTTCCTTTACGAACCATTTTTTAAATTATTGCTTTATGCCTCGTCGACGTCGAGGTCATTAGAGGCAAGTAAAGACCGGGGGCAAGGAACGGGAAGGAATTCCGTAATGGACTTTTGAAGGAAGCATCTCGGCATTCACTTGGAGTGATTTGGGGAACCAAGGAAACCACAAATTTGGATACCCCGACAGGGATTCCAAGCCACGTCCTCCCGAATGCGAAGCCAGAGCGTTACCGCTCATCCACCACGCTCGGTTATAAACCGTAGTCTTATTACGCTCTGTTGGTGGTAGCTTATTTTTTATTTTTTGGATTTCTCAAACACAAAGTTTTATACTATTTTTCGGAATTGTTAGTTCGATTCAGTTTTATACACATACGTATTTGGTCCCGGTAATTATTAAATCTTTATATTTTCCTCTGTCTGTTCACAATTTTCATCATTTTCATCATTTTCTCCTATTTGTTATCAGTGCTTTCAGTTTGGGGACAGTTTTGTTTCAATACAGGCTTAAGGCCAACGTATTTTTAAGTTTTAATTTTATTTTTGTATATGTTCTGGAAATTATTTCATAACTGCAATGTATGATTAATATTTCACCAGTAGGTATAAGATGTAACAAATGGTTAAGTTGCAAAATAATTGGATATACGGGAGAAATTATATACTAGTTCTAATTCCAGCTCTTAACTTGACCTATAATCATAAAAAAGAGTGACCATTGATTTATAACCAAGTTGTAATGTGGAATGCGTTTTCAAACGTTTGGATTTGTTATAATTGCTAGTTAAGAGCTGTTCATTTAGTTGATTTAGTCACTCTACGTGACTGACAGATTTCTACCTAATTTTGCAGTACACAATGTCAGACGAACCTGAGTTAAACATTTAATTTAGTCAGTTCGTAAATCAGAATCCTCTGTAAGTATTGCGTTGTTGGTTCTTAAATTTTTTGTGATCTTGAAATACAGATAACAACGCAGCTGTTGTTTTATCCCAGATCATTCTTATAGTTGACTGATTGTTTTCATTCTACGATTTAATGGACTTAAAGAAATCTGATGACAGAGTTTTATACTTGCTGGCAGTTAACGACTTCCTAAAACTTTTCATCACTGAAAACTAACGTTTTTCATCTCATATGAAATACCTTTTTACACAGTTTAATTGTCTAGTGCAATGGTTCCCAAATAGTTTTTCCTGAATACCACTTCAAGAAAGAGCTGAACCTCGCGTACCCCCTTATAGCTACCTTTGCCTCTGCGTTCATTCCAGTCTAGTGCTTCGCACAGCCACAGCATTACAGAAATGTAATTCACACACACACACACCGTTTTACTGTCTTAAAATATATTTTGGCGGTAGTAATGTTTGCGTAATTGTTTTTTTTTAATAGTCTTATTGAATAGCTCAGTCAAGAGAGAACCTCGCGAACCCCCGGGAGCAACCTCACGTACCCCTGGAGGTACGCGTACCACTAATTGGGAACCACTGGCCTAGTGGATGACTTACTTACATCGCTTATGTAGTCAAACTTGGTTTTTATGTCTAAATAATTTCTATTTTAAGATGCTCAGAATTTGAGATGCATGATACACTTTTCGAAATGTTGCTTATCTAATTAGTTGAGTGTTTTCATTAAAATATCGTGTCTTATATCCACATTTCAGGCTATAACATTCGGCAGCGTTCCGACCTTGTTCTGATCAACATAGTAAAATAGGCTAAACTGTTTAGGTCGTGTTATCGCCAATTTTTAGTGTTACGTATTTTATGTTTCCATATCTACAAACTGATCTCCATTGCTGTCTCTCGGAAGTCAGTCCATCCGTCAAAGGCCGAAATAAGTTTCAGACTTCAATTATTGCAAACGTCTTATGTATCTGAAACTAAAAAATAAATATATATTAGCCCTATTTGGGAGCGGTCGCGTAGCTCATGCGGTCGTGCGTCTGACTACGGTTCGAACGACCAGGGTTTTTTTTTTTTTTTTTTTTTTTTTTTTTTTTTTTTTTTTTTTTTTTTTTTTTTTAATGGCATTCGGCTACTGGGCCATACAGCCAGCTCAATGTGATTTGTTGCTATCAAGTATTGACACAAGGACACTACAACACAGACAAGACATTCACAGACAAGACATTCACAGACACAACACTTAACACCCATGCCCTCGGCCGGACTCGAACCGGCGACCTTCGGTACGCGGAGCTAGCTCTCTACCCCCTACGCTACTTAGGCAGGCCTAACGACCAGGGTTAGATTCCCCAGGATTTTTCCTCGAAGCTGATCGTCCGGAAGGGTCCTCCAGGCCCACTCAGCCTACTATCAAATGAGTACCGAGGGGGAAACTTCGCGGGGAGGTAAAGAAAAAGGGCGGGACCGTGTCGCTGACCACGGCACGTCCACTCTAGTGCCTACGATTAGGAAATAGGAATGCGGTTCTCTACCTCCGCCAATCCTACGGGAATGCGGCTTGAAAGCTGTGAAAATCCACTGCCTTCACCCTACCTTACATTATTTTGGAATTTGGGGGAAATAGATTTAGAGTTCGCCAGTAATGTGACGAAGAACTTTTTTCAGTATTTGTTCTGGAAAATAAAGACGTCATCCATCGTAAAAGTTGCCGTTTTTAGATAATTTTGTTACCCAGTCGATGAACTACTCGGAACTTAGTGCTCTTTCCTGATTCACTAAAATTTACATCAACTTTGATAAAGTTTTTACTTGAATATTATTTCGCTGAAAAACTCAGAAAAACATACATCAGACTTCTTTCAGAAGTTTTAAAGCATGTTACTAATAAACAAATCACGTAGCACCTTTCCGAGCTAGTCTGTCCGCCCCAGACAATCGACAGGTTATTTAGGCTTCGTAGATTTTTCGATAGAACTTCAGAAGCGCCAACCGACGATCCAGAGCGCTGAAAATTACTTCAACGACAGAAATCGCACAAACAATTATAACTTATACAAAGTTGCTTAGGATCGGGAAGAAAGATTTTTAAATGACATTAGGAAATATTTGCAAACATTTGAACATTAAATTGGCAAAACCAAACAATACCAAACATTAAAAATTTCAGTCAAAGCATTTTTGCCTACACAATGTTCTTATGTGCAGTCTTTTAACTAACAATTCAGTCAATGCACTACTTATAATGAAATTACAGTTCATTTAAACCATTTTCATCCGTAAAAATATTACACACTCATAGGAAATATGTATAAATTTATAATTAACCACTACGTATCTCTGTCAGACACGAATGTTCTATTTTGCAGGACTGAAATTAGTTGAATACTGATTCTTAGGGCTGTTATAAGACCGGTTCAAAACTGCTATTTTCTAGGAACTTGAAATTTGTCAACAGTATGGAACATATCCTATAGTCAAAAGCCAAATACATCCAATACACTTTGTGAACAAAACAAGCAAAAGTTTTTATTTTGATGTTACTTTGGCATGTATTAACACTACTTTTATTTAAATAATTCTTTGTTCAAAGTGATTTGCCTGTTAATGTATCCGTAACGAATTTGTTAGGATCTGAACGTTAGGGTTGGCAGCGAGAGCGAATTGTGACGCGCAGTTGAGAGCCGTTGAGCGGAGTCCTCTACCTAACAGGAGAATGTATCACGCAGTACTTTTTAGTGCTATGGAACCGACCTACCACGTGCGAGAAATCTGCCAAGCTCAGTAGAGTAAGGACTGCGGAAGGGTCCACGCATGCTTTCCTGGATTTATTATAACATTCTTACTTGACATTGTTATTATTCCCGTACCACGTATATAGACCCCGCCTAGCGTTAGTCTTCCTGGTTCAGTTCCAACAGAGGACACGAAGTTGCGATTGATGTGGTGGCTGTCATGTTCCATCCACGTATACGAAAAACTAATCCTTGTGGACTCACATAAAATCCATAACAGTTGAGTTAAAAGAACACTGAGAGAACTGTGTTTAACTAGTAGAAAAGGTCTTTCACTTAACATGTAAAACGCGATCTTTACATTTACTTGATTTTAATTTTGTGTGTGTTGATATTCAGGACATCATACAGTAATGGGATGACGCAACGCGAGATATCACCCCCATCATCAGTATCTGGCGCAGCTTGCAACCACCGACCGGGTCTTAAGGATATTCTGAGGGAAAAAATATCAATTTTAATTATTTTTACAAAACACTGACTTTCGGTAGCCACCTTAATCTTTGCTGCTTTTATACATAAAGGAAATATCAGTAATTTACAGTTTGTAAATCTTTAGCCACGAGAAACGTTATATTAAAAAAATTAAAAAATCTATTTCGTCTTGCTCCCTATTCTTGACTTTTGAAAATTTGATTCTACTTCTTTATTCTTTCCAACTAACGCTAAGGAATCATTAAAAATGTGATATTTATGCATTTAGAAAATCGAGTAACCATTGTTACCATAAAAAAGTTTAGAATTTTTTTTTTTTTTTTTTTTTGACAGGTATTATTATTTTACTGTGTGCCACTGTAGAACCGACCTGAACGGAGAGAGCATATTATTTTATCTACTAGCGGAAGCAGACAAATACATTTTTTCATTTTGATTGCTTTTTATAAATGATTTTGTTGTTTTCGCAGGTCTCATATTACAAATATAAATGCTTACGGGATTATCGCTGCGTTGTTATATTCTTAATGAGTCCATTCAGAATATAACAACGCAGCGATAATCCCGTAAGCATTTATATTTGATTGCTTTTTGATAAACTTTTCCTCCTGAGCAAGGAAAGCGTTGTTACTCACTGCCCGACTCAAAGTACCTGTGTGTTCCGCCTCGTTGTGCACAAACGGCACTGGAGGCAGCGCAAAGATACGGTTCATCGCTGGGAGTGCCCACCACAAGTGCTTCTTGAAGCAACGTGACCTTGCTTTGGTGGTCTGAGGACGGGAAAGGAGGGATTGTGTCTGCGGGGGGACAGACGACTAAATGATGGTCATGACAGTCTAATCTTGTTGATGAAGAGCTCACTTGTTGTCACTCTATTTACTAGATCCCCCTTGTAAAGAGGCGTAAATGAGTCCCAGATATCTGCCTCAGCCATATCTTCCGAAATCAGTGATGTAAAAGACTACGCTACTTTTTCCGTACTCAATTGCAAGGAAACTAATTATTAATTTAAAAGTTAGTCTTCTTGAACCAACCGTGACGCAAGTAGCAGCAAATTTATAAAATTATACATTTGTAAACGGGCTGCAGCTGACTGTTCCTTAGTTTAATCATCTCGCAAACCCATTTTGATTGGTTTTTCATTGTTAAAAACTAATGGCCTAGTTTAAAATCTGCGATACATCTTATGACACCGGGGAAAGGAGCAAGAAATGATAATTCGCTCGTACCGAGACGACATATGCACCACCGATCACAGTGCATATCAAAAGAACACTGGTTCCGGAGATACCCACCAAAGATCAAGTTACAACACACATAAACAATAAACTCTATGGATTCTCTTGATATACTTTTTTACTTTGTGACTTTGGTTATATATTTCTTCAGTTTTCCGAAATATAAAACGATAGAAAACACGGAAGCTTTAATCAAACCACTTCATCAAGGATTAACACTCCAATAGGCGTTACGAAATTGTGGAATTTGATTACGGTGAAAGTTACAGTGATACTCATTACAAACGTTTATGTTTGGTACCTGAAAATTAGCAGGAACACCAAGTATTTGTGGTCGAGGCACTTGGAAAATACTAGTGTTACATGATTTTATTAGTCAGGGAACCGCTAAGGGTAGCTGTGAGGCACAGTGTTTCACCTGCTTGCTGTGTCAGTTACCAGCCGGTTATCGTCCATGAACTTCACCTGCATTAGGAGCCAAGACGTGCATGCCCACGTGGCGCCCGGCCGCGGGAGATCGATGGCTGCAGCGGCCCCGCGGTGTGTCGGGCAGGTGCTCGCGGCTGCCATGTTGCTTTCCAATTAGCCAGTCGCCGCGGGCTGCGCAACTTATCAGCCACCACAACCACCGCCCATTGTCTCGCAACAAGCCCCAGTTCGCTGTCGCCCCCTCCATTGTCCCTCTGTAGTTCACGTTCCAGTTTGCATCAACTACTCTGCCAGAACCATTAGTTTGGCCTCTGCAGATTTGTTTCACGAGTCAGCGATAATATTAACGAATTGTTCTGAATGGATTAACGCAGACGACGTGTTGCGTGTCATCATTGGTCCAGGAACAATGACGTGTAGAGGCTCGCAAACCGTGTGGTAGAGTGCAACAAGGCAAGCTAGTAGTTTTTACCAACTTTGATGTTAAACAATGAACCATTTCGTCGTTGGATGTATTAACACAATATCTGAATACAATAACGGTAGTTACTTCCTGTGAAATGTGAAAATTTTGGAATATTGTTGAGACGCGTGCCTAATATTTCTCTGCTCATACGTACCTCCTGAGTACTTTTTTCTTTTTAAATGAAAGTTGGGAACCCTTCCGAATTCACCTTTGTTCGTCCATCTGACGCACCACCAGAAGCCTTTAACTTAGAAATTTGAAAACGCACAGTCTTTTGGTTCTTACTGACGTTAACGAGATAGTATGAAAGTAATTATTCGCGATTTAGTGGCTGACTGAACAAAAAATTATTGTAAGTTATGAAACGTGTCAAAATCTTTTTGCTTCTCAAATTGTACAAGAGTAGGCGAAAAATCATAAACGAATTTAAATGCTCCTCTCCCTTATTTCAGAAGCTACTGATGCATAATTTCGTTCAAAATTTACAGTAGCTTTGTAAAGTTTATGGAAAAACTGTAGCTATCTTTCTCATTTTTCATAATTAATCATAAATACCATTCAGTCGAGAATTTCATTGAATTTTTACTGAAAACATTAAAAAAAATTCGACTACTAAAATTTGATTCAACTGATTTTTTTGTGTTTAATTTAATTTGGAAGACAATTTCGCATGATGAATAATGTACTCTCTTTGAAAATTACTTTTTATTGATTCTTAAATAGTTTTCACAATTTTTTTAGCGAATTCTGTTTTCTGCAGAACACTCAGTGCGCCGAATTTAGTGGATTATTTTAACTTTATTTCAAGCGATATCAAATCTTCTTTCTCAACATCTTGTAGGAAGCTTGCTTTACTAATATTTTTTATACTATCCACATAATTTTCGTCAGCATTAATCAAATCACGCACTCATTTTTATTAGAAGGAATTTTGAGTGCAGATTTTCTTCTTAATGATTGATTCACTTTATAACTTACGTAAGCCTCTTTTTACTATAAAATTTTCAAAAGAACATTTAAAGTAAAATAAAAGACGGTCCGGAAATTTTATCTGATATATGCATTCTACAAAAAAGCCGGTACTTAGTTCGCGGCATTTTGGTCATTAATCGGCAATACAGAGTAGAATGAGAAAGAATGTTTTCATCAGGTATTTATGGAGTTTTTTAACGGCTTATTTCTCTTATTCTTTCTTTCTTCCATGTTTGTACGTCAGACTGTGTCACTTCAGCCAACCATGAAAAACATAGAACTTCTTTCTACTGACCTTTGATATTGGCGCCGTATACTCTTCCAGTATGTTCGCTATATATATATATATATATATATATATATATATATATATTTATGTTTTTTGATTTGATATACTACAAAAGGAATTTTGTGATCTTCCTAAGATGTTCACACTTTCATTTCATTTTATATTACAATACATCATTACTCTAAAACATTTTAATAAATTGTCCTTTGAAAACGAAACGGTTGAAATGCTTTTCAACAATTGTTTTTATTTTCTTGTCTATTCACGTACTGATTTAGTTTAATTCTTTTTTTTAAAATAACTTATTAATAAAGTTTCTTGGGGAACTCAATGCAATGCTTTAATATCTGTGGAATTTTGTAAAATTATTTGGAACAAAGTTTTTTTTATATACATTTTCTAAGAAGGTCGTGCTGCTCTGCATCAAGTAGTTACTGGATATTGGAGAGAATGTCATCAGCGTATGGCTCAGCAGTGACACAAATCAAAGAATCTTATTCCATACCAGGTTAATCACGACACCCGTTTCAATGATGGCATGCGCTGGGCATCACCTGAATGTTACATAGTTGGAGTTGGAGAGATTCTACAAGTTTCAGTACTGCCGAATCCTTATGCAATTGTCGTTACATCACTGCAATCACACATCTGACTTCAATAACGTCCCTTCCCTTTTATGTGCATTGTGTAATTCGTCAGGTGGAAACTGGGGGACGTTCAAGCCGTTATGGTAAGTGAATACGAAAAATCATTTTAAAACCATAATGAGAACTGCCGCTATACCATGCTCGAGATTATCCCTCCTAGGCATCGCTTTAATTCACACGGTAATACTGGTGGGGCTATTTTGTTACAATCATTACTAACTAATTGAATTAAAAAAATGTTTTGAAGAGAGACTCAACAGAAATTTACACCAAAAATTCTGATGGGATCAAGATTACATAAAATTAGGTCTACAATAAAATTATTAGCAACAGCTGTCATGTATGTACATATCTACATGAGAAATTCAGAAAATAAGTGAACAAGAAAACTCACTGGAAACTAGACTAGTTTCTAGGGATTATTGTAAGAAAAGTATAATCAGAAATATTTACAAAACGGTAGTTCCGCCAAGTTAGACGTATGTACAAATCTTAGTTTCCTGTTTTTAAGATTGTAGGATGTTCCTTAAGGAAATCATCTGTTTGACGCAGTTACCTTCACTAATATTTATTAATTTAATGTACCAGGTGTCCGCATCGTGCAGGTGTTCGTAGCTAACGGTAATTCGAGGTTTGTATTATTAATCAGCTATAGCAATTAACTGTACTTTAAATAATATAGTACATTTGTGGGATACTGAATTAATAAATAGCCTAACCGCAATAAGGATGGGTGAGCACTATTGCATCTTTCAAGAATATATACAGCATCGCTACTTTATTTTACTAGTGTAATACACCGTTTTAATTTAAAATTCTATATAACATCATGAGTTATTTATACAATATAAGGAAAGTAGTTTGGGAATTAATTTTTGTAGCTTGTTTAATGGTCTAATAATTTATGAATACCGTTAATACATATGTTAGGAAAGAGAAGAACATAAGCACAAGGTAGCACCTGATATCAGGTTTAAGCGAGTAGAAAATTTTTCTTCCGTAGGTCCGTAGGAAAAAGAGTAAAAAATTGGTTTAAATTAATGAGTAAAATGCTGAAAAGTTACTGGAAAACATTTATAGGATAAGGGAATGATAATTAGAAGTGTATATAAAGTGACTCAGGAGCATACTTTCCTTCCCCATTAATTAATAATAATGATAACAAATTGTAAATTTCTAAGAACAAATGTTATCATATCTTCTGTGAATCAATGCATTATTTCCGGCAGTTATTCAGATAACGTATGCGACTGATCTTAGTTCCGCCTACTATTTCTCTGCACAATAATATTATTATACATCACATTTTAACTGTCTAATTTTAACTTTTTTTTATGTGGAGTAATTCAAATTGCTTTCTTTTTTGCCGATGCAGCTTCTGTATATGAAGGTGTCGTACGTATTATTTACTATATAATGAACACAAATACTGTCGTTCATTCGACTATAGCGAAATGGCCTTTTTGTTCCCTGATTAGGATCGAAATAACGTTTTTATTGTTTAATGCAGCTGAAAACAAGGAAATGTTAAATTACAGCATACAGGTTCGTTGCGTAGGGCAGCGGGCGAATGAAGTTATTAATGGCTTCTGACCCGGCGTGGCAGCATAATTGAATGACCGTTATTTTGTGGCAGCGATAAAAGGGATGAATGCTTTTTGTTCCAAAATGTTTGAAATGGTTTGTCGAACACCGGAACAAGTCTGTTTTATGAAGCGTGTTTGTTCTGCACGTAGTTTAATCTCCATATTCGAAAACTTGATGTAATTATATTAACTTTTTACCGCTCACTAAAAAACGCTGTATAACTCAAATAACGAAAAGTTTTTTTTTGTCCTAGTTGAATACTACCTCTGTTTCTTTCGAATTTTTATCAAAAACTCTTCGATATCTTATACAGAAGTAAGTACGTTAAAGAGCTTTAAAGTTTCTGTAAATCTATATTTCAAAAGTTTAGCACTCTTACAGATTTAAAAAAATGTCGAACTAAGGTATCATCTATTGCATGTTTGTTTTATTATCCGTGTAAAATTATTGTAGTACCATCTCTCGAGAAAAATTCTTTTGAATATAAAATTCTCTGTTAGCAGAATTTGTTTTTTTACTTTTTTATTTGCTTATGGTATTTTTGACTCGTTGTCATTGAAGTCATTAGAGGCGGGAAAGACGGAGGGTAAGGAACGGGAAGGAATTCTGCCATGCCCTTTGGATGAACCATACCGGAATTCGCCTGGAGTGATTTGGGGAAACTGTGGAGAACCCATATTTGGATTGTCAGACGGGGATTCGAACCAACGTCCTCCCAAATGCGAGGTCAGAGCGTTAGCCGCTCACCCACTACGCTCAATTAGAATGTATTATTATTCTTACATTTAAAAGAGCGCTTAATCACATATTTCTTATATGTGATTTTTCTGAATTTAGTACATCGTTCTTTCTTTCTCGGATATTCCTGGTGTCACTCTTTGTGATATAACTAGCGCTAGGTAACGGAGTTATTTCGTTGATTTTAGTAATTAATAAATCTTCAAGATAGTAGTTTCTCTTTGCCAACTAGTTTTGACTTTCTCTAAAGCTTACTACTTTCTGGCTAAAAATTAGTCAAATAACTTGAGGTTTTCGGTAATAAGTAACTCCCAGAATAACCACGGCAATATGCATGTGTCTCAAGTTTTTTTCTCCAAAGATAACCGTGGCATAAACAAGATATGCCGTTACTTGGATGAATTAAATACACTTATTCTAAATGTGATCAGGCAGAAAGACAGATTGGTTTAACCCTTAGGCGAGAATGAAAGATCATTTCCTACAGAATTTCCTGAAATTTACCATGACTGTCAGCCCATCGGCATGGAGCTTTGCTCTGACAGTTCTAAAACTTTAACGATGACTGAAGGCACTGGAAAATAATTTGATTTATTCAGAATAGGAATCTAATGCTTTTACCAGTAAATGCTGTTAACATAAAATTTCTCAGTATTATTTTAACCATTATAAATAACTCATAACTGCCATTCCAAATATTTCAATCAAATTAAATATTCTTAACTGAAAACAATTAATTACTGTCCAATCACAACTTACATTAAAACTTTTTAAATTTTATGTGATTGTATAATCTCTTACATACATCGCTAATAAATTTGTATACCTTTTATATTATTAAATAACAAATTAAAATGATGGTTTTATGAGGGTAGGGTGTCAATGTTCGTTACATACTCTATGGCCGAAGTATCCTTACCCAACAGTTTCTTCATATGTACAGGTTACTGTACGAGTTACTGAAATTTGTATTAAGGAAACGCATTAGAATATCTGATTTTATATGATAACAACTCATGACTGTGGGAAATTCTATTCATCAGATCAGGCTGTTGTTGGGAGTATAGCAACGAAGTATATTTCTCTCGATACTACGTACACTTTTTATTTTCTTTGGGCTTCTTCTCCAACTGATGTTCACTTAATACCAAATCGTCAATCAAAACATGATATGGGTACATCCCATGGTGTTTTATGAGTCACATTGGTCAGATAAACACTTGAAGCTTGATTAAAGATTTTTTGTCAAATTTTTAGATTGGTTTCCTGCTTCCATAATGTTACTAAAATTGCGTGATGTTAACTACCGCTGGACGGATTCTTCCTCCGAACGTTTGTGAGGAATATAGTTACACATAAATGTTTCTCCCGAAGGAAAATATGCATTTTATCTTTTGCTTATGTGGGACATCTTTCATGCAGACAGCATCACTTGAGTTTTGAGTTTTACTCATGTGTTCTCAGATCAAAGGACGTAACAGCTCTAAAATTAAGTTTTTTCTCAGATGTTCCAATGAATAAGATTGTTTTGATTGGTTGGTGATTCAGATGTTTGCAATATTAGTATTCTGGAACAATAGGCCTGGTATTTGCCTGTGAATAATGACACCGCTTGCAGTAGTTGCGGCTTTTCTATTCCTTTTCCAAAGATGCGACTCCTTGAAACTGTTTCCCTAAATATACATAGATAGTCGTGACACACTTGTCGTGTACCAGCAAGATTAGAGCCTTACATTACACAGAGACAAAGTTAGCGAACAGATTATTAGAACACAATTCCTAGCTAACCCACTCTCGTTAAAGGCTAACCAGATGATTAGTGATGTTTACTGCTTCAACGAAATAGCCAAGTGCCATTTGATGGACTAGCTGCAAAAAAAAAAATAAATAAAAAATAAATAAATGTATTTATAAATCTTGGGAAGTTAAGAAAAAAATCACATTAAGTGTTTTAGTTTAATTTAAAAATGAATGTACACTTAATAAAGGCAATAGCATAAATTTGTACCCTCTTTCGATCCGTTGGCGGAGTTTTGAGTTGCTACACGTTCCGTTTCTGTTGTGAATGGACCTTCAGTTTAAAGTAAGTACTGAACCACAGAGTGTCTCAGCGTACTTGTATAAATAAAGCAATGCCCGATAAAATTGCAGATCAGTCCATGATTCTAGTCTAGCCTAAGTTCCGGCTACATGATTTTTACGTCCATCTGTTATTTGATTGAAATTAAACTTTTATGTATAATTATTAACAGCAGAATACGATTATGCCGAACGGCCTGTCAAATATGGAAGCTAGTATTTTTAATTAAATTTTGGAAAAAATTCAAAAACTTTCTTTCACTTGTTTTATTTCAGAGAGGCATGTAAATAACAAAAAAGTTTGGGTTGTCTATGTAAAAGTGGTCGCAAGTCGGGGTTGCCAGATGTTAAAGTTAGCGCACCACACTACGCGTGCTTTTACGTATCTTTACAATCCAAACTTGCGGCCACTTTTACATAGACGACTCAAACTTTCTATAGTCTATTATTTACATGTCTCGCTTTGCTTTTTTTTTTTTTTTGCATATGCCTTTACGCCTCGTCGACGTCGAGGTCATTAGAGGCGGGTAAGGGCTGGGGGACAAGGAACGGGAAGGAATTCAGCCATGGACTTTAGAAGGAGGCATCCCGGCACCCGCCTGCAGAGATTTGGGGAAACCATGGAAAACCCAAATCTGGATGCCCGGACAGGGATTCGAGCCCACGTCCTCCCTAATACGAGGCCACAACGTTAACCGTTCACCCACCACACTCGGTGTCTATCTTTGAAATGAATAATAATTTATGTAAAAAGTAAGTTAAAAAATTTATTGAAAATTTGATCAATAGTAATTGTGGCCATATTTTAATAGGCAGAATCGTATTCTGTCTGCTATTAATAATTATGCATAAAAATTGCATTTCAATCAAAAAAAAAAAACAGATGGACGTATAAATCATGGGGCGGGGTCTAGGACTAGTCCAGGACCCCGAATTTCAAAGGAGGCGACCCTATCCAGAAAGGTACAAGGCCGCTCTATAGGCACTGTGTTTAACCTTTGGTGACAGGATGATTACATTTATTAACTCATTAGTTAATCAGTGATTTTATGGATTTTTATGGCTTTACGTCTCAGGGACTTCAAGGTCATTAGAAACTGGAAAAAAGTGGGGAAGAGGAAAGGGAGGACCTTTTGAAGGAACCATCTCGACATTGGCATGGAGTGATTTTGCGCAACGGTGTAAAACCGAACCCTAGTCCTCGGAAATGCAAGGCCAAAGTGTTACTGCTCACCAACCAGGCTGGGTGATTTTATGGATCGAATTTGACTCACAGACTTTAATGTTGTCCCTTTCGCTGATCACAGAGGGTTGTGATTAAAATGTACTTTAATGCCTGAATATTTTACAAGTGTGGTAATGAAATATCTGCATTCCATCCGGTCAGATTGATTAATAATAAATCGCATGGTGGAACATTTACACAAATCAACCTGTTACAATAACGGCGGTGGCTCAGGATCGGTCAGTTAAATTTCTGGATTAAATTCAAATTTAGGACAGTTAATGCTCCAATATGCAATGTTGCAACCTGTGACGATTTTGAGCGCATTTTGTGAGCAAACCTCAACAAATTCCGTTTAATATGTAACACCACCATTAATTCTTGATTGCGTAAACTTCCGCCGTCGATATCCATGTTATTTTGGTTGTCCAGGTCGAACCGTGTCAGTTTATAGAAATCTAACGTTTCAGCCATAATTATTTGGCAATCTTCTGATAAAAACAACAGAGTGATGGCTGAAAAGTCACGTTTCATAAAATTGATCAACGTAGCATCCATAAACTCATCTTTAACACCTGTTTGCCTTAAGAGGTTGCATCAGTCTACACGCATTCATTAAAAAAGTTTGACCGCAAGCTTCGACTCCCACTTAAAAATTTCTGCAAAGCCTTTGGTC
This sequence comes from Vandiemenella viatica, assembly GCA_031002005.1. Lineage (NCBI taxonomy): Eukaryota > Metazoa > Arthropoda > Insecta > Orthoptera > Morabidae > Vandiemenella > Vandiemenella viatica. The sequence continues at coordinate 94,333,024 of JARYHS010013630.1, read as the reverse complement.
AAAAATTAGTGCCGCTAATCAGTGTGGTGATGGCGTGGTGTGTGCCCTTTCCCTTTTAGCCGGCGTACGAGCAGAGGGCGAGCCGTGGCCAGTGTTTCTGCACGACGAGGGCCATTGAGCTCTGGAGCGCATTAGGACCACTACCAGAGACCGCGGCCGCCTTCTTCACAAGCACAACTTCAATGGGCGGACTCCAAGTACCTCCAGAGCCATTCACAGCCGCAGAATGGACCCTTGTCCGAACCGAATCGCTTCCCTTTCAGTCTCGCCCGTATCTCCACGTTTCGTCTAATTAGCTGCAACTCAATTTGCTCCGCTGACCCCTCCTCCATTTCCTCGTCATCAGGCGCTGTCATCTAATTAATTAATGAATTAGGGGCTCCTTCTGTCCTAGACGATACCACCAGAAACGAAGGGGGTTCTAAAAGACGCGATTTTAAGTAGACCTCGACAAAACATTTCTGCTCGTATTGAGACATGAGCTCCAAAAACAGATACATTATTTTTCTGTTATTACAGTTTTGCATATATCATTTTTAAGGATTTTATTTCAGCTAATAAAAATTAGTTGTAGCTTGTGAAGCCAATTAAATACTTGTTCTCAGAAAAAAGGTTTTATTTTTATTTAAATTGGCTCTTGACCCTGATGACCACTCAGCCAGCTTAATGTGTTTGTGTTCTTCAGTGTGTACACAGTCATGTCATCTTCATTGTTATTTTTTGAACAACACAAGAAGAAAAAACACTGAATTCAAACCAACATGAACTAGGCCAGACTCAAACCGAGGACCCCTGCAACGATACTCCCACGCCGCCAGGGTCGGTCAGGTAAGATGTTGATATGAAAAGTCTTGATTGCAGTCTTATTAATTTAACAAATACTGAAGAATTTAAGGAGACGTTGAAATTGTTACCAATAATAAAGAAAAATAATTCACGAATATCGTGTAGGCTGTAAATTATATACGTCTGGTGACTTTTATCGGTTGTGCATTTTACAAACTATTTCAGACACAATTCTAACTGTGCTTCCCATCATGCAATCATTAAAGAACTTTGAGAACTGGTGTATTTTGTAGGCTTTGACAACCATTACAGAACAGTGAAAAGTATTTATTTTTATACATATGCCCTGGCAACCGTTAAGGAACGGAGAAAACTGATGTATTTTGTAATCTCCAGCAGTACAATTTTTCCACTTATCTTGTCCTATTCTTTCCACGAATTAACCAAATAATAAATCCACTTTCTCATATACGTACTACAAGCCAATGCTGAGGGTGTATTTAGGAACCCAACTACACAGCATCGAGAAGGATTATGAGACGCCAATGATAACTCTAATTCCAAAGCTACATTACCTCGGTTTTAGTTAAATCGGAAAAACCTTATTTCAGTTTCTGTCACTCCTGATTATATGCCTAGTGTAATTTAACTTCGTATAGTGTTAGATGGGAACAATCTTATAGTTACAGATTAGATATAATGCCTCACTCCTGAGTGTGGAAATATTTCTATTTAAATAAATAAATTTACTCCTAATGCATGACAAATGTTTGCACGAACGTTTGGTTCTCTATTTTTGTGCATAGGATATTATAAGTTAGTTAAAACCGTAAAACGTAAAAAGAATGTGAAAGATACTGATTAATTATGGCGGCTCCAGCGTTTTAGAATTCTGCCGTGCAACAAGGTAACTACGTCATAACTCAACACAACTTATTGCTAGAGTCACACGAGGTAGGTGGTCGGAAATCCACTTGCATATATGTGTATCATTCGCTTCACAATACGAAAAGCCCAAACTATTTCAGAAGGCACGGGGCTGTATAGATTTGAACTACTGGTGGAAATCTGTTGGCTGCAAGTTCAAATCTGAGGCACAACGATTCCCATTCGTACAGCAAAAATTTATCACAATTGGCAGTAGGTTAAGATATTGCATCTGAAGTGCAAACGTCTCGACTTCTCCAGCAGATTTAACTTAAAACCGTGTTTACATGCACTTTCCGCTTTCAGTACCGTAACCCAGCCCTGAGATACTAATTTACGCCCAGAAATATAAAGCAGAAAAACCATCCACGCTGCGTGCGACTTTGAGATTACTGCTACTGATTGTAGACTAGAGATAAGGAATAAGTAAAGGAAATTGGATAACATGTGTGACACACATAGAAGGAGCTGTATACAATATGGAGTTGTTCCTTGCTCATCAGGCAAAACCCGCCAAAGATCTAACTAACTTTGGTGCGCCGATTGAAGCCGACGGTAGTTGTGAGTTGGAGCAAAGTGCTGCAGCGCAGCCGAGCAGCCCGGAAATGAATTTCATGAGCCGCAGCCACCGAGTTATCGCAACTAATTCTGTCGAATCTTCCTGCACAGTCATTTCCCCGCACTGCCACCGGCGACACTATTTACATGGCTTCCCGGAAATTAAGACACTGTGCGGCCACGCCAAGTGGATACTTTCCGAAAACTCGAAAAAGTATCACAGTTACGGGGGGAGGATAAGAATTACGTAACATTGGATGCTGCAGTACTGAGTTCGATGAAAGAATCGTGTTCGTTTTACAAAGTTACAAACAGTTTTCTTTACTTTTCTCTTTGATCAGCTATTTCTATAAAATAAACTTTGCCTGTTGTTACCAAAAAAATTATTTTCTTAATTACATTTTGCGAGTGTAATTTCTTTCATTTTCATTAGATATTCTATTATTTCTATCCATAATTAATCTTAAAATAAGATCAACGGCTTCTGTTACTGTTACTTCAAACAATGGACATGAATTCTTCATAAAATACTATATCTATTTTTTTTTTAAATTTCTTTGATGACGTTATTATGAATTTTGTGTCTATTTTTTCCAATTGTGTACTAATTAGACTATTTTACAGTCCCTCGATCTCCATAATCCAAAGTTACGCAGTTGGTTGAAAAATTAGTCAAATTCTTAGAGATGTCCTTGGATCATTCACAGATTTGTATTATTCACATAATTGTATATTGCATCACAAGTAAAATAATATTATCACGTAATGAAGCATCAGATTATAATATTAAGAGAATCGCGTTACCTCTCTTGACGATAATATTTTTTACTACAGTGATTTTAAATGTGTATGATGGGATTAAAACATTTTCAATTAAAATGGTGTTAGCAGAGTTTTTCATTAATTCGCCCATTGGTATCTAACTTGAAAACAAAGTATTTCTCAATTTCAGAAGTCAGGAAGTGATAAAAAAGCGTCTGATATATCGAGATTATTCTATCATAATGTGTCTGTTGTTAAACATTAGAGTTTTATAATAAGAAATAATGGTCTTAGTCGTAACGTTACATTAAGAAAAAGTAATATGTATTACGTATGCTTTATTGGAATATTATTTAATGACATTTAAAAGAAAAATAACTCTTCAATGTTCTAAAAATCACGAAAAACTAAATAATTTATCACAAGTAAATTTAATTTTTACAAGTTCATTAAAATATTACTCATCCTTCTGAGATAATGTTTTTTTCCAGTTCACAGCAAAATTAGCGAGGGTTATGAACAGCTTGATGTTATATAATGGACTTGACCAGTACAATCTGTTTTGTAAATAAACGTATCAGAGATTTTCCTAATTGCAGAGATCAAATGATCGCTTCTATTTTGACTCAATAATTCCTAAGAACACCGGCCTAGGTTCGAAACATTTGTAACAATATCACGCCCCACATATCATTTTTATCATGTTATTTTATTTTATTATCATAATTATTTCTTTAATTAATTATATATGTTTATCAATAACTGTTTTAATGACTGTAAATTAATCTGTTCATCATAGGATTTACACAAGCCGCAGTATGTATATTCTTTGGGGTAGCAATAAACAGTGTAAGAATCCTTGGCGGCCAAGCTGGGTGTCTAACGGAAAGTCTGTAAATTGGGGCTTAAAATAAGAGTTTTAGTAGTTTATTCAGTCAAGAATATCGTAAGTTGCTCATAGCGAGCGATATGGCCACGTGAGTAAAATTGCAGAGTTGCAAGTTCAGAGTCCAACGTGATGGTAGCGCGTATGAATGTACAGTGCACGTGAGCAAGTGCATTCATCATCCTCACGAGATCACATAAAAGCCCTGTCGCCATACTGAATGAGATCTATTATGACAGCAATCATGTAAAAGGTAAGAGCTGTGTCTGGCTGTATCCTTCAGGCGGCATGGCAAGCCATGCTTGCATGCATCATTGTCTCATGTTAGTTATTGTTTGCGTATTCGGTTAAATAAAGTATTTATATAATTCATTTAGTCAGAGTATCATGAAAGTTGTTAGCACTTCTTTATATTAATAATAATGTTGAAATGCCTCGTGGTGATCTTATTTGGTAATATAAGGTTGGATCGTTATTTAATCATTAGTTTTTAATGTATTAATTCAGTAAAGCCATTTTTCTGTTATATTCGTATGAAGAAGCCATTCAGTAATTTAGTAAGATCTAGTTGACATGCGTACGGCGTAAGTTATGTCTCCTTTCGGCGTGACTGTAGTAAGTATTTACGAATAAATGTACGGTTAAGTTTTTATAATTAAAGTTAAATTTCTCCAGTGTGTAATGTAAAGTCATTTTCAGTCGTTCAGTTAGAGCCCGAATTATTTCAGATATTAATTAAGTGGAAGAAGTTGATGATACGTCTATAAGGTAATATCTAATTGATATCACGATTTAGAGCAGTTCTGGATCCCTGCTTCAACAAAGATCACCTTCTGTTATGCTGACAATTAACATTTTGGTGCCCAAGAGAAGATAATCTGTTCTAACTCGGTGTATAGTTTAAAACCTAGTATCACTTGTAAAACGCTTCTAAATCTGTAATATTTCCCACAGAATGGACTGCGCTATTAATTTATAACCCCCTTTTTCTATTACAGGTGAACAGTATTTGTAAGCGCCACATTGTCGCAACATGGTCGCTTGTCTGAGTTCCGCTGTATGGAGACTATAACATTAATATGATTCGAACATTTTAAGAAGTGCGGTTATGTGTGTTTTAAATGTTGATTTTGAGTAAAAGAGTTAAATAAGTTGAATGGTTCTTTACTTTGGAACACTGAATTCCATTTCGAAAGCAAAATCAATACCTATCATTTTGACGGATTTAAACATACCAACAATATATTAATTAAAACTAAATAAGCAGCAGCATGAATGTGTTCGTGATAAGGTAGGCCTACTCGTCTATAGCACACTGTAATTCCCTATATCGTGAAAATTTTACTAAGGCTGTTACTAATGTGGTATAGCGTAGGTTTCAGAATGTAGAGTTACCCCTGAGAGTGTTTCGAGGGATCAATATTCGCAGGCCTACTTTGCAGACGCGCATAAAAGTACATTTCCAGCACTCAGCGACAGTGGCAGCTGGACGACCGTCCAGTGTATATTTTTACGCGCGTAAAAAGAAACCACAGGGCAGTAGCTAGGAGCTGCATTAGCATGTGGTGTGGGCCAGGTGGCCGGCTCTCTATTTATGTATGCAAATTCAGTGGACACGCATACACACGGAGTAGCCAGCCCGCGGGGACGTGCCTGCATTCAATTGTTTCCGTTGCTGTTGACCGGGTCGAGCGGAGCAGGCGTTTATAGACGCTGTGTGTTGTGGCTGGCTGCCCGCCTGCCCGCCCCTGGGCGTGCGGCCAGCCCGCAGCACAGATCGCCTGTCCCTGTGCAAACAGTGAACACCTGCTGCCGCCCCGGTCGCTGCGCTTTTGTCAGTTGTCTCCGGTGGACCGAAGACGAGGCTCAGTCGTGCTTACGCTGCCAGAAATCGTACGCAGGTTTCTTCGGGGCCTGCTTCCAACAGGTTCAGCATGATAACGCACAGAAGACTTCACAAATACGGGACAAACAACGTACTAATAGACAGAAATGTTCGTTTTAGACAAAGGCCTTAAACGAAAGCTACGTAAATTGATTGTTGCACTGTATTTCACAGTCAATAAACCCACTTAACAACACCGATAACTCATATATGGAGAGGAGCATGATTCTTTATTAACTTTGCTCCTTTGCTGCTCTAATTTGCCTGACGAATATGAATTCCTTCGCTATTTCATCATAAGAAAATGATTTAGAAAAAGATAAATAATAATTTACACTGCAGGGTGTTCCTGTTAAATTTAAAAAAAAGACTTGCAGGAAAACTAAAACTATATAATGCTTCCATTGCAGAAATCGTGAAATCCTGTCTGCAGATGGAAAGACGCTTCTGTTTAGAATCTTTAAAATGATTGTTGGCGTTGTCGATTGAATACGTTATTTGTTTTCAGACAACTCCCCTAGTCCTGTAAAAATAGCACCGGGATGTTTAAAAATAGAATTGCCATATCGAATTTCTTTGAGGTGTTTCTGAGAATTCGTAGGGACAACTCTGAAACTTAAACACTAAACTTACGGAAAGTAAGGAGACCACTGATATCTCGCTAAATACAACAGCGATACTGATCTTCGTGATACCCTATCAGAGAATGCGGATGATTTATTGCAGATCATAAACAGACAGTTATATTTATACAGGAAAGATATCGTATCTCTAAAACACTTGTCCTACAGTGGACAAATTTCAACGCAGTTATGTGTTTCGATGTGTCAGATTCTTTGATTTCAGAGCTTTTATTCAGTTTCAATCAGTCTATGTGATTCAGAACATTACAAAGTTCTTTGCGAGGTTAACACTCCATTAATTTTACTGAAAAGGCTGCAAGTTCGAAACCTCTGTCAGAATACTGTACACATTTTCTTGTTAACGGGGAAAGTTAAATTTTGATTTTATGCTGCAGATTTTCCTTTGAACTGTTATATTATACATTAAAAGAACCTTATAGTTCGTACACGTTATGTGCTTCTAGTAGTGTAGCGTTTCTGCGCAGGACATGTGCTATGGAAGTATTCAGACTGGTAACCATATTTTAATTGACCGCACAAACACAAGTCTACCCGGAGACTTGATCATCCTGCAACAAGCATTACCCACAGCCAGCAGATGGTTTAAATCCCTCGATATTGTTTTATAATTAGTATTGCAATATTTTCTGCATGTTACATGTTAATTATCTTCTTTGCATTGTCACACGAAACTAATAAACTCCTGCAGTATATATAAGAACGCAGTTTCTCTCGGTGCTGAGAATATATGAAATGTTCTCGGGTGACTAGCCGAGTTAAAGAAGTGTTATAATTACGCAATATTTCGGCCATCAAATTCGACAGCGAAATATCGTGTAATTATAACAGTTCTTTAACTCGCTTAGTTACCCGAGAACATTTCATACATTCTGCATCAAAATTTTTATGTATAAATTGTGTTACGGCAATGCTCTCTAGAGAATCAACATTAAAAATTAAAGCGAGACATAATAACGCATCAGTCTGTTATTCAGTATTATGCAGGTTAAGAACAACACAATCTCAGCTCATTAAATTAACATCAATAAATGTGTTACATAAATCTAAAGTCTTCATATCTATTCACACAATTACTTTGCTGCTCACAAAACAGAGGTTGGAAAGGATAATTTGAATCAAAAGTTTATTTTGCATAATGCATTCTAATCATTACCGGTACGAAGGAAGAGAAACTATTTAAGCTTAAGCTTTATCATAATCTTGCGACTTAATGAAGTTTATTTCACTGAAGTAAAAGTTGTAGTAGACGATCGCATCCTTATCAACGGATCGGATAAGAAACTAAGTTGTGTGTCAGTCCGTCTGATTGTGTCGTTCGTACTTCTCTACACAGTTTATAATGCTGGTTACAAAACGGGGGAGGTTTCTCTGCGCGTCCTTGGTCCCTCCAAATAAGAAACCCTCTTATCGTTGAGCGCTCTAAGCAACAGTTTACAAAATTATTAAAGCTGTCCCCATCATTTACATCTGACATTAGCCTTCGCTACAACCAAAATAATTCGTTACACAACTTCCTGCTATTCTGTGCTGGTGATTTCATTATCTTCTATGAACGACTTGCCCGTCTCCGGGCGCAGGCGTTTACCATTGGGGATGTTTACCCCATTATGGGAACGTCTATGAAGATGAACTATAGTGATTTTCCATCGACTGTCCCAGTGTGACGGTATTGTAAGTGTTGATTACTGTGATAATGTATGTGTTCAGTATAGCCTGTCGAAAGAAGAGAGAGGGTGAAACATGGTGCCGACCCTTACAGACTTACTCCTAAGAAAGCCACCAATAGGGAGGGACCAGAGGCTTAAATTCCCCAACAGATGGACGAACCAACATCAACAGTGCCGCAAATATTCTGTAAAAAACAGCAACATAAGATTAAACATAAAACTGTATTTTATTGTACATGACTAAAACTTGCAGAAAGTAAAAACACCACAGAAATTAATTAGTATATTTGCATTGCTTTAAATTATGATATGAATGAAGAGAAAGGGAAATTTTTGTTTTAATTAAACTGAGCGAGGAAAAATTTTAATATCATTGAGCCCTTAAGCGTTCCTGTGGACGACACGGAGACTAGAGTCAAAGTTTTCTGTATGGTGTTCGGTTCTTCGTAGTCTTGTAGTTGAAGGCAAATCTTGTGTAGGTTATTAAAATTACAAAAGGCGATCAAGATCACCCCACAATTTTATAAAAATCTGAAGGGATACTGAAGGTGAGATATCTGAGACGATGGCCTAAATGAAGTTACTTGATATAAAATCACACAACCTGTTTCAATAATACAGTTGGGCAACACAACAAAAAGTTTAATGTTAATCGGTTCAGTGCAATGCGACTTACACTTCTGACGAAAATGCTCCGTCGCCGCAGATACGCAGACCAACCCCGATCAATCAGCCACAGGGAAGTAAAGTGTGGAAATATGCTTCATCATCCGAAATAAATTTTACATTTAAAACTGGAAAGTTTATGTTTCAGCACGTATAATAATGATGGCCGACTATCGTCAACATGACGAATTCATAGTCAATGAGTTACTGCAATAGTGTAGATCCACGCCCTGGTACATTTCTCTGCACTATTATTTCGTCGTTGTTGGCGGCAGCTATGATTAACGCTACGGAAGAGATCTGAAAGTCAGCATCTGTTGGAATTACTCCTAAGTTTTCTATCAAAATCTGCGTCATCCACTCTGTAAGAAATGTCCAATTTTTATCCAGAAACGGGTGACTGTTATTGTTTACTGAACTTGTGAGGAACAGTGTGAAAACGTAACTGGAAAGGCTGATACGGAGACGGTACATATGGGTCGAGTAATCACTCTGATTTAAACCGCAATATCCTCTCTCTTTTTCTTTAGGGATCATTAGAGACGAGAAAGGACTGTGGGCAAAGAACGGAGAAGGAGTTTGTCCGCTTGCCTGGTAATGGAACCATCCCGGCGTTCGCCTGGAGTAATTTCGAGAAATCACTGAAAACCGAAATCTGGATGGCATTCGAACCCGCGTCCTCCCGAATGTGAGGCCAGAGCGTTAACGTACAGCCAACACGCTATGACCCACGTTCAGTATAATCTCCTTAGGTCACAACACAACACAATTCTTTGCTTATGGCTTTACGCTTCGTTGACGTCGAGTTCATTAGAGGCGCGAAAGTACTGGGGAGAAAGAACGAGAAGGAATTCGGACATGGCCTTTTAAAAAAAGAATATCGGCATTTGCATGTAGTTATTCTGGGAAAAGATGGAAAATCCAAGTCTGAATGTCCGGACGGGGATTCGAATCCGGGTCCTCGAGAATGCTAATATTACACACATTTAAGATGTCGAATAACAGAATCTTATCATTTAACATTGGTATCTGTGTCATTCCGGAGTATCTTCAGTGCTGAAGGTGACCTTAACGAGCTTCAAAATTGCGAAAGGCAACGGGATAATTTTTCAGTAAGATAATGTCATATCTTTAAATTTAATTTTCTAATTGCTCTGAAGACAATCACCTCAAATTGATCATCAATAATTTAAAAGGTTGCACAGATGAAGATGTTCCGTGACGAGCTAGAGCGTCTGTAATTCTGGGAGTAAGACACTTCCTGAGCGGCCCGTGAAAGGCGGCGTTGATTTATAGATTACCTGCGAGTCTGTTGTTGGGAGATGTAACGCCCGCCCGCCGGAATAATGCAGTCTCTTTTCCGCGCGCCCGGTTCGCAAATAAAGGCCCGCCGGTCCGCCTGCCCGCGCCGGGTCATCCTTTTCAGCCGATACGAGCGGACGCGCGATGAAAAGGAACGCCGTTTTTAAGTTTCGCAGTTTGCTTTGTGCCTGTTCAGCGGGCTGTTCCAAGTTTAATGAGCGCAGTTTAACGTGCAACAACAATGGCAGCCGGCTCGATGGCGAAGCGCTCATCACTAATACAGGTGCAGTAGCTGTGTTTAAACGGGCCGCACCGCATCGCTTAAAATATTCTCTTTCCCCTGCAGCAGTCCGCCGGGGTTTGATGCGACGCCGTTCCAAGCTTATGGTGGGCATGCAGGGATAAAAATACTACCAGGTATCCACCAGGGTTCAGGTGTCTCATCGAAATAGTTGCTATCACTTAATTATGTATCTGCACTGTGAGCTAACCACTCAGTTAGTGTGGATTAATTAGTTGCCGAAACAGCTGAGACAAAATTATTAACTTATTACAATTTCCACACCAATCGGGTCAACAGGGTATTATTGAACAAGGAAGGCTCAGGCTCGTTCCGAACACTTGCTTGCTGAATGCTCAATTTAGTTTTAACTGAAGATAGTTAATCACTTATAACTGAAAATCAAATGAGAGGTATTATTATTAATTGTGGAAATTTTATTATTTATTTATTTATCGTATGGCAATTTAGACACTTTTAAGAACATTGAATAAAATATATACACTGCAACTTTAAAAGATTGAAGACATATATCTAGTTTATTAACATAGTTTATTGATTCCTGAGTTGCCAGCGGGAAGTGCACAGGACCAGCACTGTAAAATCTTATCGGACATTCTTCAATAATATGATCAATAGTCTGAATATCTCCGCACTCGCCTAAGGGGGATGGTTGCTTGCCCCACTTGTACAGGGAGTGGAAATGATAACGTGATCCTGAGTGAAATACTACTTTTTTTTTTACTTATGGCTTTATGCCTCGTCGACGTCAAGGTCAATAGAGACGGGATGGGACTGGGGACAAGGATCTGGAAGGAATTCGGCTATGGAATTTTGAAGGAAGCATCCCGATATTCAAGTGGGATGATTTGAGGAATCCATGGAAAACCGAAATCGGATGCCCGGATGGGGATTCGAACCGACGTCCTTCCGAAAGCGAGGACAGAGCGTTAACAGCTCACCCACCACGCTCGGTGGAAATACTACTGAATTTATTGAAAACGCAGTTCCTTGATATTGTTATTTACTAGACCGTGATTCAGTTTAGATAACGCCTTAAACTTCACATCATATTACAATCCATGCACAATGAAACTTAAACTGGCGCCATGCAGTTTTCAAGTCAGGCGTCCAATACACAATGAATGTGCCCGCTCAGCTATAATTTGGAGGCCAAAGATTCTTACTCCGCTTGCTGACGATAATAATCTTACGTTACCCAGAGATTATTCAAATTACAGCTTGTAGAACAGTTTCAGAATTAATTTACAAATTTAATACAATTATTCATGACATTTATAATTAATGAAAGCAAAATAATAGAATAATAATAATAATAATAATTTTAATAAATGATTGGATGTTGTGAGTTCGTCACGACACTTATCTTTAACTCAGTGAATGCGGTTTTTAGACGCTTCTCTGCAGTCATCAAGGCGATTTTCTCCATTAGTACTTAGTACCACCTGGCAGAAGGTATAAAATGCTTGGCATCAGCATGGAAATACGGCAACCATGCCAATGATGAGCAAAACTCGTCAAATGCAGCCAACCCCTAATGTTAAGAAAATTTAGTGAAGAATAGGAAGTAGACTTCGAAAATGTTAGGAGTTCAGATTCAACAGTGGACTTTAATCGAATATCTAATAATCACAATTTTACAACCACTGATATATACGAGGGTCATTCGGTAAGTCAAGGTAATCATGTTGCTTCTTTCGATCATGTTGTAAATCTGGAAAGGATTATTGAAAGTCTGTTATAAATAGAGGTACAACTTTAACAGGAGCTGAAAAGGATCAAAGAGATTCAGAATTGCGCATCGATCTATGACGAGAAACGTCATTGTCCGTCGCTAGGCGGCACTGTTCATGAGAGTATTTAGTTTGTGGATTGGCTGTTGTCAATGCACCAGCAGCATAGTCTCCTCATTAGCTGACGGCAATGAATGAGCATCAGAACGATTGTATCAAGAACGGTTCCGAGAGTCTCCAAATCCTCTGTTTCTGAGCAGCCCAAAGGATGTACTTTCCTCTGCCACGGAAGAAGGGCCAATAGTACCTACTTAAAAACTTCAAAACTGCGTCCGCTTGCTTGATGTGCTACAGCGCTGCCCTTGTTAGCCCGGTTGAACGCAGAGGGGCTTAAAATCATCCCTTACCGCCTGTCTGACTCGAAGGTGGTAGTCAGTAAGCTACAAGGGGGAGAAGTACCGTTAAAGAACTACAGAACTGAAGACAAGCCTTCGTGAAGAATTGTTAAATGCTTCTAATGCCGAAAGTTTAATCACAATGCATGGCTATACACCGACATACAGAAATACGTTCGTATGGGTGCGATGATATCGGAAATTAACTTTTCTTCACCTTTGAAAATATTATCGAGACCATTACCTCATTCATGACACTTCCACTACGAACTTCAACAATTTTTGTTTAAATACGCGATACGAAAATCTTTTCTTTTTTTTTTTCCTTGCGAAAAATTTATCACCGACCGCACTTTACAGCCGTTGGGACTTTGGATTTTAACGTCTATTTTAAAGTAGCACAGAGAAAAGAGAAACTTTTTTAAACCAAAATATCTCACACGACTGTTGCAGTAGATATTCAGTAAACAACTGAAGGGGGCGTTATTACAATGGCGTGACATGCGCCTACGACGTGCTCCATCGTTTCCTAGTATCCAGACTCGATTAGTAAGAAATAACCTTATAGAAGTTACGGTGAACGCTCAGTTAAATAGATTGTGTGGCTAAAATATAGGTCCTTTGGTATGCTTTTAATTACGAACGACATTGCTTAGTGTTTTTGTATTGCCAATGCGCGATCAGGTGTCAGCTTCAACCAATCATCTGTTGAAGAAACTGTCCCACTGAAAATAGTGGCATTTAGCGAAGGCTACGAGGTAATTCCGTAATAGAAAATCATGTTTGCCGCAATACATTCCCTGAATCTTCTTCTTCATCACCACATTTTCCCATCACTTTTGGTGTCGGCTGGCGATGAATTTTACTCATCATTGGCGTGGTTGAATTTGGAGCTTTCGTTTTACGGCCGTATGCCATTGCTGACATAATGAATTTTATACTTTCTGCCAGGTCGTACAAAGTACTACCACGGAAAGTGAAATTATGCCACCTGTCTATGAAATGTATCTTATTTGTTCTGTATGTGTATTTTTGTTTCTGAAATGTGTAGATTACCAGACGGAGGCTGGGGACCGTCCAGGTATTTGCCTTGATGGCTGCGGAAAACCACCTAAAAACCGCATTCAGGACTGCCGGTCACGGTATTTTCCTTGATGGATTCGGAACATCGCCTAAAAACCGCATTCAGGACGGCCGGTCCCGGTATTTGCCTTGATGGCTGCGGAAAACCGCCTAAAAACCGCATTCAGGACTGCCGGTACCGGTATTTGCCTTGATGGCTGCGGAAAACTGCCTACAAAACCGCATTCAGGACGGCCACTCCCGGTTTTTGCCTTGATGGCTGCGGAAAAACCGCCTAAAAACCACATTCAGGACGGCCGGTCCCGGTATTTGCCTTGATGGATGCGGAAAACCGCTTAAAAACCGCATTCAGGACGGCCGGTCCCGGTATTTGCCTTGATGGCTGCGGAACAATGCCTAAAAACCGCATTCAGGACGGCTGGACCCGGTATTTGCCTTGATGGCTGCGGAAAACTGCCTAAAAGCCACATTCAGGACGGCCGGTCCCGGTATTTGCCTTGATGGCTGCGGAAAACCGCTTAGAAACCGCATTCAGGACGGCCGGTCCCGGTATTTGCCTTGATGGCTGCGGAAAACCGCTTAGAAACCGCATTCAGGACTGCCGGTACCGGTATTTGCCTTGATGGCTGCGGAAAACCGCCTAAAAACCGCATTCAGGACGGCCGGTACGCGTATCCACTGTGCAGCACCTCGGCGCACTGGGCCATATTTGCTGGTATTGCCTGGCTATAGTTCTTCATACAAAAATTAATCTACTTATCCAGTCCTAAAGTTGGACGGGAGAAGCCATTCCAAAAAATGGCAAGCGAATTATTCTGCTAGGTTACCGACTAATTCAAGTTGGCACGAACGACGGGACGTGTGGGTAGCAGTGTAAATGCGGGCTGCATATACAATCGATGGCTGGCAGCGACTGTCGATTGTATTTACTTTCCATCAGGGTCGGCGGTAATTAGCGACCGGCCGTCTGTTTGCTGTAGCCGCACGCGGCGCGCCGGAGATTGTTTCTTCTGCTACAGTGGCGCCCCCCGCGCTGCTGGAAATAACTGCCAGCCCCGCCGCCGATTCTTTTTCCGTCCGACGCAACATAGAGGATTCGATTGCTGCAGAAAACGCCGCCGCATTACGGCGTCCCCCGACGCCGCCGACGGCCGTCAAATGTTATCTGAGGGACTCCGCTTGTCCCGCGGGAATTGTCCGGCCCACGGCTCATAGCAGCTCGATGAGACGCGCAGTAGCAAAAACCCAGTCCTCATCTGGACTCCAGGACAAAGTAAAGTCAACACTTCAAGAATGCCAACCATTCGCAATACTACCCGAAAGAAATTTTGTTTCGTTTTGTTTTCTTTCATCTAAACATCCCTGATCTAATATACAGGGTGTCCAGGGATGAAAGGATAATCCTGCAACCACAGATAGCTCACATTATCCCCTGCTATATGACAAAAATTTTATTTTAGTAAAAGTCTCACCATCTTCGAGATACTGACTTTTTTTTTTTTCCCGAAACATGTGACTTTGTTCAGTTTATTTCATGCCATTTCTACAAATAAAGATTTTGTGAACACCGTTTTAATTTTAACTTTACTCAAGGATGTTTGACTCAATATTCTTTTTTTTCCTTAAAATGTTATTAAAACATTTTAAAAAATCTTATGTATTATCACTTTTAACTACATGTTTAAAATGCACAATGGTCTCTTTAGCCTATTGAACTACCATAAAACAATCATTTTAAAAGAAGTATAAAATAATTATACCATTTAAGATTCTTATAATTTTTTTTAACGTTTTAACAAAAAAGAACATTGTTTTAGATGACTCAAATATATTTGAATAAAAAAAAGGTTAAAAAAAGTCTTAGTGAAATGGAAATAAAATGAAATGGAATAAACTGAACAAACTCACATGTTTTAAAAAAATAAAAAAAAAACAATATATCGAAAGTTGTGAGACTTTTATTAAAATAAAATTTTGTCGTATAGTAGGAAATGATGTGGCCTGTCTGTGGTTGCGGGATTATCCTTTCATACCTGGACACTCTCAGTTTTAACTTAAAGTTCTGCTCATCTCAAAAATATTTTACAGCATATCTTATCATATTTAAATTGTCTCTGAAAGAACTTTCAATCTACATAACAGAAAAAAATCCTCCAATTAGTTAAAAACATGTAACGTACCTATTTTTCATCCTAGAATGAATCTATGGGTGGTAACGTATTAATTTAACAGTAATTAATATTATTATGTGTTTGGGCCAAGGCACTACGCCGTGGAATTCCGAGAGCGGTATAGGTCAACCGAATCCATAGAATAAAGGGATGAGTATGAACGAGGCAACACAATATGGTTCACATAAGACTTTTCGTGATGTGACAAGCACAAGACTCAAGTATGATGGACGCTGCAAGATTCAATTGAAGATAAAATGTCTGCAGTATAGTTCAGTGGAAGCATGTTTATTGAAATTTGTACAAGGGAAAATAACTAAATTGAGTGAAAACTAAATCAGTATCGACAGAATAAAGGATTCACAATATTGCCTCCAAAGATCACATATAAACACCCCTCTTATGATTCGTTAGTATTGTTGTTAACATTGCACTAGTTAAGGCAATTTTAATTATTAAACAAATAAATTCAACTGCAGAAACCTTAATGACGTCAGAAATATGACACTCGTGAAGGAAATTGAGATTGTTAAAAATTAAATACATTGTGTCATATTTAGACCAAATAGAAGGTTTCTAAAATGGTCTGCAATTGTCTCAAAAGTATTAGCGCTAAGAACTAATCTTAATGTTCCGCATTTAGTAGCTATTTTACAGTCAAATATTTTTCGTGATTTGGATACGTTTCTTGATACATTTAAAATAGCAACAAGGAACTGAGCACCGAAAAACATGTCACAGCCAGTTTAATTATGCTACTAACGAATTTATTATGACAAGAAACTAAATAAAAATAGCTATTGCGATTGCTTTGTCTTTAAAAAGATATTTGTTGAAAGGAATTAATGATAGATTGGTATGTTTGGAGCACAATTTATTTTTCGCTATAACAACTATCTTGGATCATCGCCACCAGAAATTTTTATTTTGGCTCTGCATAGGCTGTTTCTATTGTGTATAAAATATGTCTAAAGATATTACGATGGAACATAAATGAATGCGAAATGTTTCACCTAATCTAGTAGATCCTTCATGTAGATATAAAGAATCATCGCATTTCATTGGGAGAGACATGATCATATGTTCTTTAAAAAGAAGTTGAAGTTGTCTAAAAAGTATTAGCGGTAAGAACTAATCTTAATGTACTGCAGTTAGTAGCTACTTCACAGTCAAAAATGCTTAAAAAATATCGATCAGCTGACTATTTCAAGATAATCAAATTTGGATAGTTAGTAGACAATTTACTCCTGTGATATCAGAAATTTCTTTAAATAACTGATTTATTCTTCTAGATTCTGAACAAGTTGCATCAATAATAATTTTCTGGTGCCTAATAATCGTAGTAGTCCAACAACAGATCAATGAGTTTTTTTGTTGAAAAAACTCTAGCCAACAAATATTGGAACACATATTTTTATAATTTTTTATTAGTAATTTCTGAGTGCATATTAGCATAATCAGCCAGGTTTGGAGCTTTTTACGATTTTTGGGTGTCTTTACATCCAGACGTTTTATTGTTTTACCCTTTTTTACTTTCCTTGCGGCTGACCTCTTTAACTCAGGATTTAAGTTCTATTTTTAATCAGGTTATAGTATTATTATTTGTTAGGGCGCTAATTAAGCCTATTTCGAAGTCCTAATAACAACAAAGACTTAACTGAAAAACTGTTTAACTAATTTGTGGACTGAAATATTTTTCTAAAAAAAAGTGGAATTCATGTATCGAAAAATCGAGATTTTTCTCGATATTTCCAATTTCGATATGTCGAAAATCCGAGATTTTTTAAAAATATCAACAGCCCTTGTTTCAAGTCTGAGGATTTTAGGAAGTTAATTTGTATCAATTACTTAAACAAGTGAGCTCATTATGAGTTCTAAAAATACTAGAACGACTAAAGATAGTACTTCCCTTACGCTAGTAACAATTATATGTTGTAACTGCAATAAAATTTATTGAAATATTGCAACGTAGAATGTCCAAGGTTCTGGACCTAAAAACAAACAGCTAGCTGAATTACTAACGAAAAATTATATCAAAATTTCTGTGATAACTGAAACAAAGAAAAAACTTAAGAGTACTAAATAAATTGTTATTTGCAGATGCAGCGGCGTGAAGGGCGAAGGAAGAGAAGAAGTCGGAGTCGCTCTGATGATCTATAAAATTGACAACTGTATATTTTGGAATGAAAGTATAATATAATCAATGTTTAAACTACGGTGAGGATATCGCTCAATTATTTGTGTGTAGTCAGTAATAGAAGGGAACGGTACAAACACAGAGATATCCTACTGTGAATTACAAGAAATAACAAACAAAATAAATAAATCTGGTTATTTGGTATTACTGTGTAATATGAATGCTAGAACTGGCAATATTACATTGTCGTCCATCGCTGGAATATATGGTTAACAATCATAAACTGCAAATGGCAATGGATTAATCGATTATGTCGGGTACATAATGGCAGAGACACGAATATGTTCTTCCCACACACAAGTGCCACAAATACACTAGGGAAGTGAAAGAGTACAAAGCAATGAGAGACTGGCCAAATTCATTCTTGACAGAATAGTATTCAGAAGCTTTGAGCTGAAAACGGATCACGTTCTTCTGACTTCAGCAATTAAGTTCCTCACCGATGACTGAAACAAAACATCCACAGAAAAAGCCAAAACAGAATGAATGTTTCAACGTAAACCATCTAATAGATCTTAGTATCAGACAGTTCTTTCAATAAAGAACAAAAATACTAACACAGCGTTTCGAAATGGATGGAACAATAGAAGATGAATGGAAGAACATCGGCAACGTATTGGGACAAGTAGCTTATGAAATTTTTTGGATTAATTGAAATGGCTACGAAAGGAAGGGCTGAGGCACTGTGATGAAAAAATTCCCAAAATTATAGAAGAAATAGAAATACATTTAAGAAATACCTAAAACCAAGACAATGGAAGACAAAATTAATTACAACAGAAAGAAACCATTGCGAAGAGACCTACAAGGAAAGTCCATAGGGAATGCTGGGACACCTTCGTTTCTGAATTATGACTGGGACCTGAATAAGTCAAAGAAACGAATGAAAATATAGAAATTGATGTCATAAACAAGATAGCGTGGCTGCAATATTTTCAAAATTTATTACCAGAAACTGAAAATCATTTAGTCCAGTGGTTCCCAGCTAGTGGTACTCGTACCCCGTGGGGTACGTGAGGCTGCTTCAAGGGGTACGCGAGGTAATCTCTATGCTAAGGAAATCACTAGGATTATTGAAAAAAAGGCTGTTACGCAAACAATCGCCAAATATATTTTAAGCCAAGCTGTATGTTTGTGTGCATTATATTACTTTAATATTGAGAAGCACTCGACTGGGATGAACGTATTTAATTATTAATAATTTAATCTAAAACGGGTAAGCGATGTTAAGCTCTGCCGTGAAGTAGGAGTGTTGATAAAATATCGATATATCGAAATATAGATATTATTTTTTGAAAATATCGATATTTATCAATGATATTTTTTTGGAAAATATATCGGTAATGAAATCTGGGTATCGGAGTAGATATTTTTAAAAATGAATTGTCATTTACCGTTTTCCTCGTGTTAGGTGTCTTATTATTATTGGGGGAAATGAAAACGATTACCTGTGTTGCACATGCAATAAATTTAATGACAGATAGAATTTTATAAGAAAAAATAAAAAAATTTAAAACCTAGCTTATTAAATAAAATGTATTGAACCTTATTTTAAACACTCAGTTAGTGCTTCTGACTAATTAAGATCCGAGCAACAAGCAGAAGTAGGTCAACTATTAATGCTCATTCAAGCAGTTAGTACTGGTTTGAATTCTTGTCTGGAATCGTTGAAAAGATATTTAAAATTTTATTCTTGGCTGTCCGGGTGGCGCCGCGTCATGTTTCTTGAAACTGAAGTTTCGACCCTCATTCTGGGTCTTCTTCCAGGGCAGAACTGCGTCCAGTTCTGCCCTGGAAGAACGTCGGTTTCACCCGGACAGCCAAGAGTAAACTGACTCTGGCCGCATAAGACTACGATTACATTTTAAAATTTGTTTTCAATCTACGCAAAACATTAGCACTAAGAACTTATCGTAACGTACCAGGTATTGTAGTGCTCCACAGTTAAATATTTTGTGCGAATTGATTATACTTTTTGTTCCATATCAACAGAGGAACTAAACTCCAAAAGTATGTCACAGCCAGTTTAGTTATACCCTTAATGAATTTGTTAAGAGAAATAACTGAAAACCAAAAATCTACTGCTTTTGGATTGTCTCTACAAAGCTCATTATTGAAAAGTAATAATGATACATGTGTGTCTTTAGAACACAATTTGCTAACGCCAAAGCAACCACCTTGAATCTCAGTTTGGTAAATCATTAGCCGTTTCTAATGCAATATCAAAGAACGGAAAATTTTTCACTTAATGTAGCGTCTTATCCATGCATAGCAGGCGAAACGACGTCATCTCTATGTTTTTCAAAAATATGCCCAATGAAGTTTCTGACATTAGTTTTGGTTCAATGGTTGCTATATTAAAACAATATTTGGATCTGCTGAATATTTCAAAATCATCAGATGACCTAAGATTCTGGATAAATAGAAGTCTTTTTTCCTATTCTGCAGAAATGCTTTAGAATATTTTGTATCTTCTGCCACATCTGTTGCATCTTATCGAGTTGAAGCAATTAATCTTTCAGTGCCTAATGATTGCTGTAGTCTACCAGCAGAATCTATAAAACAATGAGTATTTTTTTTAAATATTAGCTGATGACAAATATTGGTACCCACAATTTTTTTTATTAATAATTCCTGGAAACACAGTCTACACTCCAACCTTAAGCTATGTACGCCAAACTTTTTAATTTAAACGGAGTGTACTAAGCTGAACTAATGTGTGAAATTTTACTTCATTACATCGGAAGTTTGTGGAATTCAAACTCTTAGAAACGACTATGACACTCTCTCATCACAATTCCACACAACTTCCAGTTGTCCTGGAGACAGGTAAATTGGCACACATTCATGATTTCACCCCAACATCATAAGAAAGTACCTGTATTTATACAGTGGCAACCCAAAAGGTGAAACCTCTTTCAGTAAATTTGTACGTTAATTGCTTTCATCTTGATGAGGCTATTTGCCTTAAATTTCTGTTTTGCACAAAAATCAGAAAGATTAAGAAATACACTATATTTTATTTTGTTACTATACATTTTAGTAAAAAACGTGTAATAGCCAAGTCGCAATTGTCTTTCCTTAAAAAAAAAAAAAATTATCTTGAAAAACCATTCTGTTTCAGATATTGATGACTTGATTCGAGAGAATATCTCACAACTTTTATCAGTAAATTGCCACAAGACTTGCCGCTATTTTTAAACGATTTGTTTTTATAAAATAGGGTCGGTATGTCGATAATTTTTCTTCGATATATCGAATACAATTTTGGTACTTTTAAAAATATCGATATATCGAAAATCCGATATTTTTTAAAAAAAATATCAGCAGTCCTACCTTGAAGTGGTACTCGAGCAAACCTAATTTGGAACCTCTGTTTCAGTCCAGCCTCATTCAGATAATACCTAATTACAAAACAGGAAGTGGAAAGCGTATTAAAAGTTTCAGCGATAAAGCTCATGGAGAAAATGTATTCAATATAGAAAACTTTAAATATTGTGAAGAAACACTTAAATCAAGATTTCTACATCTTATTAACAAAACATGGGGAGTAGAACCAACACCCGAATCCTGGAATAAAGTTATACTCCATTTATACCGAAAGAATAAAATAATGTCTGAAAACTCAATTTAAAATAAAAAGAGATAACTAAAAGAAAGTAAACCTGGAGAATTATAAAAAGCCCTTAACTTAAACATTTTTGTTAGAATTATATATATAACTACCTGTAAATACTTCGTCTGCGAGAAGGAAATACTGTTTCGCTTGTCACAATTCACATAGAGCCAACTAGATGGATTCTCACTTGGTTACAAATATTGTGCTGCGACTGAGGACTAAACTGAGGAAAATGTTATCTTGTAGCGGCGTTGTGAAGCTGAGAAATAAATAAAAAAAAAAAAAAAAAAAAAAAAAAAAAAAAAAAAAAAAAAAAAAAAAAAAACGTGCCTGTCTGCCTATTCGTTTCAATGGACGCGGTTGAAGCAAAAGCTGTTACCGGGACACATACTTACCAGCAGCATCCTAATATTCGGAACTGAAAATGCTATTCATCGTTATCAGTCATTTTACTCGTTTATGAGAATCATGACCACATTGGATTCCGTATTTGAGACATTCTTGATTAGGAGGTCAAATTGTGCCTGCTAGAACTAGATGGAAATCCTGACTTCGTTTCATAGTCCACGGCAAAAAAGTGAACGAAATTACGGGCAACAGGTGGTAAGAAATCTATCCGGCAATGTGGCTGAGGGCGCCGCTCACCTGATCTGGAGGGTACAACAGCACCGGGCACGAGCCCCAGCTCCCGCGTATCACTTGTCTTGACTGCGGTTTTTAGGCGGATGCCGGGTCGGCACCTACTATCCGCCGCATAAACGACACATTTCACAAATAAGAAGTGTACTATTCACACACAGAACATAGTTACACGTTTCACAGACAGATGGCAACACTTCACATCCGCCATTAGTATGTAGTACGACGTGGCGGAAGGTTTGAAAGCGGGTACGGACGACCCAATTTCTGTCCCAATCGTCAGGGGCAATCTGAGAAGGGCCCTGCGGATTGCCACGTTAGTAACCAAATTGGGTCTGCTGCTCCCGATATCGGGAGATTGACAGAACCCGACAAACAATTTACAGATTATCCCTGCCGACAGGGAGCCATTTGAGACGTGCGCAGCGCGATTATAACGCTTGAGACTCTGGCCTCGCATTCGGGAGGACGGCGGTTCGAATCCCCGTCCGGGCATCCAGATTTGGGTTTTCCATGGTTTCTAAAATCACTCCAGGCAAATGCCGGGATGCTTCCTTCAAAAGGCCATGGCCGAATTTCTTCCCATTCCTTGCCCCCCCCCCAATCCTTTCCCGTCTCTAAAGACCTAGCTGTTAGAGAGACGTTAAGCAGATAAAAAAAAATAAAAAAATAAAATAAATAAAAAACACGATTGAGACAATTTCGGATTAGTCGACTTGGATCAGGGAGGGAGTGCGTTTCGTGCCATTAGTCGTGTGTGTCGTTAAAAATGTCTAAAAAGAAAGGTGTGGACGAATATCTATAAGAATATACCCCAACTGGGACAAACACAACAAAAACTAAATAAACCACAAAATGCAAAAGAACAGTTTCGAGTTTTGCTCTGAATTTACAAGGAATTCCACCAGGAAGTAATAGTTGCAATCTTTTTTCTTTCTTAATGCAGTGGTTTAGACATTTGTAGATAGCCAAACATGTTTCAGGAATGATGTCTGAAAGCATTTGTAGTGAAATCGGCGTACTAAATTTCATATCTTCATAGGTTTGTCTATTTACCAAAAATTGCAGAGTAAGGACTAATCGTTCTCTAACGCTTATACTTTTCACGCATTAGAGTATTTATACATATAAGGGGTCATTTAGTGGAGTATCTCTGCATAACTTTCAGAATCTACTCTCAGAAAATTTCTAAAATCTTCTAGCTACAGGCTTCTCAAAAATGTTCATGTAAGATAACTTTTTCTAAATAAAATCCATTTCTTCACCATCTTCTTTTTCTCTCAGTACAAACTTTAGTACAGATTATTGTTAAAACGATGTCTATTTTTTGTTGCTATGACATTGTTAACTGCTTACAACTAGCAGTCACACGATCACAATGTAAACTGAAATTGGGAGCAAAATTGTGATGTCTGGAGCGAAGTCCCATATGATTGCCCTGCTGAATGCCATGCTTATTGCCCCTTTAGATTGGGAGCGAAATTGGATTGTCTGTAGCCGCCTTAAAGTGCTTGGCGTCAGTAAGGGCATGCGGCCGCAAAACCAAAAACGTCACATTTGGCCGTGCCAGCCTTGAGTAATACTCATCAAATGCAACCGACCAGAAAATCTTGGGGAAGGTGGTGAAGAAGAACAGCTAGCTAAGAATCCGGTTTCCATCTGCACTCGCACTAAATAAGAGAACATACTGTTTCAGTGCAAGAAGTTATTCATTTTAAAGAGCACATTTGTCTCAACTGCTGGGCTCACCTGCAGATTATTATTTATATTCTCTAATAAAGTTTCTCTAGTCAGTCACCTTCCTTGAACATTTTAGTTCTTCCTAACTGTCTCTTTCCCAACGATGGAGTAAGGTGGTGAGAGGGGTGAGAGCGTGATGCTATACGGCATTACAGTTCTGACTATCGCAGCACGCGCTTGGCACCTGAAGATTTCGGAACAAAACGTCGTCGAAACTTGTCTTTTAGAAACATCATTCGGCAGCGAATCCGCAAGGATTATATTTCTATCACGAAATACTTATTTTGTACTAAGCCTTCAGCACAGTGTTCATACAGTGTCTTGTGCAATCATCGCTTCCAGTGCGTGCGTTCTGCTCACATCCCAAAATTCTGCTCTTTTTCGCCATCTTGCCTCAGGTTCGCCAACACTACATTCTTAAGCTGATGACAAGCGCACGATATATTACACATATACTTACGATGAACCTGGAATACTCCGATTCCAAGGGATGGATTAAAACAGCGCGGGGCCCTTGGTTTTTGCCGTCCGTGGCAGTAGGGGGCGTCTGGCCTGACGGGGAGGCTTCCGAGAACCCTAGGTACGGGGACCACCAGAAGGTGAGGGGCCCGTAGCATTTGTTAACTCCTGCTACGTGGCCAATCCAGTGCTGCTGATTCCTAATACAGTAATTAATACACTAATTACTTACTAGACATTCAAACACATCCATATCAATTATTTACACTTTAGTTATCAATACTTCTTTTATTCTAAAAAAAATATACTTACGAATTTTGTTTGAGAAATGTCATTTTGGGTGCCTACACAGAAACACGTTCATTTTTGCCGATTTTAAAATTTAAATGTAACCTTACGATCAAAGTATTATCCATATATGGTAGCTACTACTGAAGGTGACTTTAGACACAAAGTTGAACTGAAAAATTATATGACATAAGAATGTGTTCGTAAAGCTTCAAAAACAGTGTGGGCTGCTCCTGGCGGAAAAAAGAAATGGGGAACATCACTAAAATGGCTATAAGACTTATTTTCGGCCTATTTTTAGGTACGAAATAAAAGCCATGATGAAGTTCGTCTTGGTACGGAACGCAGCGCTCACAGTAATAATTGGAGCACCATAATCTACACCCCTGCGTTTATGTTGGCTCAGACAAGTATTGGACCTGTTCAAAGCCGAGGTGAAAAAGCTACTCTTAACTTTTGGGCATGAAACAAGGGACCCAAAGTCCAAGTACCCAGACCTGCCCTCTAACAGCTTATAAACATCTGATCAGTACGTACGGAAAGACATGGTGTATAATTAGCCCCCTGTTTTATATAAAGAGTCCTATTATCTTCTCCTCCGAGCTGTTAACCATGCGCTCATTAGCCATAATTATCCAAAACATTATTCCCTGGGTATACTCGTAGAACTAAGAAAATCAGAATTGTAGATCGTGCACGTTTGCTTACCAGCCGGTGAATAGATTCAAATATACAGTGACAATTAATCTACTGTACACCTCGAACGGTAAAAAACAGGTGCCATGTACTTTCGCAAGTTTTTCGAGATCACGTCGCAACAGGCACTCCGCGCAATAACGATGATGGTGAGTCAACAGCAGTAGTTCTTGCGGCCGCCTGATGCTTAGACAGAATTCTATATACCAAGAAAGCTGTCTTCCTCACTCACTCCCATGGAGCTATAACACCAACTAAGATAAGAGACTACAAGGAAACGGAAGAGTATACTAAGCAAGACGCTTCCCATTTGGTCTGCAGTACACCTCTTCTTCTTGTAATGATTCCACAACCGATTTCGTTCCTCCATGGGTTCTTTGGAAGATTATCAGTGGTGGTTTCCCGTTGTCTTCCCTAGTCTGTGTTTGTGTGTTGTGGGTGTGGATGACACTGATAGTGTATGTGTTCAGTAAAGATTGTAGTTTGCGTTGTATGAAATTAGAGATGAAGAAGCGAGAGGGTGAAAGCAGGTGCTGGCGCATATATGCCTACTCTTCAGAGGACACCACGGGAGCTTAATGTCCCCATCCGACGGAGCAATCATCAACAATAGTACCGCATGCCATTACTCTAAAAGCACTGTGGAGGGCTTTAGGATTTAACCCGGGACTTTGTCGCTCAATCTGACGATTAAAACTTCTTCCACCACCAGAACTAGAACCAGGTTAACGCATGTCGGCTACTGACACCATCATGGCGCCACAACCAACTGAGCTAAAGGGACGGGCAGTGCGTCTCTTAGATCAGCGTAAACTATCATAAACTTCTCTGTGAGAAACGTCATAAAAGCCAAAATAATATCAGCAGCATCGCGGGCAAAAGTGAGAAAGACTTCTGTCATACCAGGTTACCCACCATCTGGCCTGTAACGTGAATGTTTTTCCTACCTACACTTAATTGGCATTACAGTCGCCTGATTGTCGAGTGTGTGGACATGATGCTTCTGAATGCCTCGCATCTGGGACAAACTCGACCCCAACAGGACAGCGCATCTTTGTTGATCACTGCGGTAGCAAATGGAAGAAGTGCCACGGGTTGGTTTTTGCTAGAAGACGACTACCTTTCATCCCTAAGATTACGGCAAAAAGAAAACACTCTTTCTATCAAGGAAACTGTATATAAATTCCTCCAATTGGCTAAAATAGATATTTCTCTGCCTGATTCAATGTTTGTCTCCAACTTCTTAGTGCTCTTCCACTATTAACTCTCCCTCACTAGGGACTTCAGTTTAAAATATTTTAATATATATGTATGTTGTATTCTTTATTGAAGAGGCCGATTTAGTTCCTAGATATAGAAGAATATTGAGATCTTAAAACATTAAGAAAAGGCTGAAGGTATAAAGGAGGTTCGATGGGTGGCGAAGCCAGTCGAGTCTGAGACAGTCAGCTTGCGACATCTACAAGATACCTAATGAAGGCAGCAGAGCTAGCTGTCGAAACGTGGTGTTTTTACAACACCATCCTGCTGGACACCAGAGGGGATTTTGTTTCGTTAAGGAAATACTTTGAATTATGAACTAGTGATCAACATTTATGAACGGTTGTCCCCATTTACGCTTCCATTAACAAAGTGATTCTTGTGTGTAATTATTAATGTTTCTAAAGAACTGAAATAGAACTTAAAGTTACTTTGACAGGAAGTTTCATTTCGGTTTTATTTCCTTCTTTATAATTCATAACAAGGTGGCTGGAGATGTGTTTAGCTATACTGCCGACAGTGTCCGGGACGATTCGTTATTATTGGCGAATGTGGTAAGGATCAAAGAGATTTCAGAAAATCACTAATCTATCTGAGGTGCAAATATATTATACTCTTTGCTCGTCTGGTCGGCTGTTGAGCTGCGACAGGTTTGCTTGTGGCGACGTTTCACCCTAAGCTTCTGGGCAATTTCTTTGCCGACTCGTGCTTGTGGGCGAACTCTAGTTGCGAAGGAAGGTGGCGACCCGTTTGCCCGACTGTCAAGTTACTCTGCTCAGCACCCGACTTAACGAGCAAAGAATAATCAGAAATTTTATTCATTTTTGTTGTTTTCCTACTTGTTTGAATTCTCGTTTTGAATAAAGTAATGTAAATTCAAAAGTTCTGCATTACATTTCGTAGAACGTTAAATTTCGTTTGGTAGTAATATTCAGGCTACAGAGGAAAATTATAATCATATAACTGGTACCATTTAGAGGCATCTACAGGATAGTGGGAAATTAAAGTCTTTTTTAGCGTAATGTTGTGCAAACGAGAAAGAAAATCAGAAGAATTTAATTGATAACTTGGGTGCTGTTTGTAGTGGACTGAGACAATTAGTATTCTCTGCGGTTTTATTTATTTTTTGGAGTCGGGGAAGAGTTTTTTGTGGTTTTTGCTCGGGGGAAAAATGTAATGTAATTTAAGGAAATAATAGATTTTATAAGACCACGTCTAACTCAGAGAAGCGGGTGACCACTCAGGTTGAAATGACGTGTGAAAGCATGTAACCAGTACAAAGCTGTTATTTTTCTTATAGTTTTATGCCTCGTCGACGTCGAGTTCATTAGAGATTGGAAAGGACAGGGGAAAAGGAACGGCCATGGCTTAAAAAAGAACCATCCCGACATCGCCTGTATAGATCTGGGGGAATCATCGAAAGCCAATGTCTGGTTGGCTGGACGGACATTCGAACCCACATCCTCCAGAATGCGAGGCCAGAGCGTTACCACTCACCCACAAAGCTGTTATACATAATTTTCTACGTCCGTATTGGATGGAACCGTATCTGCCCCTGTATCACTGTGTTTTACACCTCGATGTCCGTACTGCTGCTGCGAATTCTTAAGGAGAGTCATCTCGAGGACGTGGTTGGACAGGGCGTATGACGCATGTTAGTAAACCGTGTGGTTGTGAGCTGCTGTGGCTGGTAACAGCTCCGTGAAACATGCAGCACACCGCACAGTGCTGAGCGGCGTTGTGGTCGGCGGCGGGCAGTCGCCGCACACGACGCAACATCGGCCTCATCAAACTCACATGCGAAATTCCGCCCACACAAGTAGCCGCTGCCTCCCTTCTATTCCGACCCCAAAAAAATCTGATAGCTTTTGACTGTTTAATATTTACAAAATCAGCCTGGTAATTCTGCCACTTTTTTATTTATTCTGCAATTAAAATTAACAGACCAACCCTGGTGGGTGAGCCTGGCGTTAGTGAGAACACGGGTTCATATTTCCGTGGGACCATCCTTTCTTTTTTGCTGATGGTTTTACAGCCCGTCGACGTTGTGGTTATTAGACACATGTCCTTTTGAAGGAATCATCCCGGCATTCGTCTGGAGCGATTTGGAGAAACCATGGAAAACCCAAAAACATATATCTGGATTCCCGGAGGGGGCTTCCAACACAAGTCCTCCCGAAGACGAAGCCAGAACGTTACCGCTCACCCACCAGACTCGGCTACATACTTATGTTTTCCCAAAATTACTCCAGGGGAATGCGGGGATGGTTTCTTCAAAAGTTCAGGACTGAATTCCTTCCAGTTCCTTGTCTCCCCATTCGACGTCGACGAGGCTTAGAGTCCTAAAGAAATTTCACAGAAAGATATATTTTATATCAGTTGTAAAATAATAAAATTTTAATTTAGGTATCCTACATATATGTGTAACAGAGTGGTGAAAAGCCGAAACCCACTTTTCTGTTAATATTTTACTGGTTGGAGGCCATTTTTAGGCAAAAACTAAACAATAAATTTCATAAATAAAATGCCGTCTACTAACAAGTTTTGTTGTGAATTTCTTTTAATTCCTCATAAGCGTTTCGCCCTTATAGCATGGAGCGTCGTCAGTGAAGATAAGTTGATAATCTCCTCACGGTGGTCACGAACAGCACTTTCTGAGACTTATGTTTCAGTGTTGGAGTCGAACATTCTGCCAAATTTTTAAAGGCTTGTAAATAACATTTGGCAGAATTTTCAACTGAAACATTAATACATGGGCCCATAGAAGAGATAAAAGTATGTAAATTGCTGTTCCAGGTCGCCGTGTGAAGATTACCAACACATCTTCTCTGATGATCCCCTATATTATAAGGGCGTCTGGGGAATAAAAATCATTCACCGCAACACTTATATGTAGGCGGCATTTTATTTACAAATTTTTCACGTTTTTTTTTTATTATTATTACAGCAAGTGAATCTGTATATATCAGCCATTGGGGTATTCAGTTAGACTACTGTCTACATGGTTTTATCCTGATCTCGAAGGTAACATCAGAATTTGCTAGCGATTGTGGAAAGTGGCATCACGGTTTATACGGGCGTTACATAAACGCTTTGTTTCATACTAGCTACTGAAACATCACTTCTGTGTACTCTCACTCCGCTTTTAATCACAAATGGAAAACACCGCCAGAACATGATTAAAAAAACACATTAAACAGAATGTGCTGACGATTGTTAACGGTCGTGCCTTTTCACGCTCCACGAAGAATTTCCGGCCCAAGACTCGAAACGAGCCTCATAATGCCCGCGCGACCGAAACGAATGTACTAGCTTCCAGCTGCCGTGATTGCGATCGCGACGGTAGCGGTGTATTCCACTGAGAATAAAAACCACCTCGCGGCGGTGGGGGAACGCATTAGCTAATGGTGGCAGCACTGTATCGCTAATAGGATAGCCCGCCCCCTCTCCTCGCTTACTTTATCTGCTCCCGCGGATCAGAACTACCTCTTTTTCATAAAGGAGATGAATGTAATTTTAACAAGCGCTTCTGTGTTCTCTGTGAGGACATATTAGGGTATGCGAGTGATACGATAGAGTTGAAGCCATTGTCTATCGCTGCATTTTAAGGTAGCAATTATAATACAGTGGAAATTTTTGTAAAGATTGTAACTTGCGTGTATGATGTCGATTTCCATTATGCATTTTAGAGTTGTGAGTTTCATACATCAGTACATTTGTGCAACTTGATCGCTTTCATCCAGAAATTTATTTATAACTGAGAAGAAGAAATTCGTGTGTCCACAAGATGGTCCTTGTGTGTTACACTCAATGTGGATTCGTCTTAATGCTTTTAACACCTGGGCTCGACTGACATTCGAGAAGACGCGGGTTGAAATTCCCGTCCAGTCACTCCTATTTTGGTTTTGCAAGGTTTCGCGACATGTCGGGAAACAATGCTTAAAGGCAATTCAACTAAGGAAGGATGAAGGAGGCTGGGACGACGACCACAAAACAACCAGACCCAGCACTTATTATCTCTACTATTTACATTTCTTATTTTCTTAAATTTCTGATATTTTATTTTTCACATATAGTTTTTCTAAATTTTATTTTTATATATGTATCCTCTCTCAGTTATTATGTTGGTCTACCACTTTCAATGATAATGTACCGTCGACAGTATCGATCCAATATTTGAGCTTCCCCCCCCCCCCTCCTAAACTGCCATCCGCGCCTGCGACGCCATTCACCAGACGGCCGTCTGTGTACACATCTGCCTCCGCCTGGTGTCTCACTTCTGCATGAATAAGGCTGTAGGCCCAAACATTGCTCTTCTCTTGTGTTTAGTCGTCCCAGCCGCCCTCATCTGTTATATATATATGTCCGTTTATTCCTCAATAGGAGAGCTTCGTCTTTTTTTCTTGGCAAAACCTCTTCATTAATTCTCTATATTTTTCTTCCTTTTGTAAGATAACAACCATACGCATAGTGAATCATGAAATGAGTTATGTAAATAATACTAGAGTAATATGGTGTAACGGTTTCAGCATTAGAGCATTAGATGGTTATGTTGGCTGACCTGTAAGACAAAATAGTTATGCAACGATCATCACTGACTGTGTTTAAGTGATTTTTTTACCGTTTGTTGTACAAAAATGTCTAATTTCAGATGGTTTGATTGCATATTTTAAGTTTGTAAATGTTTCAGTGCTAAGTGTGTGAGAAATGTTCAGTATTGGTTAAACGAGAGAAGATTTATTTAATGTGTAATGGATGAAGTTTTACAAGATAATGGTTTGTTTTAAACAGCAGCGAGGCGGTTATCGTTTGTCATTTTTCATTTTAACCCAGACTGCTTAACGGGCCTTGTTAAACACACAAAAGGAAGTATTTTACCTTGCACTTTCCACAGTCAATCATTTCCCTACCTCTTATTTTTTAGGTTCATGTTCAATTTTATTGTTTCTAATTATATTTCTGAATGTATTCCTGTCCTTAATTCCTTCTTCTGACATTTTTAGTTGATCCAGGTCTTCTTGTGTTTCTTTCCTCCAATTTGTCTGTAGTTTATTCACATTGACGATACTGAAATTTTTTATCATGAGTGTCTTCACACACACAAACACACACACACACATACATATAGATAGATACATATTTATATATCCACCGCCTTTGTCTGCTGCATCCCATATTTTAAGTGCAATGTGGTCTAGCAAACGCAATGGCCATATTCCATGTGGTAGTTGGAAACTGTCCCTGGATAAAGACTTTTTGAGATTATCTCCCTGTAACCGAACATTATTTCCAAGAGTGAGCAAGATTCGCAGATACGAAATGACGGATAACCTCTTTTTCACATTTAATTCGTTTAGAAAGAAATCGTAGTATCATCGTATATGCACGCACCTGGAAAACATCTATTCTTTGGCAGTATTTGTAGTAATACCAGATGCTATGGTCATACGGCCCTAGTCTTTCACGAGCACGTGATCGGTAATGTGACACTCCTTCTCTTTCAATCTTTCAAATAAACTTGAATACTTTTATATTTATCATTTCTAATGAAAAAGTTCTGTTGCTACCAATTTAGAACCAGATCCAATGACTGATTTATTTTACAACTTTCAGTAGCTAACACAAAAATCTTCACAATGCACTTTTTCTGTCAGTTGAAATCTTTGAAATTAACCGTCAAATATTTTATAAGTCACACCCAGGTCAAGTCTTTTCACCCCCGCAGCATCACTCTATCCTACGGCCCGTCGTTACCGCCGACTGACTGATTCTGTATCGCTGCCGCGCGCTCTCCCACGCTACCTTGCCAGCTATACGGAAAAATCCCCGGGCTCGCGCGCTCTTGGAAGGAAATAGTCCCTCATTGTTAATTCTGTAGGCAACAATCCTTAAAAGCCAAAAACTTAATTTGAATATGATAAAATTAAAATAGTACTAAACAGAGTTATGTAGTAATGACCGGAGGGGTCATCTTCTTTATTGTTTGTCAATGTTTCTCTGCCTTATAGAATCACCAAAAATGCTAAAGCCTTGAGAAGTCTGAGTCTGGCATGGCTCGTTATGGAGCGATTCTTCCAGATGACTTCTCCTCTATTCTTCGTCAGGTTTCCTCTTCGTACCTGCCATCCTAGCCTACCACAGAGCCTCAATAGGCTAAGTTATTCGCCTTCCCTTTACCTGTCTGTAGTTCTGTCTCGGCCCGTTCTATTACCATAATTTGGTCTTATCTTTGTTCACAGGCTGGAGATCAAGTGCGAAGCTGTTTGAACTTACCTGCGGCTCCAGACTGCCTGAAGCGTGTGGCTAGATTGCACGGCATTTTATTTTTAAGTCTGCACTAGCCATAAGCCAACGCGTTCTCTAGTTTACGTGAGATTCTCTTAAAAGAAAAATAGAAATCCGGCGACAATCAGTATCTAACGCTTTGTGTTCACTACAGACAGGTCGAGGGTGCGTTTAATATACGTATATGATTCATCGTACCTCTCGCGTTACAAGGCTGTTAAAAAAAAAAAGTGTCTTGTCATGTGTGGAGAAGGTGACCTGGACTAAACGCGAATTACGCGTTGTGGCTTTTTTGAGTTAGCCACAATGCGTTCTGGCTGTTTTTCGGTGTTCCATAACGCTAATAACGTGTTGATGCCGTTTTTGAGAAACAACGCCTTGTAATCTTTTTTTTTTTTTTTTTTCGCTCAATCAGCGTTTTCTGTCTTTGAGCATAACAGATACATTCAAACGTTCATAATTATTAACCCTGGCTAATCTTAGTAATAAACTAATCCCTGTATTGACTTCACAATGTCAAAAATTGTTAAAATATATGTAGGTGACCACTTTTGTATTCAATGAACTCTTTATTTTTTTTTTCCTCCGCGCTTAATGCAATCAACGTCCATCTACAGATGCAATGGTAAAATTCTATTTCAGCACGTTTCCATTAGTGAGCGCGAAAATGAAATAACATTATTAATCTTTTGAACATGAGAGCTTTGCCGATTGTGCAGTACATTTTGTTATATAGTTCACAGATTAATACATCCACTCATAAGTTCCTCCCCCCCCCCCCCCCCCCCCACCCCACCTGCTCTGCTGGCTGCGGCACCGTAATGATGTCACACGCAAACTCTGCTGTTGCGGGCCAAAGATACTATAACTTATTAAGAACAAAACTTTGAACTGGCGGTTCAAGGTCAGCTTCCCTGGCCCCACTCTTCTAAACTCTCTTGGCTGCACACTGTGTCCAGAAAGGTGAGTGGTAAATTTTCCCTTCGCATGTAGGGGTAGGCGGAGCGGAGTGGGGATAGAACAGTGTGACCTTGAGCCGCCTCTATTAACTGAACGTACTATACCTGCGCAAACACAGAAATAATGCGCACCAGGTTACAGACATTTATACAATTGTTTACGATACCTATAATTAATCAAAAATAAAATAATAATAATAATTACCTGAATTTTATTAAACCGAGGAGTGAGACTCCAGTGAGCCTTAATTATGGACTCCCTGCACCAAGTTATGGCGTCGCCATTAACTTCATGAAATCCACAATATGACAGCCCATTAATATCAAAAACAAACTTTCCGCAACAATCTATTAGCGGCGGGGCCTATATTCAATTTTTAAATGTCAGTTTAAAATGATATATCGTCCACTGTCAGATTAACGTCTCGTGTCACTGGTGTGTTTTCTGTTGGACATTATCCGTAACTCGATAAATTGAACGATGTTCCCAGCCCATATTTATATATAAAAAAGCTTTCTCTGTTTTTATATGTATCCCTGTCCAAAAGTTCATATTTGTCAGTGACCAGAATAATATCGCCTAGTTTTGCCTGTTACCGTGTTACAGCGTATAAACTTGGACGAATTACACCTCTTGTTGCAATATGGTGTGAGCTGAATTTTTGGTCGTTTTTGATGAGATTGCAGACGTATCTACAGATTTTCAGATATAGAAGAATCAGAAATGAAAAACGAGCTGTAATTTGATTTATCACCAGCATAACAAAATGTTTTATTACTTTGTTTTATTCGAGATGAGAATTCATTGACGAATTTAGTTACGCTTTCAGGCCCTTAAAATGGTCGGACCGTGTTAGTACTATGTGATTACTTCGGTTCGGATCTTTATGACAAAAAAGAGAAATATGCCTGCAAATATGACCTTAAAAAGGGTAAATATGACATAAACATAACAAAATATGGCCAAACATTCAAATTTACTACAAATCAAAACATGGTCAGTTTTATCTAGTATTGTCGCCTTCATGTAGACAGCATAATTTGCTTCCGCTCTCTCATTGCACTACTGAAAAATTAAATCGTTTTGTTGAAGTCACTTTAATTTCACATCTGTACTATAATACTCCTCTACAAATTCTTTTGCGTAACTATATAAATTCGCACATCAGAAAATTTCGTTTTCGACATGGCGGTAGTCACTGATCCAATGCAGATTTAACGATGAGTGAGGGTTATTTTCAAAAGTATTGGCGGCAATGAGACTCTGATTGACGCGGATGGACACTGCATGCCGCTGCTGCATTATCGAGATTAAAAGCCGGACGGAACTTTTACCTTTAAAGAGTGACAATAATGTATAACTTCGATTCTTGACTGGTGAATTCTGACCACAGAAGTGACAATTACTTTTGTTTTTTCCTCCATTGTGTAATAGGAGTACAGTCCGGTAAATAATTATGTTAATTTCTTCTCATCTTTAACTTCCAGTGAATTCCTTGCACTGTCAAAAAATTACCAGATTTTCTTTGAAAATATGACCATAAATATTATCGTAAAATAGGAAATAATATTTTGTCCATGATCGATTGGTGGAAATCCGCGACTGTGATATCAAATTTGTGTTGATATTGAAAGTAACAACCAGTCACAATTTGTGATTGGTTGTTGCTTTCGATATCAACCCGAAAACAAAAATAGGAAAATTGCCTGAATATGCATTTATGTGCTGTATAAAATACATTTAAATACAATCAGGAGCGTTTAATCAGTGTTTAATTCAGCACTACAACTCAAAAAGAAGTCTGGCAAAAAATATCAGAAATATATTGATTACCGCTGATAATTATTTTCGCATTAATGCCATCTAAATTTACTAATGAGGAACTGGTGGTTAGGGAATATTCAGCTTTGTATTTGTTTGTTTAACTTTAGACTAGGTTAGACGTATCAAGGAAAAGACCTGGCATGTGCCAAATGAAATATACAGGGTGTCCAGAAAATGACTCCCTGATTTCAAAATTAAATATCTCGAAAACAAAGATTGATAGAGGAATGCAGTAAACGGTATGTTTATTTTGACAGCTGTAAGAAGTGTATACAGCAGTGTGAAATAATAGTTACAAAAGCTGCTAACAGATGGCGCTGTAATCGCCATATGTAATGCCTAAATAGTGATCCGAAGCTCAGGGCGATCAGTTCCACCATTGAAACGTGCCAATGGTGAACATTTTGAAAACATTGTGATGTGATTGTTTGCAAAGATTGTTTTCATACGATTATTTCACTTATGTATGCTGATATTAGCGTACAGCGCCATCTGTTAGCAGCTTTTGTAACTATTATTTCACACTGCTGTATACACTTCTAACAGCTGTCACAATAAACATACCGTTTACTGCATTCCTCTATCGATCTTTGTTTTCGAGATAT
Source organism: Vandiemenella viatica (assembly GCA_031002005.1). Lineage (NCBI taxonomy): Eukaryota > Metazoa > Arthropoda > Insecta > Orthoptera > Morabidae > Vandiemenella > Vandiemenella viatica. The sequence goes on along the minus strand of JARYHS010013630.1, from coordinate 94,296,686 downwards.
TTAATTTTGAAATCAGGGAGTCCTTTTCTGGACACCCTGTATCTTGCTAAAGAAATTCTGGAGCTTCCACTCCGGACTTTTCTCCAGTCGGCAACCAACTGGCACGTATCGAGAGTGTGTCAAGTTTTCCCCTCCCGCCTCGAGGCAAATACCCATATTCGGCAAACGTTCACTGTCGGACCTTGGTCGGTAACGTAATCCCGTATCGTCCACATTCCCGCCAAGCTACTCCTTCAAAATTTTGATCAGCGTTCTCACGCCAACTTGAGATGGTAACCTGCATACCTATTACACAAGTGATCAGTTGATTTGGTCTGAATGCCTTCCAACACGTCACTATGTCAAAATGTACCTCGTTCGCTGCATGCTATTCTCACATGAGCTTCAAATCTGTGCATCGTTTCTCTGTCGACAATCAATGTAACCTTCTTTAATGAACATTGCTGTAGTTAGGCCAATAACGTTCGCTATTTTGTGCGATAATTGTTTAAACAATAGTGGAACTATCATCCTAATTATCAGAGCAACAAAAGTCTGAAATTCTGGAACATTTTCTTTGGTTGAAATAATTAAGAAAATCAAAATAGAACTGTTGTGAGAGTTGCTAAGATATTGCCTGTGTACATCCTATGTTTTAAATTGTGAGTATCGCGGAACTTAGCCCTTTTATTTATTATATATGGCGATTTTTCTACCATAAACAACAGTACACGTCATTTTAAAAATTGCAAACAGTTATTTGTTTTGACTACTTCTTTTTACTCAGACATGCGCAATATATTACCCAATATTTTAATGATATTGGTAGTGGAGAAACCAACACTCGTAACTGAAATTTAAAACAATACGGGATATATTACTATGACACAAAATTTGTTTGCAGTTCTAAGAATTGTCTATCAAATATTCTTTTCCAATCATTCATGTTTATTGTCGTAGAGTTAACATTTCTCTCTATGATCATGGTTTTTGATTCAAAGATTAAGTGGCTTTAAGATGAAAATAATGTATTCTTCAACTCTATTGAATAGGAAGTTTAAACTTCTGAGAAGTATCTGACGGAATGTTGCCGTCTTCCTACACTCTTTCGCAGGTCTAGTTCGTGTTTTAAAAATGTGATACCTCCGTACACCACTCGTTTCGGACCCGGTCATTCTTCTGTTTTCTATGTGGATGAGGCTGAGAGTATGGTAGAGAGAAAGTAGGAATAATTTAGACATAACAAAACGTAAGTAGAAGAATATTACCCTGAATATGAAGATTTGTATTCCAGAGAATTGGGAAAGTGACATATTAGTTCGGTTTATACAGGAGGGTATATGAGGTTTAAAGCTGTAGACTGATTAATTCGACCGCTATGATAGGGAAGTTTATGAAGTCTTTGATACCGAACTACAGATGTGATTAATAAAAGTAGTATGTAAGTTAGCAGCCAGGATTTGTAGAAGATTATTCAAGTGATTATCGGTACGGACGAGGGAGGCGAAGTTGATGGTATAGAATAGGATCGGTTCTACATTTACGGACATAATAATTAAATTTGATGAATGATGTTAAACAGAAGTTGTTAAGGAAACGTTATGCATATTTTAAAGACTGAAATTTCATCTGTTACGAGTTTTTTTTTTTTTTTTTTTTTTTTTTTTTTTACAATTTCATTCCTCCCAGCTGAAGGCTGGGAGGCGGGCTGCTGGAGAGTCATAGGGACTCTTTTCAGCCAATCTACTACTACGGGGAGGGAAGGGGGATGGAAGGTCGGCCGTGGCCTTGTAGGGAACCATCCCAGCATTCGCAAACCTCAGACAGGATGGCCGAACCGAGTTTAACCCCGGTCCTCCCGAATGATAGTTAGGAGGCCATAATTGGCCTCCTCCCATCTCGGTGATCTGTTACGAGTGGTAGAAGGATATATAAGTATTGAGCAGTGCTAAATTTAGTCTGCGAGAACTAAGTAGTCTTAAAACAGGATCTAGTTGATCTGCCAGTATGACTGCGCACATTGAGGCATACAACCCCAAAATTGAGCAGCTTATTTTTGAGCTGTTACGTGTAGTCATCTACACATTATATACTTATCATAAAGAGTTTAAGTTAAACGTTTTGCAGGTCATTCCACCCATAGGATAAAAATTTCAGGTCTAATAAACCTGGTTCTAAGTGTGGTAGCACGCCCGTCTCTCCCTCCACCACTTTATTCACATAGTTAACTGTTAGGTGTTATAACGAGAGAAAAAATAGATATTAATATGAATAGGATCCTTTCGGGTAACTAGCCGAGTGAGTCCATCGATAAAACATGACGTTTCGGCGGTCAAAATTCCTGAAGCCATTGTTAAGTGACTGCTGCGATGGGTCAAGTCAAGTGAACAATGTCATTTGCCAGTCGAGCATGACCGGCTGGCCTGCTGGTTTGACGTATGCCGGTCTTCAGCCTCAGACACGCACCGAGGGCCAGCGGAGAGGCTTGTCTTCGGAAGAGCAAGAAGAACAAGAGCGAGAAGAAGTCGCGTGTGTGGGGTGGCGTCTCGCGGTTGAATTTTATTTCAGCTGCCTTCCTGGAAGGGGGGAGGTGTGTTTTTTTTAAAGTACATTATTGCGTATGTTCTAGCTTGTTTGTGCGTTGTGTGGTGGGCTTGGTGAAGTTATAGAAGTCGCTGGTTACTGTGTTGTGATAAGTTTTATTGTTGGCCGTCCGAGTCATTCAGTTTGTCCGTCAGTTGTTGGAAGAATGGTGTGTCCAGTGCTAAGGACATTAAAATTAAAGTCTTTCGATTTCAGCGAATTACGAAGAAAACAAATGCAGGAATCTGTTGCATCAACTAACAGGAAGCGCTATTTGTTTGACAGTGAATTAGCTTTGAAGATCAGATTATTGTTGAAATTCTTATAAGAGAAAACACGAGATCCCGAAAGGCTAAAGATGCCCATATTTTTTCATAGTCTTAGCCCAGTGAGGCGGCTACTGGCAATCAACTCTACCTTTTTGCAGTAACACTTTGTAAACAGCCGCTCACTCTTAGAGCGCACAGGTAAAAGTGGGGTAGTTTAATTTTCTGGTATGTTCATAGTTGAAATCTTACCGAAGTAGGTATACTTAGCCTTGTATTGGAGTTAGGGTGGCTCGTTGCTTCCCTCATTTCCTTACGAAAAAGCACGAACATTTTGACCTGGAATCCGAAACTTGGAATATCCACAGCAAGCTATGTCAGACGTGAAGTTCTGGTTACGGGCCTATGAGAATCCTCTACCGTCGCAGGAATTGGAACCGTAGACCTTTCTATTTCCAGTCAGACGCCCTAACCACTGGGCCGCCCTGACGCTAAAAGAACTATAATTAAGTGAAATCATTTTATAGTAACACAAAATAAGAGCCATATGATTTAAGAACTATCTAGGAATAAAATGGAGACAGGAAAATAAAATTAATTATACAAAGTCGTCAGAAATTTTTCCCTACTATAAAATCGACTGGTTTGATGCAATCCTCCATCCCTTCCTATTCTGTGCTAACCTCTTCATTTCTACATACCCCTTACAGCCCACGTCCTCAATTATCTGCTTCATATATTCTAATCTCTGTCTTCCTCTACAGTTCTTACCTTCGACTGTTCCCTCCACTAACAAATTAACCAATCCTGCATATCTCAAAATATGACCTACCAGCCTGTCTCTTCTTTCTGTAAGTTTCTTCCACAAACTTCTTTTCTCACCCATCATTTCCAAAACTCGTTCACTTCTTACTTTGTCTGCCCACTTAAATTTCAGCATTCTTCTGTAGCACCACATTTCAAATGCTTCCATTTTCTTTATTTCCGGTATTCCTAAAGTCCATGTTTCGCTACCATAAAGTGCTGTGCTCCACACAAAGAGTTTTAAAAACTTCTTTCTGATTGCTAGATCAATATTTAAAACTAAAAGATTTCTCTTTTTCATGAAGGCTCTTTTTGCTAATGTTATTCTGCTTTTAACATCATTCCTGCTTCGGCCATCGGTTGTAATTTTACTTCCCAAGTAACAGAATTCACCTACTTCTCCTATTGCATCCGATCCTATTTTTATATTTAATCTACTAATTTTGATATAATTTCTGCTACATTTCATCACTTTTGTCTTACTTTGATTTATATTCAGTCCAAAATCTTCCTTCAGTATTTTGTTCATGCCATTCAGTAACTTCTCAATATCCTCAGCCCTCTCTGCTAACAAGACAATGTCATCAGCAAATCGTAGCATACTGATTTTTTCTCCCTGTAAACTTATGCCACATGGAAATTTTTCTTTGACTTTCTTCATTGCTTTTTCTACATACAGTTGAATATTAACGGGGATAGACTATAGCCTTGTCTTACACCCTTTTTAACTGATACATGTCTCTCGTGATTCTCTACTTTTATTGTAGCCACCTAATTGTTATATAGTTTATAGAGTATTCTTCTATCTCGATACTTTAGACCTGACTTCTTTAAAATTTTGAACATCTTGTCCCACCTAACATTATCAAAAGCTTTTTCTAAATCAACAAATGCTATAAAAGAATCGTTGTTTTTCTTGATCCTCCCTTCAAGTATTAATCTTAAAGACAGAATTGCTTCCCTTCTACCTCGATTTTTCCTAAACACAAACTGATCTTCACCTACTATCTCTTCTACTATCCTTTCCATTCTTCTGTATATTATTCTGGTCAATAATTTTGAAGCATGTGTTGTTAGACTAATGGTGCGATAATTCTCACATTTGTCGGCTTGTGTTTTCTTTGGAAGTGTGAAGATGATATTTTTATTAAAATCAGTTGGAATTTCTCCTTTTTCATAACTTTTTGATATCAGCTTGAATAATCTTTCGATTCCTTCCTCTCCTAGGGATTTAAGAAGTTCTGCAGGGATCTCATCAATTCCAACTGCCTTATTTGCTTTCAAGTCATTCAGAGCTCTATTAAATTCTGTCCTCAAAACAGGATCTCGTAAGTCATCAATGTCGATATCACCTCCCTTTTCCATTACACTATTGTTCAAGTCGTCCCCAACATACAGTTTCTCAATGTATTCTTTCCATCGGTTAGCTCTATCTTCTGAGCTTAAAAGATGTTTCCCATCGGCAGCTTTAATGTTCATACCTCTTTTCTTCATTTCTCCAAAATTCTGTTTGATCTTTCTATATGCAACTTCTACTTTACCTACGACCATTTCCTTTTCTACTTCTTCACATTTTTCTTGTAGCCATTTTTCTTTTGCTATCTTGCATTTCCTATTTATTTGATTTCTAAATTGCCTGTACTGCTCTCTTCCTGTATCATCCTGAGCATTTTTGTACCTTCTCCTCTGATCCATCAGCTCCAAAATTTCCCTACTTTCTTGTTCATTACAAATCCTACACCAGTGACTCCATTGACAGCTGGTGTGCTAATTATCCTGTGTTCCCCAGACCAGAAATCCTGTGCGTCCTTCCATTTAATCTCACTAATCCCAACAACATCTAACTTAAATTGTTCCATCTCCCATTCGCGTGAAACGATCTGGAAAAACCATGGAAAACCCAGATCAGGATAGCCACAGCGATATATAGAAACCTATTCCTATCAGATTCTAAATTTTCTCGCTCGATAAATCCTTCTTATTTTATTCTCAAATCGCTCGTGGAAAAAAAAATGAGTATAGAAATGAATCGGTTCGTGCCCTGATTTCTGTTATCTTATTTTGTCCGTGATTCCTAGATATCAATGTTGTTGGTAGTAATATGTGTTTGCTCTTATGCAGAAATAGGTCAATCGTGAATTTCTCAACTAGCTTCTGCCTAGAGCAACACTGTCAGTTTTCAAGGTCTTTCCAACCTAACTCCTTCAACATCGCACTTACGCTTCCCCTCATAGCTGTCACGAATCGGGTGGCTCTTCTTTCAATATTCTCCAGTGGTTCAATTAACACCCTTTTGAACCATTTAACCTCGAGATTTCTAGTTACACTCCTATTCTCGATCTTAAACCGATGATAATCACTAAACCGAGCGTGATTGGTGAGCGGTAATGATCTGGCCTCGTATTGGGGAGGACGCGGGTTCGAATCCCCTTCCGGGCATCCAGATTTGGGTTGTCCATGGTTTCCCCAAATCATTACAGGCGAATGCCGTGATGCTTCCTTCAAAAGACCATGGCCGAATTCTTTCCCGTTGCTTGTCACCTGTCCTTTCCCGCCTCTAATATCCTCGACGAGGCGTAAATACATACATAAGCAAAAAAAAAAAAAAAAAAAAAAAAAAGAAGAAGGAAAATCATTGGGAAGAAAATAATTGATGAAAATTTAGTGGAGGGACTGAAAAGAAGATTTCCTTTATACAGTCCTCAAGGGTACCAAATGTAAGCTGCCGACGTTAAGGATGTTCGATTTTTTTTTAAAATTTCTACGATTGCAGCAGCTTTTGGCTAAAAACCTTTTAAAAAATACATCATTACCAGATATATTTCTGGAACCACTGAGCCGATTAATTTTTCAAACGTTTGAGTGAAGTATGTATAAACTATGGCGATTGTTCTAAAATATGTAGTTTTTGTAAAATTAATGATTTTTTCGTCAAGAAATCATTCGATGGAGAATTTCGTAAATCGAATAGTAACTATGTAATGAAATTTATTATTATTATTTTTTTAAAAAAATGAAATGTTGTGAATTATTTTTCGAGTAGTTGGTTAGTGTTTTTCCCTTTCTTTCTTAATTCCTTGATCTGACCTTCTAGAGACTACGCAGCGTCTGCCCCGTCATACATAGTGTGAACCGTGATAGGGGGCGGGAGAGAAGGGACTTGTAATCGTGTTTGTTAGGAGGAAAGTGTGTGTTGCGACCTGTCTGCGAAATTTGTAAGTATTTGTGTTCTGTATGGTAAGTGTATTTTTGTTTGTGAAAGGTGTATTTTATGAGACGGGTATTGGGGACCTTCCCAGGATGCTCTAGATGACTGCTGGAAACCGCAGTCAGTTTTGCCCTACGTGGGGACCAAGACTCGTTCCTGGTCCCATTGTATCTGCAACCACACTGGCGGGGCAGTTGCTTAATAAATTATTTATATACGAATAAATCAATGAAACTGTTTTCTGTTTCTTTAATGCTGTAAGCGTTTAACCTCTGATTCGGTGCCTCGGTAAAAGGTGAAACATATGCTGCAACAAACAAATAAAAAACAGAAAAAAAGTTCGAAAAATATATATGAATAAATGTTTGGTGTAATCAATGTTGACGAGCGTGTTCAGCTGATCAGTAAACTAGCAGGTTTCCGGCTGTCTTCGATGCTGCATGTAAAGAACAGATCCGAGTCGTCCTTCATGGAGGTCGGTCACTTGAAATTCTGTCATCACGTAGTTCCTAATCAGATGCTAAATATGTTTACGTAAAGAAGTAATGTGAGTTGAGGCACCACGACACTAGATTGGAAGCATGCAGCAGGACCAGTTTCGATTCCTGGATTCCGCGTACCTGCCATTCTGATTGTTGTTTTCAAGCTATTTTTTCGTGACATCTAGGCGAATGCTGGGCAGGTCCCCAATCTCCCCCTCATAAGTAGGACATTTCACAAACAAAACTAAACATACATAAGTTAAACGATTCGCAGACAGGCTACTCTTAAGCTCCACTCATTGCTCCAGGAACTGACAATCGCTGGTTCCAACTACCCTGACGAAACATTGCACAAATTTTTTATTCCAAGCGATTATGAGAATGAAGGCTTTGCGTGATCCTATAGTGTCCATTCGCGAATAATAACAGTAATGTGAGTTCTGAATTATAAATTCGTTTGGTTTTTGCTTATTCTGCAGCAAATGCGAAAAGAAACACGCAGGCCTATCTCTTGCTGCAGTCGGTCACTCGTGGCCCTTCGCCGTGTTCTTGGTGTCAAGCGCGGTGGTGGCCCTCGCAGCCGGAAGTCGCGACTTCGAGCCCGGCCGTCGGCTTATAACAACATAATTAGCACGCCTGAATTATGCACGTGCCCGCTCCCTGCAACATTGATGGCGGCGGTGGCGGCCGATATTTTGTGCAAGAGCCGGCTGACCACTGCGTGCCCATTAAACATACATACGCCAATTTCCGGCGATATGTTTTTTTGGTTCTGCAGCGGTGACAGCCGAACAGCCATAATTAAACGGTGGCTCGATGTTTGATTCAGCCTGACGCACGGGCCGCTGACTGCCCCGTCTGGGGCTCAAATTAGTTTCCCTTAAAACAAAAACTGCAGGATAGCCTGTCTGAAAAACTGAAACTCAATTAATACAAATCACAAGTAAGTCACTGTTTCTTTCTTTTTTTAAGTTTCCAGAAAAATTGGATATTTCTGTACTCTGGTAATCATTACATATCACTGTTAATAATCTTAGAACTCATTCAGGTTATATAGATCCTTTGAGGCGTTTATTCCAGGCGCCGTTTACTTCTGAAACCCTAGATATATTTAGTCTGATACCTTCACTACCAACACTATTGATACGTTGTTAACAGATATAATTTATCTACATATCGATAGTTTAGTAATAATTCTGTGATTGAGAGCACTTTACTAGTAGCATTTATCACTTTATTCCACACTATTTGATTCTTCTTCTTCATATACAATTTTAGGACCGGTTGCATATCCATTATTTCGTAACATTATTTCATATTCCTCTTGCATCCGTTATCTTTCTTCTTACACCAATTTATTTCTTCTTTTTTAAAAATAAATAACCTGTAATAGTCAATTTTCATTAATTTGAAGTAAAAAATTACATGAGTTCCTCTGGCTGATTATACTTCTATGGAGTGTTTTAAAGATACGTAATGCAATTGTTTAATTATGCACCCTACATTTACGATTTTCTCATCGTTTCTAAGCCACTTCTTTCAGAAACATATCCTATCCTATATAGCAAGGCTGAAGAAAAGTGTGATTTGCTTACATGCCGCGATATATCAAACTCATACAGCTACATTTATAGAAAAAGAATACAGTTTAAAGTTCTTCCTTGTTACAACTGTTTGAAATTCCATTTAGTGTTGAAATATGCAAGCTCAAAGTGAATCAAATTAGTATTTTGTACGTCCTTTTAATTCTGAAGAGACTGCAAAAATCTTTGAGTCAAACTGACGCGAGAGACTGAGATTTTTCACAGTTGCCAACTTCCTATAAACCGAAATCTCTCAGGTTGAACGAGTAGGCAGCCCAGCATCTCACTTCTAGTAAGCTGTGTAGGTGCAATTTGCTTGCGAGCAAGAAACTACAGTCAACAAGTAGCTCATGCAACTTACAGCATCCTGGACCTCCGTATGTCATTCTCAGTTGTTTAGACTGGAATAATTACCACGGAATAAGTTAATTTCTGTTACAAGAGTTCTGGTGACAATGGCTAATAGACTCCTATACAAGACCGAGGGAAAATCCACCATGATCAATGGATGAGTTGCCTTGCTGGGATCAGATGTAATGCTACCATAGAAACAGCTTGATTTTATCGAGCATGTCACTGCAGTGGCCGGTACAGCTAATCAGGGCTCAGCAGACTGTTACTTGGCGTTTCACGTTGAGCTGTCTGCCTAACCATATAGGAGCGAAGCTACCTTTCGCCTGACGGTTCAGTGGATCATTCCGCGTTCAGCGGCGGTCAGACGCGGACGTGCTGTCAGCAACTTCCGTTAACGCCGCAGCTATTATAACAGTGTTAGTGTGAAGTTTGTGTGTGTGCTATTGAAAACCCATCAAAACGCAGCCGCATTTAGGCGAATTCTGCAGTAAAAGGTAAGAGATGGCTTCCACCGCCATAACAAGAAAAAACACAGTGAAATTCACATTTGATAGAGCATACGTAAGACCATCGGCCTATGAAATACATGAGTGGTTGTTTGATAAAGCAAAGCTAATTGACGAAGAGAATATTGGGAATACAACTAGACTCGTTCCAAAACTGCGTTTTTGTTAAAATGATAAGCGAGGAACATTGTGTTAGTGTAATTGAATCAAATACCGGGAACCTAAAATTCCATCATGCCGATGGAAACGTAAGCAATGTTCAAGTAACGAACGCAGGAATGGGAAAAAGACATATAAGAGTGTTAAATCTGCCCTTTGAAATATCTAATGAAGCCATTCTACAAGCAATAAAACCATTCGGCAACGTGGCAGAGATCGTAGAAGACAAATGGGGAGGCAATATCAGGTTTAAGAAAGCAAATGGAGTGCGGCTAGTAAAAATGGAGATAACGAAGCACATACCATCATACATCAATGTATGCGGTTTCAGAGCACTGGTTGTATACGACGGCCAGCCCCGAACTTGCGCCCTATGCAATTCAATACAACATATCAGAGCAAACTGCCCCCGCATACAACCTACAGTACAACCGCTAACCTACCTCAGACGAACAGGAACACCGAAACAAGATGAACAAGATGAAGAAATGACACTGGAAGATCAGCAGCAGTTTCCACCACTGACGATAACGGACAGTGGGAACACGGAGACGAAAACAAGAAGAGAAACGAGGGAACAACAAAATGACGACATAAGGAACACTGAAGAAACAAGGTGCGACGAGGTATCCAAAACCATTAACACAAAAGCAAAAAACTTACCAAGAAAACAAGAAGGAGACTTGATAGAAAAGACAATAACAAACATGGAAGAGACAAAACAGAAGAGAAATGTTGAATCGTTGAAAAATACGGCAGAAACCGACAACAACATGGAGTCGGCCGACGAGAAGGAAGAAACGAATTTGACAACTGAAGTCCCGTCGACAGCAGAAGAAACCGAGTGGACGAAACCAGCGAAGCCCAAACCCAGTAAGAAACGTCGTGCAAGAAAACAACCAGAGACTAAAAGTAAACAAACTAGGGAAACATCTACTGAAAGAGAAAATACAGACGATGCTAAAGGCACTGGTAAAAAGCTCAAAAAGCAACAAATCGGGAAGAGCCTGCCAACATTTAATGCAGAGTTAAATCCAAACTCAGTCAGACACCGAGAAACAGGTACGGAGACAGCAGGTATGCCCTTTAGTTGGGCAGACAACGTTCATAACGAAGACATAGAAGATGTCAGGCAGACTTCCTGAACATAAATCGCAGCGACGAACTCACAAGGAAACAAACACCTGGAGACCGTAAACAGGAAACTTAACGGTATAGAACAGACTTGACGTATGGAACAGCTGCTGTCGGACACTAATGGATTGGCGGACAACCAAGGCCAAGCATCATCACAATGAATCAAGTCTTGACACTAACAACGATTAACATCAATCGCATAACAGCTAAAACAAAGTTTTATGCCTTGCAACAATTTCTTATCCAAAATCAAATAGACGTCGCACTCATGCAAGAAGTGATAATCAGGGAGTTTGAACTCTTCGGTTACGAAACCATAACCAATTTAGACTCCCACTGCAAAACCGGAACTGCAATAATAATCAAGGAAGGACTGTCCTACACAAACCCGGAAATTTTAACGTCCGGAAGGGGTATAGCAGTATACATCAAGGACATATGCATCGTCAACTTATATGCACCCTCAGGCACTAATAAAAAACAGGAGAGAGCGGAATTCTTCAAAAGTGATATACCTTACTTATTACGCAAGAAACCGACCAGACTTGTAATTGGCGGTGACTTTAACTGCGTAATTGACCGAAGCGACCAAAGACCAAACCCTAATATCTGTCAAGAATTAGCAAAAATGGTCGAAGGATTAGGCCTCAAGGACACGTTTCGGGCATTGCACGGAAACCAAACTAGTCACACACACATGACCCCGACATCAAAAAGCAGACTTGATAGAATTTACGTATCTAACACTCTAGACCCAGCAGTTAGTAGCGATGAAATAGTACCCTTAAGTTTCTCCGATCACTGTGCGTACATATGCAGAATTAAGTGCGACCCAATTAATATTCAGAGAGTTAAAGGATATTGGAAGATGAACGTTTCGCTTCTTCGCGATGCTGAATGTAAGAAAAGCGTCATCACCACCTGGTTTTCAAATGTCAGAAACTGCCACAAGTATAGCTCAAATTTAAGCTGGTGGATAACCCATGCGAAACCAAGAATAAGAAAAGCTATTATCGCCTACTCACACGTAAAACATCATTGGACAAACAATACCATGGAATTTTACTACAGATGTCTGAAGGACCTGTACAAAAAAGACGTGCACACCATCCACGACCACGTACTGATTAAAAAGTATAAAGCCAAAATTAACAAATACCAAGCATCAAGAATGGAAGCCCTTTTAGTCAACACCGATAGCGTGGACTTAGTAGAGAAAGAGAAGGCATCGCTATACCATCTGATTAGGGCGACAAAAAGAAGAAACTCCCAGTACTTATCAAACATCACTGCGGAAGATGGAGTCAGAACAACCAACCAAAAGGAAATTCCCGCAATGATCTGGAACCATTTTTCATCCTTTTACAGAGCCTCCACCACAACCGGAGATAACAGGGACTCCACCCTAAACCACATAAATGAATACATGGACGACAACGAGCGAAGAGAGATTACCAGAGACATCACACTAGAAGAAGCAGAGTTGTCCCTCATGGCTGGGAAAACTAGAAAATCTCCCGGTAAAGACGGTCTTCCCCTGGAATTTTATAGAGCTTTCTGGAACATCATATCCCACAAGATGGTCGATATATTCAATGAAATATGGCAGATTGAACGATTGCCTGAAGCCTTCACGGAAGGCATAATAATTCTCATCCCAAAAACACCACACACGAAGAATATCAGAAAGTTAAGACCCATAACGCTACTGAACTCCGACTTCAAGATTTTGACTCGTATCCTGAAACGAAGAATAACACCATTACTCACCAAAATTCTTGGCCCGTACCAAGCGGGTCCGATCCCTAATCGCGGGATCCAACATGCAATCTTGGAACATAGAGATATCATCTCCTTGGCAGACAACCTGAAGCTAAAAGCGGGAATTCTCTTACTAGATTTCGACAAAGCATACGATCGTGTCGAACGCCAGTTCTTTTACAACACCATGAGGAGAATGGGCATGGGAACAAGCTTCGTATCAGTAATCAAGAAACTAACCAACGGTGCTACCACAAGTGTATTAGTAAACGGATTCATCTCAAAAAACTTTCGTATGGGCCGAGGGCTGAGACAAGGCTGCCCCCTCTCAATGGTCTTGTTCGCCATATACACGGAACCCTTACTACGGAGCATCCACTCCTTGACAAAGGGTATAACGTTCCAAGGTAGAAGATACACAACAAGAGCTTATGCAGACGATATTGGGTTCTACGTAACCGACAATGACGACCTGGTAACAATTAATAACCAGATAAAGATTTATGGCCCTGAAAGTGGAGCCACAGTCAACATGGACAAATCAGGCATACTTTACATTGGATCAGGACCTCAAAATCTTGTAAATACTTATGGATTCAAACAAATGAGCAAACACAAGGCCTTAGGTGTGTGGCTAGAAACCAATCCACTCAAAATGAGTGTAATCAATTGGCGAGAAGTGTTAAACATCACAAGGGCCATTCTGCAACTGCACAAAACTAGACGGATCAACAAAATACAGAAAGCAAATCTAATAAATCTGGCGGTCCTTGGCAAATTAAACTATGTTGCCCAAGTGCTCCCTGCACCGAAAGGGATAATACAAAGCGTTCAGAGGGCAGTATCCTGGATCTTGAGCCAAGGTGACATATTCAAGGTCAACTTCCAGACGCTAACCCTGCCAAAAGCAAGAGGAGGTTTAGGTTTAATGGATGCAAGAACCAAAGCAAATGCGATCTTCATACAGGCAATGAGGAAAGTATCTGAAAACAAAGAAACCATAACGGCACAATTATTGGAACACTACAAACCGGTGAGTACAACGGCACCGGTAGGGATTGCCCATATCAATAATTCCCTTTACCATTTCAGGCTGTACTTCATCGAAAGCAGCTATATCATGGAGACAAGAAAGAACAACTTTCCCAAGACAACAAAAGAGATTTACGCATGTATGATGGCCCATAAACGGGGAAATATAATAGAAACTAAATACCCGGAAATCTACTGGAAAAACGTGTGGGCAAACATTTTCAACAAAACAATTCCGTCCGAGACTCAAGCTCTTTGGTACAAAGTAGCCAACGAGACCCTGGCCACCACTGAGAAGCTACATCGTATTCACCTCAAGCCAACAGATAGATGTGACACTTGCGGCAACACAAATACGCTAGTACACCGAATCTCTTGCGGAAGAGCGCAAACAATCTGGACGTGGACAAAACATTTAGCGGCACACATGATGCAAAAACCGCCCAGGAAAATACTCACCAATATCATAACAAAGCCGGATTTAAAGATTATACCTATAGAGAAACATAACAGTCTAATATGGATTTTCGGACACGCAATGCAGGATATACTGCAGAAGACATCCCAGAACTTAGAAGAGTATTTATCAACCTTGAAAATTAAAGTTTGGAGTTTAAAGAAAGCGACGAAATACAAAACAAAATTTGGAAGCTATCTGGACGAAATACCAAAAATAAAAAGACCGTCAAATTAAAAAGTAAAAACTTCAGAACTTGAGACTTCTGGCAAAAAAAAAATAAATAAAAAATAATAATAATAATACGTGAAAATTTTAATTTTTGTTTTTTCAGACAATGGCGTGCGAGGAAATGCCAAAGTCCATTGTCTTCTTCTTTGATCACTTAACAACACATCAGGAGAAGATTAAAAAAAAAAGACGGTAACGGCAAACCCAAAGCCTGGGAAATAGAAAAATATTTAAGTTATAAATATAAATGGCGGAGAAGCCAAGCCGAAGAAGGCAGTATTGGAGAGCGAAAGGACGGCTGTAAGGGGTGGAGGAGGCCGATAAAAAACAATAAAAAAAAGTGGTCATAGATGCTGTGCGTATCCAACACCAATCCATCTATATGCTGCGCTGTTACCTGCTGATATATGAGACATCTTTTTTATTATTGTTTTTTGTCACTTGGCTAGTACAAGTGTGCTGGTTTTACATAATGTTTACACTGACCTTCTGTAATGAAGACCATCGTAAACAGCATTTTATGAAAGGTCTTATATATCTCATTGCCACCACAGTTCGCTTATAAACTCCTCTGATTTATCAGGATGAATAAATCTAGCAGAGTATTTTCAGCTTAATAAATTTAACATATGGTGTTAATCGCTTCAATACAAGTTCAAGAAAATATAACTGCACAGAATATTCTTACTTTTCTCTGAACACAACAGAGATTGACGTAATTTAATTATCTACATTTTTTATTTAGCTTCTTTATCTCGTACAGTAAATCGTGTCAGCATACTAAGCTCATTAATTCGATATAGCTCGCATTCAATTTTCATAAGATATAATGTGGCATGGTTAATACCTTAACTACCACCACCATGGTGAATAGAATGAAACATGTAGTTAAATGTGATTTCTGGAAATAAGTATTTTCTATGACGTTTTGGGGAAATCAACAAATTTGCTTACCGTTCGCAATAACTAATTTGAGTTATGCTATTAGCTTCACTTGTAACTGCCGTTAAATTGCAACTCCGAAGCGGCTACATTTATCTCAAGGAACTTTGAGATTAGCAGAGTAAAGAAGATGAAACACCATTTCCCACCTTCCTACTTGAACATCGATTCCTAGACTGAAATGTGCTTCTACATTTTTCGCTAGTAGTGGATGCGTCTGCTGACCTTACAGAGGCGTTTACCATACACCGCATATTAAAATCTTTGTAGAAATTTTTTGTGGGTTTTGTTTGATCATACGAGTTACGCTAGGTCGCTCCGAGGTTCGGACTTTATGCTGAACTGTGGGTTCCAGATAAAAGGAACTGGCCGTCCTGCCTGTGACACAATGACTTAGTATGCCTCCTTCGGGAAGATACAACAAAACTTCGCGTTGAGAACTAAGTTATTTTTAGTTTTTATTATTTTTTACTGGCTTTTGGTTACGAACCATAAAGACATCTCATACAAATTCAATAATTTTGATGGCGTTATGCATAATTTTAGTACTTAAATCCTTATGCCACACTCTTTAATCCAGGATGGCAGAACGTTGCAAAGTAGTTTCTAGTTGCTGCAAGACATAAAATTAACACACGTTCGAAGATGATGCTTTGATTTCACTAAAGCAAAGAAATTTGCTGCACTAAAATAGGAGGTGATTTAGATCTCCTACCATTGATTCGGCGCAGTCACAAAGTAGAATGCTAACCACGCTTATCCTAGGCAGGTGTTCAGGAACCCCAGCATGCCAGAATAGAGTCCGCATTATGGTGCTGGTATGTTTCCTGCTCATAAGTATTTCGCTAAGTCTTGGTTCGGTAGGAATACTGTTCTGAACTATGGCATATCTTCTACTAAGCTAAAACTGGCGTGCTTTCCAATCTTTTCCTCGCTGCTGCATTGCCTTTGATCTAATTATCTGACGGAGGTAATAACGATTCCACTTTTATGACCGAATCTATTATATCTTTTACAAGAGCATCTACCATTTCCTTTTATGCTGTTGCAGTGTGTCGTACTACTCAGCTAAACTTTATTTTCAACCCAGCTCGTTCACTTTTCTGTATTTCCTCTACAATGAGAAAAATAATATTGTGCTTTCCTTGTTGAGCTTCGAGGAGGCAATGGATGACAGAACACTTCGAGAATCGTTGAGAATCACATCGTCTATAGCTTCTTAGGATCGACTGTATTTTATAGCCTCCGTTATCGCAAACGCTTCGGCTGTATAGATGGAAGCAGCAGGTGGTAGACTGAACTACTTGCCCTCTGAGGTTGTCCTGCAAATATAAACACTTCCAACACAGTTGTGCCAATCATAATTAGATCCGTCATTATAAAGTAGCTGCATTCTTATTTCTCCGTGGGACACATGCTCCATGTAAGTCAGTTTGAAGCCCTGAGTGTTTTTTTTTTTTTTTTTTTTTTTTTTTTTTTTTTTTTTTTTTTTGTAGAAGACTTAACTATGTATTGTTTGTAAGAAAACGTCGTCCCTTACATTTTTTATTTCAGTTTTATTGTTTCTGTATATATATATAAATATTTAAAGGTAAGAAGTTTATTGTTCAAGGTTTCCATTGGTTTAATTAATTTATTTTCTTTTGTAAGAGAAAAGATAATATTTAGTATGCGAGCGCATGGAATAGTTTGTTGAAAGAGCATCTTTGGCAGTTGGTATGAAGAAGATTCCGGCAGGAAAAGATGGCAGTATAGCAGACGGATCGTACGTCGGGATATACTGTTAATATATTTGATGGATACTGAAAGAGAATGTTAGTATTTGGAACAAGTGCGGAGAAATAAAGAGAACGTTGAATCATATATGGTGTTGGTGTTTAATAAACTGTATCTATGGTGGAACGGTCAGAAAAAGAGATATTCCGTTTGTGAAACAATGTAATAGAAAAATACCTTGTTCTTCTTCAAATGAAATAAATAAAATGTGATTTTGATATTTCATATTCCGTGTTTAAAAATAAATTCATTAACTACCTAGTTTAATTTGATTTAAGTAAAGAGATACTAATTATTTGATTTTACAGAAATAAGTACGCAGCATTTATAACACGAGAGTAAGACATTTCTTCATTGGGTTCGGAGGTGAATATTACCACCTAAGGCAAACCCAGAGCAAAGTAAATACGGGAAATTCTACAGACAAAGATGAATATTAATTTACATGTTCTTGGAGGAATGGGATTTTAAGCCAACAGCAATACGTCAGCCAGATAGTAAAAGAAATGACTTGTAACTATCTGATTCACTTCTTCTCTCACTGACATTCAGCGATATCATCTCAGTAATGGAGACAAAAACTTTTAATATCAAGATTTTTTTTCTTTTTTTTACTTATCGCTTTACGCCTCTTCGACGGTTTACGTCATTAGTGGCGGGATGGGACTGGAGACAAGGAACGGGTAGGAATTCGGCCATGGTCATTTTGAAGGAAGCAACTCGGCATCCGTGTGGAGTGATTTGGGGAAACCATGGAAAACCCAAATCTGGATGCCCGGACGGAGATTCAAACCCGCGTCCTCCCGAATGCGAGGCCAGAGCGTTAACCGATCACCCACCACATTCGGTATCAGGGAACAAGCTAGTGACTGGCAGAGTAGTGGAGTATGGTCACTAAAAGACGACATTCGGTTAGGAGCAAGTGGTTGAATTAACTGAAATGAAAACATCCAGATTTTAACACAAATTAGTTGAATTTATCCGAGTACAGACGAAGTGTATGTTTTTTCTTTTTTCCACATTCAGAAGAGTGAAATTAGAATATTTTACATTATTCTAATTTTAATCAGCAAACGTAGTGAATGACTATAAATTTTTATGTTCAGTAATGTGACTTTGATGTGTCCAAGAAGTAGGTTAGAAATTACTATTTCGATCTATATATTATAAACATCATTTTTTTTTAAACACGTACAAATTACCATATTTTACAAGAAAGATTGACCATAAATATGCTGCTGGTTTCTGTAGATTATGATTTTTTTGTTGAATTATAAAGCTACGATGATGAAAGATTTAATTCCATCTATTTAAAATTATGTCTGACTTTTCATGTTACCTTAAGACAAAATATAATTCCTTTAAACAGAATAAGTGTGATGACCAAGGTCAGTACTGCATCGGATACTTTCATAACAGACAATTTTGAGTTGACTGTTCTCGTTGACATACAATAAAATACTGAAATAACAATAAGAATCATTAGAAGTACTTTTTAATTTTTCGCCAAATAAATGAAGACATACAACTGAATTTAAATAGAATAGCACGGCAAGACACAGTACACACACTGAAGCGTCTTAACAGAATTGCCTAGTGGCGGGACACTGCGTACGCGAGCAGTGTGTCCGGTAAATTTATAGGAAATTGTTGGCTGTAAATTTAATTATGGAAACTAAATTAATGGCGTTGGCTTATTTGAATACATAATCACCATTTAACTGGGCATTACGAGGATGATAATCCGATACTCAGATGAAAGCACAGGTTCAAATAACGCTACATTTAATCCTGTGCTAAATAATACGGATTATGACTACACAATAAAATCACGCATTAATTTAAATTAGATGAAAGCTGGGTATTAGCAATGTGTAAAAAAAAATGCGGAAGTGATTGCAGCACAGTCAGCAAGACGAGTCTATGTCGAAAAATTAGTTTGAGACGCGTTTGCGGTAACGCAGATGAACGCAAAGAAAAAGAGAACTTCTCTCCTGATTTTCCAAAATTATGTTTACTAATTTTCTAACTAGGTTATTTTTCGGTTATAAATATCATGTTTTTTGCTCGTTGAGACCAAATATGCTTTTTTTTTTTCTCTCTCACACGCACGTATGCTCAAATAATAGAAGAAAATGAAATATGATAAATTTTTAATGTGGCACAACTATTAATTCCGTTAACTCCTAAAACAACTTAAAATGAGATTAATAAAGACACTGCTAAAACATTAGTAAAATGGTTCATCCTACTGGGTTAGGAATATTAATACCTTCACCAACGAATGTACTAAATTTCTTGAAGATTCTCAGTGGCTGCTTACTTCTTAAATAACAACAGCTTCGATGAAATTTTAAACTGACTTTCATTTCCTCGGAAACTCTGAAAAACATATCCAAACAAGACATCAGGCTTCTTTCTAATCTTATTGGACCATAGAAGGGTATTTAATTGTTGTATGGCAGATCTCCCTTGGTTTAGTTGATGTCTGATATCCTCTTCACACGTCCCGTTACTACTAATTGTGCTCCACAAATAATCACATCTTCTACATGTATTTATCGTTAGGTTATCTTACACTTCGAGAGGTGATGTCATCTTTACAAGAGCCAAGTGTTATGTATTTGAGGTGCTGATTTTTAGCCGCTATTTATGAGTGAATTTATAAGAAGTCTTAATCCGTTCATATTAAAAAAATGAATGACGCGGCAGTCAGAGATGATTTTTGGCTTATATGAACGAAATTTGTGAGACGGCTTAGTTATTGCAAGGTCGTTGTGGATCAAGGAGCAAGAAGCTGCAGAAGAAAATGAAGGATGTTTTACAAGGGATCTTAGCAGCTTGTACTAAAGGTACGAGAAGATGTATAGTTTGGCGGTCAAGTGAGGAAGACTCGATTTTTCGCGCATTGCGCCTCCGTTATGACACAGAGCCTCCACAGGGTACTTCATATACATAAATCAGAGGCCAAGGTCACCTTAGACGTTCGTAAAATCTATCGTCCTCACCTGAATCTGATCGGTGCTCCTTGAGTTTTCACAGCGGGTGCCTTTATGGTGAGGTACCGGATTTGTAGCCAGAAAAAAATGAAAATAACCCACAGTGCAGAGAAATTAAACAGTTTAATAACTGAGAAAACTCTATTATGTAACGGATAATGCGGTGTAGTATAAATACAAAAGACTTGTCTACAGAACTGTAGATGAATACATGGGACGTTGTTTGTAAGGAAGATAACTTTAAAGAAAATGTATTATAAATTAAAATGAGTAGCATGGTACATGAATGAAAATATATAATAATAAGGCAGTATATGATACTCAATGGAAAATGTATGATAATTATATTTTAATGGAATGTGATATAACTTTTGATGTTACGGATTGTTTGTTAGTTTATAAAAAAGTTTTGTAGTTATGAAATTCTTTGTAATCATAGACCATTTCATTTTTTAACCCTAATTTTTAACCAGTTTTCAAGTTTGCTTAATATTTAACTGAGCAAACTGATGTTGCAGAATTAAATGTGAAAGCTTGACTTAACTGAAGTTCAGAAAGGATTTACTTCTACACAACAGTTCCACAACCAAGTTTGTTACGTAATGACCCAGTCGCTAGTGAACAATCACGGTTAAATGCTTCACTATAGTGTCTACTAGGTGGAAACTTAGCTTATGGAATGAGAACAGTTGGAATTTGAAGTTCAAACAATTCCAAGTTTAATGAACGCTCGTAACCAGCACCAGATTTCCCAGAACCTACTCAGATTTCGTAATAATCCGTGTTTGCAGATTCCAGATGAAACATAAACTGTTGTTTAACATTCATTAACTTAAATATTTGCGAAGATTTGATACGGCGACTTTGTCCAAACTGAACGAACGGACAGAAAACTAGCATTGTGTCCGCACGTGGCGAACGCTCCGGAAAGAATAAAGGGGCCTGCACAACTAGCAAAGAGACTAGGGGATTCAACTAATGAGAGATACGCACTCTGCTTGTCTTAATAACAGCAATAGAAAATTATTTTATACAACAACTCTGTGTGATTGAAAAGGTTCAATGTAGCAAAAATCATAAAAGCATACCAACCTTGAGTACACTTTAGAATTTTTGTCTCATGTCGATGGTAGCTAATGGAGTTCGATAGCCACGATCACACCACTTAACACGTGATGGAATCTTTTCGAACAATCTATCGTTGATATCAAATCAAATACTAGTTACCAGCTTCTAAGCTCATCAGAAATGCCTGGTTGAACGCAGACTTCTGGCAATTAATTTCTTCGAGTTTACTGTAACAATGATATGGAATATAGCGGAAACATCTACACCGAATATAAATACCTTGTTTGCCCGTCAATAATAACTGGCTGAACGCATTCTGGCGGTTAATTTCCTCCCAGTTTCTTAACTAAATACCATTCATACTACATAACCTTAAAATGATGTAATATGTTACATATGTTCTAGTTTACTGTTACATTGATATCTCTGGACAGAGAGTATAGGAAAACATCTACATCGAACGAATATAAATATACAAAAAGCAACTTATGTTAATTATGTAAATTTAAACGCAAAAGATATTTTTTTCAGTATTCTCGTAACCCATTCCATCGCCATTACTTAACTAAATAGAACTCTTATTAAAAAATGACCATAACCTTAATTTTGCCGTAACATCTGTGACAGCAATTAGTCCGGTAACGAAGGCCGGGTGCATTACGTCAGCGTTACCGTCACAGTGACCAAAGTAGCCTTTTATATAGATAGATTATTGAATGAAACAATTTACGAACTGAAATTATAAATGTAAAATAAAATACTTAGGGAAATTACTTTATGTTGGTGTTTATATTAAGATATTTGAATGAATAGCTTATACGGCTTGGTGTAAAACCTATTACACGGTTCTGCTACGACGTACATATGGTTATAGGTTAGCGTAACCCATCAGTTCATCAGTCAACTTAAGTCCTCTTTTAAACACTAAGGCGGACAAGCTAACTAACACCTTTTACATTCTGAAGGTATTCTATAAATTCGTCTGCAATTTAGACTAACGATAGTTGATTGCACACGACTTCCAATTTCACGTATATTTTCAAATAGTTTAAAAAAATTTCTGTCATGATTTTATTGATCGAGAAAAAAATTAGGTAGTGAAATTTTCAGTAATAACCGGACAATCAATTTCTTGTATCGTATACTTATTTTAAGAGCTTTTGGAGGATCGAAACTTAAATCAGCATTAAATAATTCTTTACACAATCTTTTGACAATACTGAACAGTTTAATTATTTATACTTTCTACCATCATAAAAAGCTCATACTAAAGAAGACTTCACTTGTCCCATACTGTGATTTTTACTCAGCAAAATTAATGTCCGTCTACAGAGAACTTGAGTTTTCCAAACGCCCAAATCAAATTGCCTGTCCATTATTCATTACTTGGTCAGTCACGCGTTAAAGCACATGAAGATCCAGGTGATTTAGCTTGTGTCGATTGAAATGTTAGTGCGAAATTGTGGTTTCGGGAATTAACTTGCGTCCGTTAATTCCGGCGTGCGCTAAATGTAATTTGACGATCGAGTTTGGTTGGAAGAGGGCGTACAGACGATTAGTCGTCCTTAATGAAATGTCGGGCAGCTGCGGTGAACCGCTGCAAGTCCGAAACGCTGTACAACTGCACCACCGACACTTTCACTTCACAAGTTTACAGATACTAGCTACTGAAAATCACAAATAACCACGTACATTTCCAAAATGTTCTCTAATACAAAATAATAGAAAAACACAAGTCTGTAACAGTGCATAAATTGCTGTTCCAGACAACCATTGGGGATTATCGAGATATTTCCACTGATGATACTCTACACATAAGGACGAAACGGTCTGAGGAATAAAAAAATCGTGGACAGAATTTTAGTTTATTTATAAAATTTTCTATCGCGAATCATCTCAGTCAAAGTGTTGTTAAGGTTATGACATCTGATTAATTGTTTTTTTTAGTGATTGTGAGATGGAACTCCATCGATCATTTTTTCCGAATTCATCTTATTTCTGAAGTACCACCAGAGAATGGTTTACTCGCGAAGTTCGCGTTATTAGCTCCAACCGCAACATTACGATTAAAGTTGTGTTTTTTAAATGGCTTTACGCCTTTTTTTACTTTTTACTTTACTCTCGTCGACGTTGAGGTCATTAGAGGTGGGATGGTACTGGGACAAGAAACGGGAATTAATACGACCATGGCCTATTGAAGGAAGCATCCCGGCATTCGCCTGGAGTGATTTAGGGAAACCATGGAAAACCCAAATCTGGATGCACCGACGGAGATTTGAACCCGCGTCCTTCCGAATGCGAGGCCAGAGCCTTAACCACTCACCCACCACGCTGCTGTATGCCTGTTCTACGTTCGTGTCATTAAAGGATTAAAGACTGGGGGTCAAAGAAGCGAAGGAAATCAACCATTGCCTCTTGAAGGAATCATCCACTATAGTGATTTCAGGAAACCATGGAAAACCGAAATCTAGATGGCCGGACGGGGATTCGAACCTATGTGCTTCAAAATGTGAGGTCTAAGAGTTAATTAAATTTGAGCATTATAGTTTTAGCTGTTGTACAGCCCAAGGTGAGAAACGTGTGCACAAATACATTTATTTTCTATTCTTCGATACTGCCGCAATAACACATATTTACTCCAATATGTTGAAAGATCATATTAAATACTTAAAACAATAGTTTCATCGTATTATACGGTAATGAAGTCTCATCAATTAGTTTAACAAGTCAAACAATTGACTTGTTACTTTAAAAACACAATAGCGTGACAGAAATTCGGCAAAATTTGTAACAAATCTTTTGGAAAAACGTTTAAGATAACTAGCGCCAAAGATGGAACTGAAACGTTTTGATAAAGAAATTAATTTTTAGAATAAATGTTTTAGAATATGTTATAATAATGCTAGCGAAATAATTGAAAGCTTTTGTCTCACAACTCACGTATGATATGAGTTGCTATGTATTCAAATCACTGAAATTTTATTAAATTATTATTACAATGACCAGTTCTTAACTTACATCGTACCCTGAGTATACAGCAACGGAATGTTCTAAGTAACAACTAAATGTAAATTTGAAATTAAATTAATAATTATATTGTACTCTCTATTACTCAAACTATTCAGTTATGATCATGAAGGATGTCCTGTTATTTTCCAACTTTTAAATAGAAAAGTTTCAGTTTCTGATTTAATCAATTTTTGTGTTATTTTATTATTTATTTGTTTCTTCTTTGTTCCAGGTTAGTGGTCGACTAATGCCAGAGAAAGTGCATGAAGTTTAGGTACGTTTGCGAAAATGCTGCCTGCAGTTTACTGGTTAATATGAGTAAAAAAATCACAAAAAGTTAATTTTAAATTTCATTGTCTAATTAGAATGATTTTATTGCCAAATAAAGTATAAAAGTATTTTAATAACATTCCATCAATGCAGCAGGCTAAAATGGAAACATGGAATCGTCGTTTGTGTATTAAAGTAAAATGATTATAACCGTGGGCTTTGTTTTTATTGGCTTTTTTGGTTGTGATTTGCAAAAATTTTAATAAAGGTGCAAAATTCATTTGTGGTGTGGAAGCTGATATTAAACGTTCTTTCTTTGAAGCATAATTGCGGAATACATTATTCACCTACAATAACTGTGGCTGAAATTGATTGCATATTAGCTTTTGTGAATGTTAATTTTTTATCAGTATTAATTAATACTTTCGCACAAAGTTGATTGTTTCACTTCTGCGCCAGTTTTTCCGTACTTGAATGAATGCAATCTATACCTGGTACTGAATTTGACTTATATTTAATTTTTCACAAGAAGCTTCGCGTCTAGTATTGGCGTCTAGTGATCATACTTCTATAAGAAAGAGATTTCAGTCTTTTTTCATGTCAGTAGCACACAATGGAAAAACAAACAAACAGATACATTTACACACATTTAAGTTTACTATTTATATAAACATCATGAGCCAAAAATTTGGCACTGATTGAGTGGTCATTGGCTAATATCAGGTACAGTTCTGTGCAGGCAAATGGACGCAGGAATAAATTTAGCGGGTGCTTGGTTGTCTGCCGTTCGCCACATTCACACGAGGTCTGCCCTTCTTGATTGAAACCCCACTCTTCAAATAGTTCTTGGTCTTCGAATGGCTGAAAGTAAATTACTTAACTAGTTCCAAGTAGTCCATGTTTCTTTACGGCCTGAGGGCGCCATTTCATCAAGTTTTACCCGTTCTGGATGGTTGACGTACTTCAATGTCCATACTTCTTCTTTCAATGTCTTGCACCAATTTCTAGAGGTTGAGAAACGCAGTAAGCTATCCCTGGATGTCAGCTTAGTGGGAGGGAGATGATATCAATGTAGAGTGTCCGCTGGGTCAGTTGGAACTTTCAACCTCTCTAATTTAGCAACTTCTTCACGCCGAATATCATATGGAGCAAGGCACGCAAGGGTTAGTGTTGAGGTTGGTTTAAAACACTCTGTGATAAGCCTCCAACTTTCTTTGTATCATACATGTCCCACGTATTCCCTATCCTAATAACGGGGAACTTCAGCTGTTGTACGCAGTGTTGTCTGAAGATGAACATCCCAAACAGTTCCTGTTATTTTGTAAAGTAAGGAGTTTCGAGTGAAACTTTTGCCGGATGTCAGGGCAATGTTTGCGGTATGTCATTGACAGTTCGAAAGTAAGGCCCAGATTCCTGAGATCGTCAGTGTGTTCAAGCACTTTACCCATCCACTTGTCTTGAAACTTCTTTGGCGCATCTTTCTACCACTATAATAATTTCAGAAATTTCAGTAACAAGCATAACTTGAATTAAGTAAATAGACAAAAAGGTTTAAGCTATTCACACAATACTTGCACAATATGGATTTTTTTGTCAGATAATAAAAAAGTAAGATACGAGCATATTGAAAATGTCGCATGCTATTTTAAAATTCACTTAATTGCTTTATCCTTAAAGAGAAAGTGGAAAAAAAATTAAAAATTTTACTACTTCAAGGCAACTGGTCGTAAGAATATTTTAATGATAGTTCTTTTTGATCTGTGATACGGACATTAATTAAAACAATAGTGATTCCATTTACATCAGTTTCCATTCTCACTTTCGACGTTATTACTTGTTGGTATCCATAATTATATTTCAAAACTCCTGGTAAATCTTTCTTTTCTTCACCTATCTTTTAATAACTTCTTCGTAATTTTAAACGGGTATTAGTAACTAGACAATAATTGTAACCTAATATACGTGAATCAAACACCTAAGTTTTCTTTGATCATGATGGAAATTATATAATGTGGTAAATATGATAGTTTTAATAATAATTACAAAATTTATATGAAATTTAATATTCTGATTTTTATATCAACTTTATTAATAGCTTTGTGTGGATGTATGTATGTATGTTCGTTTAGGCCAACTATGACAACGTGAAGCTTGAATTTACTTTGGATGTGTATAAAGCTGTGTTACAACTCGTATTATCAGCCCTAGAGGGGACCTTTAGTTTAACGTGGAATCCGATTTACGGAAGAGTTCAGGTGTATTTCACAGAACGTGGTGGTGTAACGGATAGCGTTCTGGCCTCGCATGCGGGAGGACGGCGGTTCGAATCCCCGTCCGGGCATCCAGATTTGGGTTTTCCATTGTTTCCCAAATCACTCCAGGCAAATGCCGGGATGCTTCCTTAAAAAGGCCATGACCGAATTCCTTCACATTCCTTGCCCCCATCCTTTCCCGTCTCTAAAGACCTCGCTGTTGAGAGACGTAAAGCAGTTAAAAAAAAATATGTGTATTTCACATTACAAGCAAGCTGTGCCAGAGGCGAAGGTCGGATTAAGGACCTATGAAATTCTCCGCCGAGATAGAAATTCGAACCGGGGACCTTTCGATCGATAGTCAGGCGCCTTAATAATTGAGTCACCTGACCGATCATTAATAATAGTTTATATATGTCCTACATTAGTTGTGTCATCTAAAGTATCTTGTAATTAAAGGTTAATTAGATGTATACTGTATAGCGATGTATTTGAAAGAAATTTCTAGCTGACGTGTACATCATTATCAAGGCGTGGACTATTATTAAAGAGGTTTCATATTATGTTGCTGATCTTAACTATAGTTGTGAATATTAAAACTTTAACTAGCAGATACAGAAGCGATGAGTTGACATCCCTCCCGTCATTTTCGACTATTAAAAATAAGTAGTCGAAAATTGTAACCACCGAGACAGAAAACGTGTTAGGGGTGAGTGAATGTGGGTCAAGCGGAATGAAATCATTTGACAACTGCATCAATGACTATTCACTGTGGAAATAACATTGAAAATCAACAACGCAGTATGAACTGTTATTTAATTGTTGGTAAAACTAAATTCATAATACAGAATATCACTGCTAGCCGAAATATTGTCTTCTTTGTCTCCTGAGGTGTGAATTACAAAACCGGAGTGAATAATATTGAAAACAGAAACTACTTGTAGCTGCTGATCAGAAACTGAAGACTGGCATAACTGACTACAACAGCTCAGTACGAAACAAACCTTTAACACATGGTTTAACTACTTAAAGCAAGTGTAATCGACTAAATTGTTTTCGTATTCTATATCGCAACGAAGAGTTTTGGAACTGATATCTCAGGGGATGTTTTCAGATGCCGTACTGACTATTTTCCTTATGAAAATTTATGATATTTTTACTTCCGTGATTTATTTATGTATTTTACAATCATGGTTGTTTTTATGTTGCTAATAAATTAACGAAAGTACTAAACTGGGTAAAACATTTAATTTGATTACTTACTACGAATTAATATATCGTTACGAGAACGCGGTTTTTTTTTTCTGTGGAATCAGTAAGTGTGTTTACAATTAGCACTTAAGGCCAATCTGTTGGCAAGATCGCTGAGGCGCCAGGACAAGTTTCTCTTTTTTTTTAATTTTGCTATGTTAGCCATACAGCCAGCTCAATGTGCTTGTCTCTCTTACGATATATTGATTTCATTTCAGTGTGATTATTTTCCTTCTTTTGTAATGACGACATAAGACTAACACAACACTTAATTAAAACCACCCGTGCCCTTGGCCGGACTCAAACCGGCGACCCCGGCAGCGTGAAGCAAGCACGCTGTTGAAAAAAAAATTCACTTTTTGGGACTTGACAAACAGGTTGGAAGAGGTTATGTGCGCGGTTCAAAGTAGACTCGATCAGAGATGTCATAAGTCTATAAAACATCGAAATGGTGCCACTATCTACCTGGTATAATATTGTAAGCAGCATGCTGGTTAAGAACAACCAAACCTCAAGCAGAAAAGTATAAATAAATAGCTTTACGAGAGGTGAAACAAGTCCGAAAATAAATAAAATCAACAAAAGTTGCAATGGCGTACTAATTAAATAATATTTATTATTTCACCAAAATGAGGTTTCAGTGTTCTGAGTTGAAAATTCACCTTTTCCACTGTGCCTGTGGAGTGATGGCACACGTCACTTTTCATGGTGAATCCTCCTATCTGACAGAAGCTTTAAAATTGGCGGCCCCATGGGTGTCTTTCCGATTAACAGGCATCAGGGGGACTCACCGGTTTTTCTCCAAAGTCTTCTTTCATCTCTTATCCGCAACACAAACAGCGTGGTACGATGAACACACACACCATCGCAGTCACGTACACAATACAGTAACACGAACATTTTAACGCTGTAGTTATAGGGAACCGCCTAGTTACAATTTCCACTGACAACCTAAAAACCTAACTTAGTTCACAACCCGGAGGTCGGTTAGATCCTCTTTAAGGAGGCATAACAAGTCATTCAATAGAAGGAGATCTAAATAACCTCATATTTTAGTGTAGCAAGTTTCAGACACATCGAAAGAGTTTTCTCTTTGCTTTATAGAAATCAAAGCATCATCTACCAAATGTTTGTCATGCGATTACCTGAAAGTACTTTGCAAGGTACTTCCATCCTTAATTTAAAAGTGTGGCTTAGTGATTTAAGTGCCAAAATTATGCGTGACGACAAGAAAATTGTTGAAATTCTATGGATCTGGGTTTAAATTTTGTAATTTGTATACATCAGAATATGTATGACATGTCTGTACGGTTTCTAACCAAATTCCAATAAGTAAATAACTAACAAAAACTTAAACTTATTCCACAATCAGAAGGTTGGTTGGATCCTCCAGAGGGAGGCATACTAAGTCATTGCGTTAAAGATAGGATGATCAGTTCCTTTTCACTGGGACCTGCAATTTAACGTGGAAATCGAACCACGGAACGTCCCGATATAGCTCATATGATCAAACACAGCTCTCAAAAATTTCTTACTGTATTGGGATTTGAACCCATCACCGGACCAGGAACTGTTGAAACCAAATGCCTTAACCTTTAATATATCAGATCTCTCACCCTGACGATCTGTCGCGTGGTAATGGCAGAGTGAAGAATTACCTTCGACTTACCCCTGCGTGCACGTAAGTTCGTCCAGCCTGCTCGCCGTCAACTTCTGGTTCTTCCCGTTGGCGTCTGCTAGTACGGGCTGGAAAGCACTAAAATAATCACTCTAACTACTGACTTGAGGAATTGTTGCAAATGACTTCAGAGATGCTATGAACAGGCATTTATTCTTGAACTCTTCGGAGAGATAAGTGAATTGATACAGATGAATGGTACATCTTAATATGCATAGAAGTGAAATGTGTTTCCTTACTATAGCCGAATGGCTGAATAAAATAGTGGGAGGGTTGGTACAAGCCTCGCCTCGTGAGCATACGAAGGGTGGAGCTGGTGGTGTAATTTCTAACACTGCCTAAGTCATTGGCTTCATAAAAATTGTCAAGTTTACGGCATGATCTTCAAAATGAAACTGCGCAGAGGGCGGGTACAGAACGCGTCTCTCTACTGTCGCTTCAGGGTGGGGTGGCTGTTTCCCATTGGCCAGTTCACATCACGCGCTGTGGATGCAAAGTTTAATTGGCCAATTGGAGGCGTCTTTCTAGAAGGTACCAGAACATTTCGAACCTTGTTTCTCACAGTCAAAACTGCTTGCCTCTGTGGCCTTGCAGGAAGGGTTCAGATTCTGCAAAAGCGCTCTCATGTTCCACGTCCGCCCAGGCTTGTAGCTCACCGAGACTGGCTTACACTCACTAGAATATTAACTACGAAATATGCTACAGATCTATGAATGGATATAAGTTTTCAGAGTAACACATACTGTAGACTAAGACTCCGAGTATTGCACATACACGTATCACATCAGCATTGAAAGCGTGGACGGTGGCTGGTAACGCTGTGGTCTCACAACATTCGTGAGGACGTGTGTTCGAATCCCCGTTCAGCCATCCATATTACGGTTTTCCATGTTTTCCTAAAATCACTGCACGCGATTTCAGGGACGAATCCTTCAATAGGCCAGGGCCAAATTCGTTATCATTACTTTTCCCTAGTCTTTTATCACCTTAATGATCTTGACGAGGCTACACAAACTTCTATTAATTAATTTTATGTTTCGTCTAGGAGAAGTGTTGGTTCTTTAAGCACGACGAATCATCAAATTAATGAATTTATTCAAAGTTGTTTTATAAGAAATCATAGATGGAAAGAGACCAAGGCTGTGGTGCTATTGCTGCCTTTTGTGTTAACTCGGTCAATTCTCCTTCCACAGTTCGTCAGTTGCCTTGACTCGATGTCTTACTTAAGGCCGGACCTGGAGAGTATTAGGGTCTGCGGGAGGAAGGAAAGGGGAAACGATTTTATCGGACTTTCCCATTACCGGACACGTCTCGGGGGACCATCAGATATTAGCGTCACATTGTCCGCGCCCTTAAATCCGAGCTCGAAGCAGCCCCGCCGAAAACGAAATCCATTATGTGAATGTAATCAAATTTCCCGGCCTTCCTTTTCACGCAGCGAAATAAGTTAATTCGGAATGAGGCGGCCAGGTGGGCGCGTGTGATGTATTATTTCAGCCGAGTGTGTGTGCGCGCCAGCTGTACCGGCCCCCGGGATTTTTCGTTCCCCCTTACCCTGCCCATTTTTTTTTTTTTCCTCTCGCGGGCGGCCTATACACGGCGGGTTGAATGATGGGCTGCGAGGGGGATAAGCCCCTATTGATTAGCCAAGCAAGCCGCGCCGTCTCGCCTCGCCTCACCGAGGTGAGCTCAGGCTGACAAGGAGGAAATCTGATTCCCGGTAAGCCCGCCCACTCCGCCTGTATTCAATAATGTGCAGCCGAGCCGGGCGACCCACCCGAGGCCGGGGCGAGCGCACTCAGCAACAAGTGACCCGGGCGCACTGCAAGTGTCTCGAGGAATACGACACAAGAGGGACGATCAGAAACTAAACCTGCAGTGAAAAGTGTACATTTATTTCAATAAAACCAATACAGCCAACTGATACTACATACGTTAGAATATTTTTCGACATAGTCTGCATATCGGTTTAGGCACTTGTCGCTTCATGGAATAAGTTTGAATATTCCATCCTGGTAAAAGTCTTCTCCTTGCGCGTGTTCAGCCACGTTGTCGCAAAGTGTTTCACCTCCTCATTTGAAGCGAATCGTCGGCCTCCTAGGTGCTCCTTCAAGTAAGTCAAAAGGTGAAAGTCGCTTGTAGCGAGGTCCGGACTGTAGAGAGGGTGGTCGATGATCGTCGTCGGTGACGTTTTCTCTACTGGCAATAAACTACATGCTGACGAGACGTTACAGTCTCTCCGTCCTTTTCCAGCAGCCGGTGGATTTCAGTTGGGGTTACACGATTCGCCCACGGATTTCTTCGCGATATCAATTTTCCAAACGATTCGCTATTTGCGTTTTCCTACGA
Source organism: Vandiemenella viatica (assembly GCA_031002005.1). Classification (NCBI taxonomy): domain Eukaryota; kingdom Metazoa; phylum Arthropoda; class Insecta; order Orthoptera; family Morabidae; genus Vandiemenella; species Vandiemenella viatica. The sequence goes on along the minus strand of JARYHS010013630.1, from coordinate 94,264,550 downwards.
CTAGCGCTGCCGTTGGTGGGTGTCTGAAACTCTGCACAATCGTAACTCAATCGTATGTCGTAGAATTATCGTACCCTACTAATTTATCTATAACGGTTTAAATTCCAGGAATATTGGCCTTATAACCTTAGTTCTGATCACCCTTTATATCCCTGGAATCTCCTACGGTGTTATCCAACATTAACAACACTGTCGGGTCTGGGAGATAACAAATACCCTAACGCTCACTTACTTAGGTCAGAGATGAATGCCAAGCTGTTCGAATTATGCTTTTTGTATACACGAAACCATCACAGAATTTGTCTTATCACTTATCGGCAATAGCTTTATTTGTGTAGGTAACCATTATGTCACTTGTGCAAAGAAATACTTAGAAGCAAATAACCGAGCGTGATGGCTGAGTGGTAACGCTGTGACCTCACATTCGGGAAAACGCGTGTTCGAATTCCCTTCTGGTCGTACAGATTTCGCTGCCATTGTTATCCTTAACCGCGCGAGACGAATGTCGGGATGGTTTCTGCAGAAACTCCATGGCCAAATTCCTTCTCATTACGTGACCCCGTAATTTACGCCTCTAATGACCTCGACGTAGATTAAACGTAAAGCCTTAACCCATCAAACAAAATCGCTAGTTACCTTATCGAATCAAGTACTCTTTTGGTCAATTCCTGGCATGTAGAAAACTTTTACATTCGCTAATACTTTTTTAACTTTCTCTGATATTCAACGATGATTATAAACAATTTTATAATATTGTCCTTTACCTTGTCATGCTCCTTAAGACTTTCCACTAGGAAAGGAATACGTTTTCTTGCTGTTTCTTTTTGCTAAGACTTATTTCAACGCTCGCCATTCCGGTTTTAGTTCTTCTTCTTACCATCTGAAATTAACCTTTATACTATACCTGAAATTCTATTATAATTTTTTCCTTTAAATGAAATTAACAATACTATGAAATCTTTCTGCAACACTTCATATATTACTCCGCCCTATACATCACTTTTCACTCTGTGAATAATTAACATAACACAACTTCAACATCAATAATGTTCTCTTTGGCCGCAGCCGTATATATTTTTCATAATTCAATATCATTTAATTTCCTGGTATCTCTCTACTGATGCCATTTCCAATTTCATATCATATAGTTCTCTCAATCGACTTCATTCTATCAATCCTTTTCCATTCTTCCATTCTTATTTTGTAATCTCCATGATCAGCCTCCACATTTTCTCCTTGCTATCAGAGATTCTTCAAAAACATCTGGTTAGTACTTTATATCACTACTTTACATTTATTACATGTAAAATAAATATTTTTCAACCTTATTTTTTAAAAATATTTTACAAAGCAACGAGACGTATGACCGTTACAAAGTGATAAAAGAGCGATGTCAACTTAGTTGAAATTCTGATTTAAAAAAAGTACTCGGAAACAGTTTCGTCAATTAAGAGAGGAAAACCTATAAAGAAGAGAGCGAAAATAGAGTCAGTGCGATAATGTGAGGGAATAATTGCGTATGAAACGGGCGTTTGGAACACTCTTGGATGCTCAGCTTCTTGACCTTTTACGAACTTCCACGGACCATTCTGGTGTGTAATGGAAGTCATGAAGTCCGAAAGGATGCACTCACTCCCCTTGAATGATGCATAGTGAAGTGTAGGCGACAGGGTCTTCAAAGCCAGCGGTAGCGTCTAGCTAAGTCGTGTAAACTTGTCCCATACGTTGTAGTAAACGACAGCAGTTGCCATGAATGTTCCATGGTGCCTCTGGCGGCATAACCTGCGTAACTTCGACACCTTTACCTAACCGGGTGGCTGGCTGGATTATCTGGCTGCGACATTAACATCTCTTATTATTACTGTCACCGGTTACAGTTCGGCCTCGTCGAGTACTTTTCAATTTTTTATCTGCCGTCGTTAAACATTACCCAATACGGAAATTTGATATGTTGCGTCTGAATATACAATCAAATTAACTGATTGTTTCAGAGTTTAATATAATAAATTCACTGCATGAATGTTTTCCTATTGCTATCCCATTTACATACTTATTTGCGCCTGTATCAGCAAAGATTTCACATTACACAGCAGTGGCGGCTCTAGACGTAGCGACACGGTGACATGTAACTATTTATTAATCAAGATTGAATAAATAAAAAATAAATATAGAGAAACAGAAGTAAATATTAAAAATGCGGCATTCTGTATTACACGATTACTTGTGAACGGTGGGGAAATATTGAACACTACCTTTTGACCAAATCAATGAACTATCTCGCCGTCGCGGTGACAAATACCAGATGGTTCAAATCGCGCATGCGCACTGGCAGCTTTGCGGAAATTCGGAAGGGAGAGGGATATTGTTCTACGTAGCAGTTTGGGGATTAGTTCCGGTAGAGCGCAGCAGCGGCTGCGATTTTTTATAAGGCTTAGGTGGAATACAGGAAATTGTGGCAGAGCTAACAGTCTGGAGTTTGTTGACCGAATCCTGGCCATTTATTGCAATTATAGGAGAGTACGTAAGGTGTCATTGCTGGATGAATCATATTAATGAGTTATTGAAGAAGACGTTCTCGCTACTATTGTACAACGAAAACGTTTATGACGACCTACACCACACTTAAACATTTCGCACGGTATCTCGGTTGATAAAATTTAATTTTTATTAAATAATAATAATAACTTGCTGTGTGGTTGCAATGTGAAAAACGCGTATTTCTGTTCTCTTCTTAATTGCTCACAAGGTGGAGTTTCTAATTTGGTATATCTCACAGGAAAAATTAAGACCAACGAAAAATCAGCAGATCATATTAATCATGTGCTTAATGCTAATGGGCAAAGAAAATACTAAACTTTCAAGAGAACAGGTAGACTCAAGTTCCATTGGTGAAAGAGGTCCATCAGGATATGAAAAGATGTGGAATCAGCATGGAAGACATCCAAGACAGGGAATTATTCAAAGGGGAAAATTGCAGAGGTAAGGAATCTGACTGAAGAAAAACCAGTCAGGAAAAGGAGGGCATTTTCAGAGGAAGAATACTGAAGAGTGAGCCAGAGAATGAAAGTGTACTGGCGACGGAGGAAGAAACTCGGAAGAGGAAATGAAGTAGCATAATCGTAGTCCAAAGATGGCTAAAACGAAAAAAAATGTGCTCAGTTTAGCAATGGTTGGTAGACCAGACGTTCAGAACCATCTCGCTATTATTAAATTAGTGCCTAGTCGTGTCTATTGGGTAAGCGAGCACTACCTGTAGGTCAACTCGTCGGTACTAGGCTAGTCAGTCATTGTTTTTCTCTTGGTCACTTTTAAATTATTTATGATTGATTCCTTCAATTTCAAAATCGTTTCTTTAATTCAGCAGTACACGCAGATAATGAGACATTCAAGCGTTGTAAATTTTTAAGTTGTGAAATTCTTTGTCAACAATTAGCCCTTCAACAATGAAGTCACTCCCTAAGCGAATCACTTCGGCCGCCACTGTTAAACAGATTTTATGATTTGGCTTTATGATCATGAACATTACAATGATTATTTTTAGAGCTAATTTCTAAGCACTTCAGAATTGTTAAATCTAAGGCAGCGTTCTGGCAATAAATTACTTCGTAGCTGCTAAGCCAAACAGAACTTTTATTAAATAAAGATTTTTCAGTAATGTTGGTCATATTTCATTCTACATCTGTCGAATATAAATAATTAAAGGGCAGCCAATAAATAACATGGGGAAGTAAGTGAAATTCATACATTCCTTTATGGTTGGTTTGTAATATAAGACACACTGAATTTTTACAGAAATACGATTAGGTGACCAAAAATCTTAGCTTGCTGTAATAGTGACGTGTATGAACAGAGAATGAAGACATCGCTGGCCGTTGATAGCCCGTCAACGTAACAACGTGAAAGACATAATGACCAAATTGGATTTTTCTTAGTGTTAATAGCTTTAAAAATAATGGAACCAAGTACAAAATAATACATAAAAACAAAATCGGAGTGAGAAAATTTTCTGCTACTGCACTATACTTGCTTGGTCACTCGATTATAATGTGGGTCTTTGGTTTAAATAATTGTTGTCATCACTGGCTATGACGCTCTGCTTGAAATATCTACAGACTCTAACCATTATGTGTCAAATATTATATCTCAGGATTTGCTTAAGAGAATTAGCCACACACAAAGGAACAGAGAAGAATCCCTAAACGGAGGGTACTGCTTCAGGCTGTGCATTCGCCGCCGGCGATTAACATCCAACGACTTTCTGCAGCTGTGTAGTAAAGGCTTCCTTCGCTTCATTCCTGCTGCAACAAACCCAACGACGTCAGAAAGCTACTGGTAGGTAGCAGTAGGTGCTGTAGGCGGTGAAGATTACTCCTCCGGATCTACAGATCAGGGAGCGTGCACAAAGTACGTGGCTCGGTCCAGGGGTGGGAGGGTTGGCTGGAAGGCTACGCTGGGCTACGTGTGGGGTGGAGGGGTGGGTTCCGAGCCAGGCCAGGTAGCTTTCCCTTCATAACATTTTTCACAGTTTAAATGAGGAACAGAACGCCAACAGCATGTAAATATTTATTTCCCTCAGTTAATTATCTCCGTATGTAATTTACAATAATCTGTCATGAGAAAACAGTACAAAATGTCTTCTGGAATGAAAAGGAAAAAGAGCTACGTGCTACGTGGGGGGGAGGAGGGGAGGAGGAGGGGTAGAAGCAAAAGCCACGTAGGGCTACGCGGGGGGAGGGGGGGGGGGATTCACACGAGGCCAAAATGGAGCTACGTGCTTTATGGATACTCCCTCAGCACTTGCCAATTTTTGCAGGATTTCTGTAGAGGGAAAATGAATACTGTTCTTATACCTTGCGGAATGGAAATCAAATTATTCAATGAAAGAAGAGTTTCAAAGATCTCAAAATACAGATATTAGCCTCACCTATCAGAGACATTCAAAGGCATACGAGTAAGGTTGGTCATTTGTAAAACCCTGTTGAGTTATTAGCAGGTAGAGCTGTAAAAGTAACGAGAAGTTGTGTATTCGTTACTAAATCAGTACTCGTTGCTATCGAATCGTTATTCGTTACTTTTGGTACAATCGAGCGCTAGCGTGAAGCATTGTATCGAGTCGCGCCGCGTACGGGACGCCTTCGTTACTATCGTATCGTTTTGTTACTCGTTACTTTTGACACAATCGAGCACTAGTATGAAGCATCGCTTCGAGTCGCGTCGCGTACAGGTAGACTTCATTCGTACTTTGGAAAGTTTAAGTACATTTTTTATTTAGTTAAAGTAAGTTTAGGTAAAATTTGCACTTTAAAATAAAATATAAGTTAGAACATCGTATTTTATAATAAATACATTTCATAAATGGTTAAAATTAATAAAATCTTGCTGCGGTATTATCAATGAAAAAACAATAACCATCTCAAATTATCTATCCAAATTTCTATTTGGCAACTATGCTCTGTAAATTTTAGTGTTTAACAAAAGCGAAATAGCAATATACTTCTCTATGTTGCCAAATTTACTTACTTCTTTAAAAATATTATTTATGTTAAAATAATGAACGCACAACATGTTTGTAGTTACACATTTTCATTTGTAACAAAAGGAATTCAAATCAAAATTCCCAGAAATACACTTCGCAAAATGTTCAAATGTTCTCTAGCTCAGATTCATTTAGTCGCTGGGCAAGCCGTTCCAGTTTCTGCATAATGTTTGACATTTGTTTGTTTATCGAATCGAACTGGAATCCATACGACAAATGCCAGTAACGAAATGAATTTGTGAGTAACGTTTCGGAGTGAAGCGGTGTATTCTATACTCAGTAACGAATACATACGGTTTGCCACAGCTCTAATAGCAGATATTTAACATAGTTTCGAAGAACACTAATACCAGCAATAGAATGTTTTCGATCCACAATGCAGTGTATTGGCAGATAAATACTACCTAAAAGAACCAGATTACGCATGATGGATATAACGAAAGCAGAGACAAAGTTCAATCTGAAATGATACTGCATTTGATTCAAGAGGTACTTTGCTTGATGTTCACTACAGGAAAAAATCCTCATAGGCTTTATTTCATCACTGTAGTGCTTTTAAACTATCAAACTACCATCCTCGGCAAGCAATGTATCAGCGCTTCATCCAATATTCTCACCCATCTGATGGAATGATAGGAAATTTGCAAGTCTGATACGTGTACCTTACTCCAGTTCCTGAAAAATACCAGGCATTACGCGGAGTTATATCCGCTGACGGATTCCTTCTTGTACGAAATAAATTCAAAATTAAGTCTAACATATTCACGAGCGGAGAAGTTTCGAAGAACGAAGCCTGTTTCGTTTTATATGCAGTTGTTTTAGTTATTGCTGGAGTATCAATCGGTGTTCCCCGTAGCGACCCCACATATAACACACAGAGCCTGAGAAAGGAAACAAATAACGCAGCAAGGCTTAACTGTTCCGGTCAAGCTCTGGCAGATCTTTGCGTAACGATTCTAATGTTCTGTTACAGGTTTTTTTGTCTGTTGACATTTAGTTCTATAGATGTTCTGTTTTATTGAGAGGAATGATTTTTCTTAAAATGTCACTGTAAATTTATTGAAGAATGGTAAATAATCTAAAGAAAAGTTGCTGTTAAAAAAAATAATAAGAAAAAGCATTGATCGTTAGATATCCTACAATATACGAGACGTATTTTTAAAGTAAGTTCCGCTATCGATTGTTTCCGTTGCAATGCTGCGATTGTCGCTGATCGCACATGTGTTCATCTCTCCAGTTGCTGAGCATCTTGTACGGGCAGTGTAGTAACTTTGCTTGTCCTTGTGTGTGGTCGTGGTGAACGATTTACGTGTTCAACGTAACTAACCGGCTCCGCCGACTGTGGAATATGGTCTTTTATCCAAGGTCGTCGGATTAAGAGAGCGCGGGGCCCGTAGCAAAATGTGAAGAACGGGCCCTTGGTTTTTCACCGTCCAGGATATTAGTAGAGAGAGAGAGAGAAAATCTGGCCTGGCCTGACGGGGAGGCTCCCGGAATCCTAGGAGGGGCCCCGCTATAGAAGGCGTGAAATGTCACACGGCATTCATTGCCAAATTCTTGAAGGGTGTGGTGAAGGTGCCATGAGTGATGGAATGGTGAGGAGTTGGCTAGGGAAGTTCAACGAAGCCTGCAGCTCTGTTCATGACGAATCCCCGCTGTCTCTGGTCAATGATGATTTGGCGAGTAAAAAATTCGTGAGAACATGGGGTTCACAATTTCTGCATTTTACACAAATTTCACTGACGGTTCTTTATAACATTGTGACAGACCGATTACAATTTTGCTCCCTTTGGGTAACCAAGATGCTCACGGATGAACACAAAACCGAGCGGGTTTCATAGGTCTTTTTCACGCAAAGAAAAGGCAATGAGTTCCCATACCATACCGTGAAAGGTGACAAGACTTGGGTGTATCACGTCGCTCCTGAATCGAAGCAGCAAACCATGGAATGAGGACTCACTTCATCGCTGACGAAAAAAAAAACAATTTTAACAAACCACGACAACACGACCGACCGTATTTCACACTCGGCAGTCAACCGCTTATTACGAAACACTCACAAACACTAGCAATCTTACACTGAGAGTACAGGTAGCTTAGCAACTGGAGACAATCGTAGCGTTGCAATGGCAATAATCGGTAACGCAATTTACTTACGAAATATGCATCGTATTTTACGCATGGCATAAGACAGTGCAAAAAAGAAATTCATTCTAAACGAAACATCCACATTAGTTACATTTCTAAAAAAAACTTGCAAAGTCAATAGAAATTTTGGTAAAAATATTTGCACTATTTGCCAAGCATTCTTGATAATTATTGAAAATCACACTTTCATTTCATGTTATGAGTGAAATTAGGAATCTATTGATCCCTAGAATACTGACAAAATTGTAACCGGCAAAACATACCTGAGTTTGAACGTGGTGTTATAGTCAGCGCACGAGAGATGAGACACAGCATCTCCGAGGTAGCGATGAGGTTCGGATTTCCCGTACGACCATTTCACGAGTGCACCGTGAATATCAGGAATCCCGTAAAACATCAAATCTCTGACATCGCTGCGGCCGGAAAAAGATCCTGCAAGAAAGAGACCAACGACGACTGAAGAGAATCATTCTACGTGACAGAAGTGCAACTCTTCCGCAAATTGCTGCGAATTTCAATGCAGGGCCATCAACAAGTGTCAACGAAACATCATCGATATGGGCTTTCGGAGCCGAAGGCCCACTTGTGTACCCTTGCTGAATGCATGACACAAAGCTTTACGCCTCGCCTGGGCCCGTCAACACCGACATTGGACTGTTGATTATTGGAAAAATGTTGCCTGTTCTGACGAGTCTCGTTTCCAATTGTATCGAGTGGATGGACGTATACGGGTATGGAGACAACCTCATGAATTCATGGACCCTGCATGTCAACAGGGCATTGTTCAAGCTGGTGGAGGCTCTGTAATGGTGTGAGGCGTGTGCAGTTGGAGTGACATGGAACCTCTCTTACGTCTAGATACGACTCTGACAGGTGGCACGTACGTACGCATCCTGCCTGATCACCTGCATCCATTCGTGTCCATTGTGCATTCCGACGGATTTGGGCAATTCCAGCAGGACAATGTGACACCCTACACGTCCAGAATTGCTACAGAGTGGTTCCAGGAACACTCTTCTGAGTTTAAACACCTCCGCTGGCCACCAAACTCCCCAGACATGAACGTTATTAACCATATCTGGGATGCCTTGCAACGTGCCGTTCAGAAGAGATCTCCACTCCCTCGTACTCTTACAGATTTATGGACAGCCCTGCAGGATGCATGGTGTCAATTCCCTCCAGCACTACTTCAGACATTAGTCGAGTCCATACCATGTCGTGTTGCGGCCCTGCACGATATTAGGCAGGTGTACCAGTTTCTTTGGTTCTTCAGTGTATATACCATGGGTCAAAGTAAAATTGATCGTTGGATCATGGTTTCATATTGAGCAATATGTACTCAAATATAGAATTCGTACTAACCTATATTACCGAATTTCTGGAAGAGGTGACAGTTATCTTTACGCATGTTTAATTTCCGTTGAGTTAACTACATTTGTCAAAGTGATGATGTTACTCCTAAAGATACATACCGAAAAGGATGGGTAAGCGGTAACGCTCAGTTCTGCAAGTCGGAAGGACGTGGCTTCAAATCCCCGTGCTACCATCCAGATTTCGATTTTTCGTGCTTTCCCGATACCACTGCAGGCGAATTCTGGGATGGTTCCATGAAATGGTTATTGTTGAATTCCGTACCGTTCCTTGCCTCTCAGCCGGTTGGCGCCTCAAGCCATGTCGACGAAGCGTAAACTCATAAGGAAAGGAAAAATCAAATGGTGTGCAGAACACTAATTCTACTTTACACCATCTTCATGATCATACTTTCCAGTAGTAGGCATAGTGGTCTGTTACGGCCTGCCTCCGTTTTTTGGTTGGTTTTCCAGGTGATTTGTCGCTCTTCTTGGTCTTTTATCGTCTACGCTTCAAAACCATAAGTGAGAACTGGTCTTTCCAAATTTTATGAGCCTTAATGATGGTCTGCCTTTGAATTTTATTTGTATTTTGGACTTGGTTGGTTATCCTCAGTACCCAGTTGCAATTTAACGTTTTGAAATGTTTGTTTTTCTCTTCCAGATATGGTTACAAGGTATCCCAAATATTTAACTGTGTTATCGTCTCCTTAAATTTTAGTACTATTTTGATTCGGATTTGTTCCTTTCCTTTAAATGAAATCAGTATTACACTTCCGTATTCAGTTAAACTCAAGTGTTGGATTATAGAATTCATATATATATTAAAGAGTAACCTTCTCTCTCGCCACAGTTGATAGACTTCAAATCTGTCGTGTCTCCAGAGAAAGACAATCGGATGATCCTACCTCATACAGGACTTTAATTCGGTTTGAATTCATTTCTTCGCATTAATAGCATTTTTATATTGCGTTGTCTCACTTCTTTGCAAAAGGAACCAGTATTATTTGGGTTTCTAGGGCAGAACAGTATTATGGCTGCTAGAATCTCTTCTGGTAATGGCAATTGAAACGAAAAAATTATTTAGTCATTATTTTGTATTACAAAGAAATGGGAATTGTTAACATGTTGATTTTTCTGACTCTTCTTCCTTAGCTGCTTTTCTAATTTTTCGTTTTCTGTGCCTAATGCAACCAAAATAATGTTCTTTCTTCCAAATCAAAGGTTATTCATTTTAATTTCTTTAAAAAAAGTAATGCATCTTTTTAGAGTAAATTAACGAAATAATATCAAAAAATAAAATGCGTACGATATTGTTGGCCGGGAAATCCCCGAAGTTTCCGGTCGGCAAATGACGAGAGTGTTTTGATTTATCACGCATGCGCACTCCTGTCACCGCTGCGCTAGTCTGATCCTGTAATTTCAGGGGACCTACAGTTTAATTGAGTAACTTAGTGAAAATTTTACGAACTTGAAAGAAACGTCTCTTCAACATAACTGCAACGTGTCCATTCACTTGTATAAGAGTTGATTTTTAAAATCATTTTAAAATGATGTTGTCGGAAGTTTTCCTGCTCGTGTAGTATTTTATCAGAGTAATAGAAACATTAAAAAAATATAATAGGTATATTACTATGACGAAGCCTATGAGAACAAAAATTTCTCACATCTTCAGAATGGGATCAATATCTCTTTTTCGACAAGTCTGCGAATTTCAAAGAAACGAGAAGTAGAGAACAGCTGAAGCGAGTGTAGCCTCCTAACGAACGCAATTATATGCACTCGACGCGCCACTCCACAAAGAGAAGCCCAACCGTACGTATCTGCATGACAAAACTGTCACGTCGATATTACTTAATATTGCATGATAAATACTTAAGAAATCTCAAGATGATTCAGTAGAGTTTTGATAGCAAATAATAACATTGCAAAACAATTTATTGTTTTTTTTTTAAATTTTTACCATCAAATTTTCTCTCATCTGAAGGCTCTGAAGATTTAGTATCTACGTAATTGTTTACATTGTGCTAGTTTGAGCATTTGTTTCTGCGATTAAAAATATTAGAAACAAAGAAAAACATCAAACGTTACTGCCTTTTATTCCTCGTGTCAATGGTAAGCAATTTTTAACTAACATTTCTCTAATCACTGTCACTGCGTTTATAAATCTGGGAGCGACCGTTTCCTTTTGCTTTCCTTGCACCAGCATTACGTAAAAACCATCGAATCGATTTGGGTGGTATCGACAGTTTGAACGCTGAGTGTCTAGTGCAAAAACTGCAGTATGTCTTCAAATTCGAACTGAAGGGTTAACGGAGTAATAAATATTAATCTGCTTGTAAACTGAACAGATAGGCGACATAATAGATGAACTTTCCTTTCGTAACCTGAAAAGATAGGAGTCAAATATTACACTAACTCTAAGATAAACACTCCACTCTCTGTATTCTCTCAATACTGTTGTTGACTACGCATCTTTAGTTATTGTGAGATCCACGCGGGCAGGCTGCCGGTAAATGCTGGGAATTTGATCAAACATTTAAATTCGCGGGATGAGGGCCTCTACACCTCTGTCTGATGATAGAACCGCCATGTTAGCATTGAAGAAAGAACATTAACGTTCTCCATAATGCCTCACTTACAGACTTCTTGGCTCAGTCAGCTGAGCATGCGGGCTGGTCAGTCCCCTGCTTGGTGACAGGCCCGCGCGCGTGCGGTGGTTATTTGGCTGCATCCAATTAGGAGGAACACGGCCGTCCGATAAACCGAGGCCGTGTTTTATATTCGTCGGAGGTGCCCTGGGGTGCGATCACACCCGCAGACCTGTTTCAAATTCAGCCAACCTGTCCGCATCGACCGCCGCCGGCCGGGCTGCCGGGCCGCCAGTAAATGGAGCGCTTAGCTCACACGCGTCGCTTGATAAATCTTAATCATCTGAGCTAACCAACACCGGTACTCACAGTGTGTTCTTTCACAACCTGACAAACTCGTTATTTTGAAATTTAACTCAGCTATTACACTGCAGCTTTAAATTTTTGTTCTCTGTCAGCCACGTTTCACACAATTTCCTCGTCTATTATTTAATTTACAGCTTTTAACACACATTATTTCCAGCCCTTTTCGATGTTTTTGAATCATTTTTCGTAATCAGTTCTCAATTGAAACTATTATTTGAATGTGTTTAAAAATCTAGTTGTGTTATGAGTGGGATATAACCCATGCAGCGAGTACTTTCAATTAAATTATTCTTAGTAAATATATTTAATGCTTTCCAGTTCCTTAAAAAAGTTCTGTTATAGAAATAAGTTGCAATTCCTGGTAAATGTACATTTTACTCAGTTTTTCTGTTGTTTGACTACACATTAATTTTTTGTTGTTGTGTGGTTCCACTTACACATTACCTGACAAGGTACACATTTATTAATTCACATTCTCTGTATAATATCTACGCGCCACAGTCAACACAAGGAACAACGTGCTTATGAATTGGCTCTAATAGAAGGAGTACTCCCATCTTTACTGTGGAGAACATACGGTGTTTGCGTTCTTTTCATTCACAAATTTAAATCGATATTAATTTCTTTTTTTTTTTGGGGGGGGGGGGGGAATTTCTCATGCTTTTTGTCTGTCTCTATGTTTTGTTAGTTTCAACTGACTCAACCGACAAAGCGCTTCTTGCCAAGTTCACTCAGTAAATGCTAACTACGTGTTCTATATGTAATAAATTTCTCAAAACCCTTTATTTAGATCTTTTGTTCAGTGTTATTGCTGGTTTCCTGTTTTGTTATTCCTTAGAGGGAACAATGGAAGGCGGAGGAAGAAGTGAAATGTTCACAACTCAATTCTATTCCTGTCAAATAGTGCAACCAGTGGTAACTACTGGTAGACGTACAATTTTATTTTTTTGGTGCAGGATTTAGTTCTAATTTGATTACTGCTGTTATTATTAGGTTCTTGAACAGATCTACGAATTAAACATTTTCGCTGTTGTTTTGCACAGTATCTTATTTTAGTGTAATTATTACCATGTTAATTTAAGGTACTTAGTAAGAATGTAATGTTCAAAATCCCGTTTTAATTTCCGTTTGCAGATTGGACGACAAATACGTTTGTAGGTTTTCCCCTTTTTTTCAGTAGTTAATATAGATGTACATTTTAAATTTTTCTTAGAAAGCTTCATATCCTTCATAATGCAATTTGGTTCCTAGAAACATAACAATATGAAGAGAAGATTGTATGTTTTACTTTAGGTACTTTTAAGCCTGCCTCGTGTTCAATGTCTCGAAGTCATCGTGACAGTCTATTGTTTTACAGGGTTTAGCATTCTGGAGCCTCCATTGTGAAAAATATTTTCGCTCTCTGCTGTTCGTCCATCAGGGAAGCAAAAGTAATGGAGCACAATTTCTAATCATCAGATCATGCACGAGTAGCCAGTCTTAAACTCCAAGCACTCGGCGGAACGTACTGATCAGCTAAAACATTATGACCACTTACTTACTAGCGTAGCATTGATTCTACAAGGTCTTGGTGGGCTTCCAGAGGAATCTGATATCAGATTTTTACGCACAGGTCACTAAATTCGTTTTAATTACGGGCTAGAGATTTGTGAGCGTGGCAACTGGGAACGAGCATCTCGGGAACAGAGAGGCTGTTCGCGTGCTATTGTAGTGAATATCTATGGAAAGTGTTTTAAGGACGCTGAAACTACGAGTATGCGACATTGCGGTGGACACCCACACCACATCACAGAACGATGAGTTCGGAGGTTTGCCCTCTCTGTAAAGTAAGATAGGCGATAATACATGGCAGAATCGTGATTCTTGTGCTTTGAAACACTTCTGGAAGCACCAGAATTTTACTCTTCCGTCAGATCTGCCACAGATCACCCCCATCCTGCATTACAGTGCGGGAAAGCGTTCGACCTCCACGTTCTGTGGTGTGGCGTGGGTGTCCACCACATTGTCGCCTAATCGTGGTTTCACCGTCCTTCAAACACTTTCCATAGATGCTCACTACAGTATCACGCGAACAGCTGACCAGCCTCTCGGTTTCCTAGATGCTCGTTCCCAGGTGCCCGTCCACAAATTGCTGGACCGTAATTAAAGGGAATTTCGTGACCTGTGCGTAGAAATCTGGTGTCGGATAACTCTGGAAGCCCACCAAGGACTTGTAGAATCCATGTTACGCCGAATCACTGCTGTATTGGGTTCGAAATGTTGACCAATACGCTAGTAAGTAGGTGGTCATGTTTTGGCTGATCAGTGTATGTACCCACAACGTACGACAGCCGGAATGATGATCGCTCTTTCACCTGTGAACACTGAAATTGTCGACTGTGTATGTTCCTGTGGGAACAGTACCTAGGCCATTGAAGGCAGTCATCGGATTTACCCTGGGCCTTCTTTGAGTTGCGTGAATAACACAAACCAAGCATTACACTTTCCATACATTCGAAACAGTTACTTAAACTGACAATAATGATTTATAACAGCAACCATAATTGATAAAATAATAGAATCCCCACCTTCTCCGTTAGTGACTTGGGAGAACTGTATTGTCCCGAACCTTACATTTGTTAGATAATTTAAAGTAAAGTGTAAAATAAATTTTACAGAAAGATCATCCCTATGAATCAATGATGTCAAATCGATCCAGCGCGTTTAAAAGCGTCTTACATACATATATGATACCACTTGGTTCCGGTATATAAACAACATTTTTATAGTATCTTTGAATTCCTTCCCATTCCTTGCTCCCATCCTTTCCCGTCTCTAAAGACCTCGCTGTTGAGAGACGTAAAGCAATTAAAAAAAAAGTATCTTTGAAAACACTAAATTGAAGAAGAAGTCCAATAAAGTAGTACCTGCACGCGGTATAAATGCTAGGATGAACAGCAATAATGTTGTGTTTCATAATCGTCGTATGTGTAATTGAACAAACTATTCGTCTATATCGAGCCCTGAAGTTGGTTTTCCTATAAATGTCGCTGATAGAACGCCGGATCATCTGCCACATGAACACTGTGATGTCGGGAATTACGGAAAGAAGTTCCTCAGTTTACAGTGACGATTGATTGTTTTCAAAATTCGCAGATCTCCGTTTTGAGAAAATTAACAGTGATGAAGAAATCATGGATGTAATTCACGACTGTTCTTCAAAAAAAGTGAAATTCTAATTGCTATCTTAAGTAATATTATAAATGCAAAAGTAACTCTGTTAAGTTTTCACGATTAAACTGCTAACCGACCTTGACGAAATTTGACAAGGAAATTCTGCATATCATAAGGAAGGACATATAAATAACATATTCTGTTACGAAATTTTTAAAACTAACGTAATGCAACATACAGGGTATATAAGTCACTGTTATGTTATATGAATCCCTAAAGCTTTGTTTTTCTCACAGTCGATTTATGCATAATTTGTTTATAAATATTTTGTATCGACACACTTTATTGCATGACACATTGTTGAGTGAGATTGCTTTCGACGCTGATTCGCGCTAGTTGAATCTTTAACTAGCAGTGCTGCCAATTTTAGGCTGTTAAGTTTACTCGTGCTACTATTATTTGTTGCTTCAACGCCTATAGCTATCGACGTCTCTAGTCAAGAGAAAGAGAAAAATTCTTTCCTGCGCTTAGCGCAGGAAAATCTGCAAGATCATCACATCTTTCGTCGTTCTATAGATTCCTGCTTCTTCGCACAACAGTTTTTCTTCGTCCTCACAGTCTACGATCAGCTTTCGTCGAGCCTGCTGCTGCCGTTCCTGCGTCTACAGCTTCTGTTCGGGCACGTCGAGACTTCTCGTCGAGATCTTCAAATCACCTCATCTCTCATTATTTCACAACTACTCAATTCATCCGAAAGCTTGTTAGGGACATCTGCGCTCCAGGGACCCGTCGTTGGCGGTCATCCCGCGGGCTGCTCTGTGTAGGGTGTCTCCGGGGTTGTCGAACCTTACGGTGACAACCTCAGCCCCGGCGACACACGCGACGCAAACCACACGCTACACTTTCACCATGTCATCCCAGCATCCTTCCCAAAACTACTCTGATGCCCTTAAGTCTAGGACTCCACCACCCTCTTCAACTCGCCAAAAAGCCTCCAAGATAAAGCTCCCTGTAAATATTTCAACTCAAATTCTTCCTGCAACGAAGAAATCTAAACAGAATGGACCCTCCACTCCTCCCAGCCCCGCTCCCTCTGAACCTATGGACTTATCACCAGTGCCCTGACGTTTTTGAAAACAATTCACCTCTCTCACCTGGATCACCATCCATTTCACAACAATCTCCCCCTCACCTCCTCCATCATAGAGGTCCTACACCCGTCCACACCTATTTTGTGAACAACATCCCTTCTCAAATAACGCAAAAAGAAATCGCCACAGCCTTCCGCCATTATATTCAAAAACCAATAGACTACCTCAAGACCACTCGTGCCTCTCTCATTGTCAAGAGCCCTTGCGCTGACCTCGCCAGTCTGATCCAGACCCAGCTTTCCACTGCATTTCATACAAAAGTCTCTGTAACATACGCTCCTCCTCGCTTCACTGTCCCACAACCTCTCCGTTCCCCTACTTTCTCAGTTGTGGTCAAGGGAGTGGACTTTGACATTTCCGAAGAAGAAATTGGACAAGCATTAACAGAGCAAAATCTTGAGTTTATTAAAGTTTTCCGAATCAGATCTAGACAGACCAACAAACCTACGATGATGATGCGTATTATCACACCCAATAAATATGTAATAGATCAACTTCTGGAAGAGGGCTTCTTCTTCCAGATGTTTCGGTACCGCACCGAGCCATCTCATCCTCCACCTCCATTGCCAGCACAATGTTCCCACTGCCTCAGTTACGAACATCCTTCAATTTCATGCACAAAACGGACCCCTACATGCACCCACTGCGGTGGTGATCACCCCATTATCAGATGTCCCCAAAAAGAAGCTCCCCCAAAATGTACCAACTGTTCTGGTCCTCATAACGCCACATCTAAAAAATGTCCCAAGAAACCTAAGGAAGCAATAGCTCCGAATATGACAGCAAAAATTAAATGCCAAGACGACCCTCTTCCCATACCTGAGACTATTGACTCTGAAATGGTGGACGACCTAACCTTAAAAGACGATTTAATCAGACTATTAATTACCGTACTGACTAACCTATTTCAGGACCGAAAACAAGATATCATCAAACTCATGAAACAACAGTCCCGACATTTTCTAAATAGAACTGTTAAAATTAGTCAAGAAAACAACCAACTACACGTCACAGTTAGCAAACTACCTCCTCCATCCTACCTCTCCCGACTAGACATACCCGACAATGGCGAGTGAAGCCTTACGTTTTTTCTACGTGAACATTGGTGGATTCCGTAATAAAAGAACTCTTCTCCACACCTCAGTTATCAAACATGATTCTCATATAGTAGCCGTGGCTGAAACCTTCGCTTCTCCCTCATCCCCTTTAAAAATTTCTGGGTATACAACCTTTCGAAGAGATCGGCCAGACAATGCAAGGGGTGGTGTAGCCATTTTCACTAAATCTTCAATCTCTGCCACACACGTCTCCCTTCCTGCTCAGTTCTCTTGCCTTGAAACTGTTGCCGTTCAAGTCTTCCACAAAAACTCGCCTCCTCTTCTTGTAGTTTGCTTATACTCCCGCCCACAAGATCCTCTTCCTGTTGAATTTTTAAAATATCTTTCCTCATTTAAAAATTTTATAATTCTGGGTGATTTTAATGCTCGGCACACATCCCTCGGAGATCACTCCTGTAATTCCAAAGGCCTTGCCCTATTTGACTTCATCCTTTCCGAAAATATTTGCCATCTTTCCACAAACTCTCCCACACTTGTTTCTGTTCGCGGCACATCATCCCCTGACCATGTGCTATATAGTCCTTCACTCAATGATACCCTATCTACAGCACGCCTCGGCGACTCCATTACCAGTGACCATATTCCCATCACGTTTTCGTCTTCTTTCCACAAAATAAAGTCCTCCCCTCTATTTCGCATCGTTAAAAACTACTCAAAAGCTAACTGGTCAAAATTCCGATCTACCATATCTGAGTCTCTTCTTCGGCCGTTTCACGTCAGAAATTCTTCAGACATTGACTACCTATGTTCAGAGTTCGAGAGAACCTTCCAGACTGCTTTAGATTCAGCAATCCCGAATAAGAAAATTTTTCCATATAAGCCAACGCTGCCACCCTCCGTGCTCCCTCTCATCCGCATGAAACGCCGACTTTACCGGCAGTTAAAACATAATCATAACCCATTACTCAGGAGTGAATGGAACAGACTGAATGCAACTATTAGACGAAAGGTAGCACTTCACCGACAACAACAGTGGGAGCAGACTTGTGCTACTCTTGATTACAAACGAGGTGGTCTTTATTGGAAACGGTTCAAAATCCTTACAGGACAATACTCTTCTCCTTCCCACCCACTGACTGTCAACAACATTACATCAACATGTGATTCAGATAAAGCCGACATGTTCGCGGAAACGATGAAGGAAATCTACTCATCACCGAGTGACCCCCTATTTGATGATTCATTCCAAAAACTCGTCAGACGCACCCTTCCGTCCATCCTGCACTCACCTCATGTCCCAAACGAATTACAAAATTCACTTATCACTGAAATAACAGATATGGAAATAGAAAGTGCCCTCTACACAGGTAGAAATTCATCACCCGGTCATGACAGAATAACCAGATTTATTCTCCGTTCGTCACCTCGACATGTAATCATTCCCTTCCTCCACCTCCTCTATAACTCTTGTCTGTCATTCTCATACTTTCCTCCTCTCTGGAAACGCGCCCAAATCATTATGATACCGAAACCTAAAAAACCGCTCCATGACCCTCTCTCATATCGTCCCATCTCTCTTTTACCCGTTCCTGGAAAAATCTTTGAAAAAATCCTTCAATCACGCATCCTCCGTTTCGCCAACTCACTGAACTTAATACCACAATTTCAGGCCGGATTTCGCCCTCATCATTCAACATCTGATCCCCTACTTGCATTAACATCCGACATCACCAAATCTTTAAACGCAGGTCATGCAACATTCGCCATATTTCTGGATATAGAAAGGGCTTTTGACAAGGTGTGGCACGATGGACTTATTTACAAACTTTCTTCCTTTGGCTTTCCCCCCACTTTTCTTCAACTCATTCAAAATTTTCTCTCTTTTCGGACTTGCCAGATCAAAATTCATGATACTCTTTCTTCCCCTTTCACTCCTCAGGCCGGCGTACCGCAAGGCGCCGTGCTTTCTCCCATACTTTACATATTGTATACTTCTGATATCCCTAGACCTCTCCTGCCATCTGAATCTATGGCACTATATGCAGACGACACCGCTTACTGGAGTTCACATCGAAATACATTATTTCTTAACCACCGCGCCAATAGATATCTAACGACACTTGAAAATTATTTTAAAAAGTGGCGGATTAAACCTAACCCCACAAAAACTCAATCAGTCCTATTCCAACATAGACATAAGACTTCCACTCTCTACCAGTCCGAATCAAATTTAAAAGTTAAAATCTGGAATACAAAAATCACTATATCCCCTTTTGTAAAATATTTAGGCATATACCTGGACAAAACCCTCAACTTTAATCAACATTTCAAATCCCTAACACAGAAGCTATTTTCCCGCACTAACCTTATTAAATGTATCCGTCCGAAACTTTCTTTCAACTCCCAACCCACTTTACTTTTCACCTACAAAATGTTTGTCCGCCCCATCTTGGAGTATGCCGCCCCTATTTCCTCTCTCCTCCCCCCCTCCAAAATTGAGCATCTCGAATCTAGTGAGCGCCGTATCCTTCGTAACATCCTTCGCCTCGATCACACCAGTCCATCTGCTTTGGTTTACTCAATATCCAAATTAGAACCACTTCGTAATAGACTATTTTTGCTCAGACAGAAATATGGTCAGCGCCTTCTTGCAAACCGCCCCGATCTCCTTACGTTACTCACTGCAAAACTTATAAACCACAAACGCCCCAAGCAAAAGTATATATATCCTCCTCACATAATAGCACTCTCAATTTTAGAAGAATGCAGTGATGAAAACATTTCTCACATCTAATATCGCAGGCACTGCCCAAACATTGCAGTCCATTTATACCGAATACTTCTAAGCATTAATAAACTAAAACCATTACCAATGCAGCAAGGATTACTGTATATATTTTGATATATACAAAGAAAAAGTACAGTCCCAAAATCAATTCTCACCCATCTTTTCATCTCATCGTCATTAAAATCCTAAAGATTATAGTTAATGTTATTATTTATAGTAAACTGTTAACTATCACAAAAATTCTATAATTAAAATCACTAAAAATTCTGTATCAATGACTGCTGAAAGTTGTTTCAATTATTAAGTTTTTAAACACCTTCATCATCAAAAGCTCTGCTTGATGTTAAATTGTTAATTTCTGCTACTTTTCTAAAGCTGTTAAATGTGTCCTTTTTTATTTTATAATATAAAAAATATGTAAATACTGTTACTTCTAAAAAATTTACTGTCTGTTATAATTGCTACCATTTTAATTAATAAAAACTCTTGGGAGCATAAGGTATCAAAAGCCGAAAAGGGCAATTGTTATGCCCTCCAACGGCTCGCCCCTGGCCCTCAGCTGGGGGAATGAAAGGTAAAAAAAAAAAAAAAAAAAAAAAAAAAAAAAAAAAAAAAAAAAAACACTTATTGCACCGAGATGGGAGGAGGCCAATATTGGCCTCCTACCTATCATTCGGGAGGACCGGGGTTAAACTCGGTTCGGCCATCCTGTCTGAGGTTTTCCGTGGTTTCCCTCAGACACTTAGGCGAATGCTGGGATGGTTCCCTACAAGGCCACGGCCGACCTTCCATCCCCCTTCCCTCCCCGTAGAGTAGTTGGCTGAAAAGAGTCCCTATGACTCTCCAGCAGCCCGCCTCCCAGCCTTCTGCTGGGAGGAATGAAATGTAAAAAAAAAAAAAAAAAAAAAAAAAACACTTTATTGTATATTTTAATTTGTATTTCGAGCCACCATTACTAATTTGGTTAAATCAATAGTGTTGCATGTTGTTTCTCTTCCTGAAGCTGTTTTAATGTTAGAATGGTAAGATCATGGTTTCCTCGTCATTTTATCCCGACTCCGCTGTTTTAATGTTAGAATGGTAAAATGATGGTTTCCTCGTAATTTTATCCCAACTCCGCTGTTTTTGGGTCACATTTTGCGTAACTTGCAGCTTTCTATATGCAATTCTAGGAATAAAATTCTAAGTCCACGCGTACCAAGTCGCGGGTAACAGCTGGTTCCTGACATACGCATTGAAATATGTTCAGAAAATGTTGAAAAATTACCAGGTAGTTTTATTACTTACACCCGGAAAATGTTTCGGTCGGAAATTTTTTGCCTTTTTATCTTACGTTGTAGACTTGCTGATAGAATTGGCAACAGATACAAGGGCGTGTAAATGCTAGGTTTGTTGAGTGTTTTAGGCGGCCGCAGGTAGCGAGCGTCTTTTGACAATTAGTGACAGTGTGTGCTCTCTGCCCGGCCCGGCCCGGCCGCTAAGTCGTCCCCGGGGTGGCGGCTATTACCGCCGAGCCGCTCCGCCCCCGATAATTGTGCCCTCGGGGAGGGACGTCCCGTAGAGCAGACGTCATATTTCACGAGGAGCGGGCTCGTTAACGGCGACCTCTCACCTAACCAGCCCTCCGCCTCAGCTGCCACGAAACACACACATCTCCCCGAAACAAGACATGCTAACAGAAATCTTAGTTTAATCCTCCTTCTAGTGGGATTGAGGTAATTTACAAGGCATTGTGCGCTTATCTCGAAGAATCATGCAGTTCGTTGTAGTGGTCATGATGCTTTTATTGCTTCGTGATTTTACTATAGTTAAGTCTCACGTCTATGACAGGATCTGTCGAGTAGACTGCATTGCTGTATGTTTTGGGACAAATCAATTAAGCATTTCGTCCACAGACGATTCAATATCATAAATTTCAACATTTCCTTTTGTTGGTCAGGACCGCTTTTAGGCACAGGCTACCAAGGCTGTAGCCTAGGGACCCGCACCGCATGCAAAAATAAAAATAAATTAGTAGCTGTCTCCCTATTGGCATGCGTGTGTGAATAATCAATATTGTGTTTTTAATCTTTTCCTGCTTCCTTTTATGGTAATGTTTTATCTTAACATGTAGGCCTACTGTTTCATATTGTTATTAAAACTATTGAACTTATAATTCCGCGGATGTTTGGTTACAACAACAGAGAGTACCATATCTACCGATCATTAGTTGAAAAACTGAACGAGCGGGCATCACTCGCTACCTCGTTCACTTCAGTCCAGGAAACGATACAGAAAGCACGTTTCGAACATTCGATTCGTCAATAAGTTATCCTCGTATATTTTTTATTATCATTATATTATTCAATATTTTGCATTAAAAGATTTATGAATTTAATAATAAGTAATCTATATTGCTTTATATATGAGGCCCCGCACCACAGTTATAGATTGAGGCCTACAGATCCTAAA
>JARYHS010013630.1:94215062-94240959 GCA_031002005.1 Vandiemenella viatica | reverse complement strand
TTCCTTTCTTTTTTCCTTTTTTATTATATTCAAGTTTATTAATTATTTAATCTTGGAACGTGTAAATGAATTATAAATAATGAGGTTTGTCTGGATAGGTTAAATGTATGTTTAAACCAGGGCGGCCAAAGGTATAGTTTATTATAAATTAATTTTTCTGTAAACGCATGGCTCAGAACGCTTAAATATTGAAGGCTAGAGACTGCCATTTCGACCGTTGAGGGTGGAACAATGGAGCAGGCGAGGCGACAAGGTGACGCCGGGCCAGCCCGGCTTGAGTCCCGTTGGAATTCGGTCAACGAACTACCCCACCTTGCCGCTATCCCGAAGGCCAAGTAGGAAACGCGCGAAGGAGTCAGCGAATGCGACGCGTGATATTAAACACGTGACGACGGAAATGTGTAGCTAGCCAATCCTGAACATTTATTGGGGGCTACAAGACTAATTCCATGGAGTTCTTTTACATGTGGAGTGCAACCAGCCGAGGAAGAGGAAGGAGCCATTTTTTTGAGAACACTTCTGTCCAAGACGAGCTGATGAGCAGACGTGACTTGGGTCCAAGACGAGCTGGTGAACAGACGTGCTAGCCCGGCACGCTCTCTGATGATCATTGTGGTTGGTCATTTCTTGCTTTGGGAAGCGAGATGTTGAGTGGCGTGCTTGCCATTATTCGGAAGTTATGCTAATAACGCGGTCGTAGCCGCTTATTTAGCTTCCATTGCTGCAGTGGCATTGTGTTTGTCGCTCACCATCACGGCGATGATACTATGGTAATGTACCAGAAACGACGGTCACTATCCAGTGGATTTTAACAGACTTATGTGCCCTTAAGCGACGCCTGGGTTAAGACTCTGCTCCCGCCACTTAAATTCTGAGCTAGCTGGATTTATATTTCAATTCAATTTTTTTAAGCATCTTGCTGTTTGTTATTTCAATTTTGATGCTTTTCATTCACTTTATACGGCGCCCCCTGGGATTTTCCTTTGTACAGTAAATTGTTAGCTTCAATTTGATGGCCTGCGTTGCCATGTGATTTCAATGTTAACTTTGCTGTTTTTTATTACTTGTTTGAGATATTTCATTCAGTTTTGTTTGCTTACTCCGGCGAATTGTAAACGTCGGGTATTGCTTGTTTTTGCTGATCTAATTGTGTTTAACGTAACGTTAATTACTACCCGACCTTGTAAGGCCATAAGACTCAATAAATGAGGTTTTATTTTGTGTCTGAAATTCATGGTTCTAGTTAGTAACCTATTAGATCCCCTTATAGCATCATTATTATATGTATTTTTCATTTTTCAGGATTTAATTATAAATCCCCCCTCCCTTTTTTTTATGCAACTGATATTTTCTCTGAGCACCCAAAATTGTGTTCTATTACAATACTTGCCGCAGAGAGTCTCTGAACAGATAGGTAAGATGGCGAGAGACTATGAAGGAGGGTGGTCGCGTGTGGTTGTTGTTATCTGTGCCATGGAGTAGTGGACAGTATGTTAGCTAAAAGGAACTTGAGAAATCGTGGTAACAGCTTCGGTGGTGGTGTCGGTGATAGTTTAAGTGCATTACAGGAATAAGTGAGAGCTGTGGACAGTGAAATTGAGTGCAGTCAATGTGTGACGGTTGTTAAGATCGCAAATAGTCATGTTCACTACTCAATCGAACCTCGCAATCTTCAGAGTCACGGTGTGCTGTACCTTCTTTGTGAACTTTAGCATAATTTTAAAGGCAAAACTGTGTTCAAGTAAGATTGTTTAATTGGTGTAGTTGTGGCTGCTTTAAGTGACTTTAAGTATCTAATTCGGGTAATTACCCGTGGCGGCCGTGTTCAAACAGAATCTGCAATGATTTGAAGTTCATTAGCCCAGAATATTATGATGAACTTGTATGGTCACCTTCAGAGAAAACGAACAAATTAATTAATCAGAGGCTCAGCGTTTGTACCGTTGCAAGGCCTCCCAAAAACTCGGAGTCGAAATAGTATGACTGAAAAGCCATCACCATACAGTGCGTTCTAGAGATGAACATGTTTCATGAAGAGAACCAATTTGCAACATTTATAAAAATAGCAACAAACTAATTGAGGGGGCGGGGGACTATGTGCCATAGTTTCTCCTGCAGATTTTCGTTTATGGTTTAAAATTATTTCACTTTCTGGGGAGATCTTATGCCATTGCCGTTTTTACATAACTCTTTTGATTTTGTTGCCCTCTGCTAAGATATATAGCCATTGGGGGTTGAAAACCGGTGACCTAGCTGTATATAAACACAAAATACTACTCTGGCGCATATCTGTATTATATGATGAGCTGTGTCTGTGCATCAACAGGTCATACTGCGAAATCCTGAGCGACAGATATAACATTACGGAAACTTACACACGCTATCCGTCTGTCTGTAATTTTTCTAAATTTCGTGACAAAAAATATGTTATTTATCCAGACAAAAGTATCCTATATCCCTCCTAATCATTCATAGTATTTTCTTGTAATATTTCATCAAGATCGGTTTACGAGGTGTGTACAAAAAGAAACCGAACTTCTGCTGCAATTGCTTTATTGCTCATCATACTAACTTTTACACACTGTCCCCTTCAAATTACTGTCCTTCACTATCAATACACCGTTGTCATCGTTTTTTTCAAGTTTTGAAACGCCTCCTGGAATGCAATTTCTCCGTTGGCGCGCAGTTCTCTCGTCGCATTGTCTTGAGGTTTTTCTATCGTCTGGAAACGACGTCCTTTCAAAGTGTTTTTAAGTTTTGGGAAGAGAAAAAAGTCTGCCGGAGCCAAATCTGGAGAATAGGGTGGCTGAGTCACAACGGGAGTGTGATGTTTTGCCAGATAATTCGTGATAAACAACGATGCGTGAGTGGGTGCGTTGTCATGGTGCAACATCCATGACTGATTCTCCCACAGTTCAGGCCTTTTCCTACGCACAGCATCTCTCAATCGTGTCAGAATTTTCTGATAGACTTCCTTGTTTACCGCTTGACCACGTGGTACAAATTCATGTTGCAAAACTCCTTTGCAATAAAAAAAAAACGACCGTCATCAACTTGATGTTCGACCGCCTTATCCGCGAACTCCTGCCCTCCTTAAAGCGCTTAAACCATTCATAGCACTGTGTTTGGCTCATGCAGTCATCCCCGTATGCTTGTTTAAGCATTTGAAGTGTCTCGGTAAAAGTTTTCCCAAGTTTAACACAAAATTTCACACAGTCGCGTTGCTCCTCCAATTCCTTCATTCTCGCTTTCTCACAAATCCGATGAGCACTCTGCGCACGACCTCACTCAACCGGCTGTCACTCGTAAACTAATGCAGCGACCGTAGTGCGACAAGAGGCAATCTCTTGCCGAGAGATGTCACTAGTGTGCACGGAAGTCAGAGAATTTTATCTGCAGTCGTTGGCGCGCTATTTAATTAGTTCGGTTTCTTTTTGTACACACCTCGTAGACGTTTAGTCGCGAAAGCGTAACAAACAGACAGAAAGACTGAGTTTCTCGGAATATGTCCTTTAGATCTGGAAATAAGAAAAAGAGCAGCATGTTACTGGCTACGAAAAGGAAACTTAGACAAGATAACAGAAATCCTGGGTCAAGTGGCAACCAAGAAGACAGACATCAAAAATTGTATTTTGAATGAATGGCAACAGCAGTGGAACAATTCTGAAACCGGAAGGAGAGTATTTGAAATTCTTCCTGACATCAGAAAGAGGATACGTATGAAGCACTTCAATCCATCCCGAGGGTTAATACATTTCCTCACCGGTCATGGACCGTATGAAACATATCTTCATAGGATCAATAGGACAGAGAATGATCTATGTGCGTGCGGATCTCTAGGAACACCTGAACATAAACTGTTTGAATGTGCTCTAGTTGATGATCAAATCAAACAGTACAGAATGAAGCTCATGGGGAAAACTGTCAAGGAAATTATGAAAGACAACCTCCTCCTGAATGAACTCGACAAGCTGGCAGATGCTGTGTCAGATGCAGCCAGGGAGCAGTATCGGCTTCAGCATAGCCAGCAACCTGCCGGAACACAACAAGCCATTTAAGGAATGAGACAAGATACTCTAAACGGACGAGACACAAACAACTAAGTGGGACGCTGATGCCGGAAGTGTGGCTTCTGGAATTTACCGAAGCTTATTTCTTCAATGGATGCCAGCGTTAAACGAACTTTTGAAAACTGAAGATGTTCAGTTATTTAGTATTAGTGGGTAATATTTTTTACTAACAGGTTGATAAATTACAGTGTGTAGTAATAATAGTTAATTGTTTGTACCATTTTCGTAGTATATAGGATTTGTGTTAATTTTACAAAAATTTTGTTTATTATAAATTTCAATACAGTATTAAGAAATAACGGTTCGTTGTAGACTCTAGATAACGAACCATCTGAATGTACAGTTAAATAAATAAATAAAAATAAATAAATAAATAAGTTACTTTTGTATAAATGGTATTAGCGTACATAAAAAGATACCGAGTTTGTGTTGTGTTATCCATTTTATACGATATTTCGTTTACGCCTTTACAATAATCCGTACACTGAAAAGAAATTTTGAAGGATTCGTAGAAAAGAAATAGTATTTCTGTTGCTAGTGACAGTTATTGTTGAGGCAGAAGCCGTGCAAATACCGAGAATTGAGTTACATGAAACAACTGTCACTGGAGTGCACATACTATTCAGCAACAACTTTGCAATTAATGCGTACTCAACAAGTGCAAAAAAGGAATGGAACCCTTCCTTTGCAATGGTTCTCAGTTTGTTCCGGCTCATTTCTTCTAAAGCAATATCACGTTCGCTTCTTCAGATAGTAACCTCTTAGCTTTAAGATAGGCCTTCCCGAGACGGTTTTCGATGTGAGGTAGTGAGACCAACTTGTCTATGTCTATGCATGTTTAATTCATCCGTACGTGAAAGCGAAATAACAACAATTATATAAGTTCTCAGTTGTTCAATGTGTGAGCAAACGCAGTGCATAATAAATGTCTGCGAAAAGCACAAGAACTCCCTAACATCACCTCAATTAGACTTCGAGCTCTACTTGATAGCTTTACCTGTACACAGTAGGCTTCGAACTCCATTTCATAGCACTTCGATACACGATAGCCTTCTAACCCCCTGGCTTTTGAGCCCCAAGCAAGATGACTCCTCTTCTACGAGTAGTAGCTTATTTCTTACTGGCTAACATTATCCCACAAGAATTGACTTGAGGACTGTTAGCCCAGTAAAATTCAAAGTCCAGCCTCCAAGACATTAATTGTATTCTGACACCGCCTCATAGGAAGCTCAATGGTCATGACCACACGCAAGAAGCTTTCAGAGGACAGGTCTCTAGAAGAGTGCGCAGCGCAGGCAAGCTGTCGGAAGTTCAGGTACGTTTTACCTAGTGTTGCAAAAAAAATGTTTTTTCTGGCTTGAAAAAAAAAAAAAAAATAAAAAAACATTTTTTTTTTCTGGGTCACGTTTTTTTATAACTACTAAATCTCAAATTTGTAAGGCATTTATTTTTTAATGTGACTGTTTTAGAGTTTATTCTAAATATTTATCTTAATTTTTAAATCTAATATATTTTTCTGGTTCAGGAGAAAAAAAATTACGAAAATATTGGCAACATCTGACTGAAATTTTCTTTTATGAACGGGGACTTTCTGAAGAGGCTAGGTTGCGCGAGAAGGAATCCCCGTTCCCCGTTGTTTGGATTGATACTCGCTATTTGAACTAGTGCTCCCAGCCCTACGAATTTATCTGTAGAAGTACAGATCTTTTCAAAAAATTAGGAATTTAAAATTTATCTATGGTTTTTTGCCTCTTATTGTGCTTTCCTTATATTCGCATACTTGTTAAACTC
The DNA here is from genome assembly GCA_031002005.1 of Vandiemenella viatica. Taxonomy (NCBI): domain Eukaryota; kingdom Metazoa; phylum Arthropoda; class Insecta; order Orthoptera; family Morabidae; genus Vandiemenella; species Vandiemenella viatica. The sequence continues at coordinate 94,235,098 of JARYHS010013630.1, read as the reverse complement.
TCAGCGTATAGTGATACTGACTCATTAAATTGTCAGTAATTATGAATCGTTTCCTTGCAACTGTTGGCGTAAGCCAACGATTGAATAGAAATAAAGCTCCTATTTTGTATGATAATAGATTTAAATTCAAACTTAAAAGACCGTAATACAGAACTATCGGTGCAGTCTTTATGCATAGTGTGAACTTTTCTCACAATTTAAAATTGCAATCTCAAAATCTTTTGCGTACAATACAAGAACAACCAGTAACTTCTGAAGTTATGGATATAGAGGAGACAGAAGAAGAAACAGAATATTCCGACCCGACTGAACTGGTGTTGGTAGTGCTGATACTAGTAAATGTGGAACCGACAGAGGATGAATAAAATTATGTTACCTATATAGATGCATTTATGAATCATTATGTAAAACATTATATGATTCAGTAACATTTAAAACACACTTGTGAAATGTAAGTTCCGTAAATAAAACTATAATTTATCAAATATATTGTTTTATGAAAAAAAAACAAATTTAGAAAATAAAACAAGGGTGCCAGGTTTTTTTTTCACAAAAATGAAAAAAAAAATATTTTTTTTCAATTTGCAACACAAGTCTCACCACAAACCATTTCATTACTTCTAAAACTGTTTCATGAGAGTAAACTTCAAGTTATAAGGGACCAAACTTGACCCACTCTGCTTTGTTTGGAGTCTCAGTAAAGCTGAGTTCCCACGACCTCTTGTAACGGAGGCCGAACGGGTCGGGACTTCATTCGCCGAAGTGTAGGGATGAGCGCGCGCCGCAGTTTAGCCCTCGCTACCCCGTCACCACCTCCTCACCACGTTGCCTAGTGTCGTTTGGCAGAGAGCACCTTACAGCAAGAGAAGGGGTGCGCACATCTGCTGCAAACCGATGGCAACAGCGCACCGCTACACACGCCTGTGATGTTTACCGACACAGAGTGGGTAGCTGCGTCTCATCCCCGTTAGCAGACGCGGCCCCGTTCCCATGGCGTGTTGTTGGGTATCCGTCCCGTCCCGTCCCGCCTGTGTTAAGAGACGTCGTGGCAACGCAGCTTTACTGAGACTCCAAACAAAGCAGAGTGGGTCCAGTTGGTCCCTTATAACTTGAAGTTTACTATCATGAAACATTTTCAGGACTAATGATAATGAGAATGAAATGGATGGTTTGTGATACCACACAGGGGCTGTCTTGCTGCAACAACCGATAAATAATACGAGCTGAAAGCCTGATGTTCATATTCCACGACAGTAGATATTAATTTGCCTGTTTTTAATTATGAATCAGCGCTAATGACATCATTAAGTTTCTCTTTGACCGCAGCGACTTTCATCAGTAATTCTTACAATGATTCGCCAAGGAACGTTGACCCCGTAGATTTGACGTGATGGTCCTTGTTTCTGCTAACAAGCGGGCAAAAGCAGCGGAGATAGCTGACGATCCGGAAGAAGAAGTTTGGTGAACGGTGTCTGCATTAATCGAAATGCCATCAAATTTCCAATAATAGTTCAATCGCACTCTACAAAAAATTATCTTAAATTCATTAGATTTAAGACACCATATCAAAATGTAACATACCCTATTTTATCTGTCAAACTCCGAGTAGTAGCTATTGCGTTAATTTCGTTCATCAAAAAATGTATATAATATTTATTTTTAAATTTCTCAGCTTTTCAACATTGCATCATAATGAAACAGACCCTATATTACGCTTGGTACCAAGGTCCGTATATTAAATGAAATCTCACCAAACTCCAACCAGTAGATTGGCGTGAATCACGTTCATTGAAAAATTTATATTAATTTGTTAAATATCTCATCTTTTCGTCTCATCAAGATGAAACGTACCTTGTTTTATCCGCTGACTGGCCGACTAGCTGTGTATTAAATAAAATCCCATCCAAATCCAACCAGTAATTTTTGTGTGATTCGCGTTTGACAAAAACTTATACTAATTGGTGGACACTTAGCTTTTGGACATCACATCAAAATGAAACATACATATGTTATCTGCAGGACCACGGACTGTACATTAATCGAAACCACGCCGAAATCTGACACGTAGTTTTTGCGTGAATCCAGTTAATCCCAATTCGAAGACAGAAAAAATCAAAAGAAATTTAATTCCTTCTCTGTACCTTATTAACAGTACCGTATAGTCATTCTTTTCTTTCAAAATATATCATAAGCGTACACACTTTTAGAGGCTACTATTTTATTATATATTCAGATAACAGAGATCGCATAGTTATATCTCAAGAAATAAAACAAATAAAAATCACTTCCATGTATCAACTAAATGGAACTTCAAAATAAATGGATCTGGTATCTTCACTTTTTGATGCGCCAAAGACGCAAGTTGTTAATGTGCATCACCACAAGAAGAGAATAATCTTGGAAAATGTCATCTTCTGTTCAGCTACGATGTGTAGTACCTGTAAGTATGCTGTTGTTTCTGGCTGTTCGATCGTTGAAAACACTATCAAAGATATTTTGATTCATTTTGCGTCGGTGAGTAGTAAGAATACCGTAAATGACAAATTTACTAACAAATTTCAGCTTTAAAAGTTCTTGTAACTAACGAATCAGTCAGTAAGAATAGAATGAACATTCATAAAAACAAAATTTAATTAAAATCAGATAGTTACTATGGGATTTACCGCGTTGCTGATAAATAACATTCGACCGATAATAAGTCTCATTTACTTGGGTTTTGGTCGATTGTGGATAAATTAATCAGCCTTGTTCGTGCTTCATGTAGGTTACGCTTTCGACAAGGGCGCTGAATTGGAAGCAGGTGTATCAAAATGAAACCTTTAAAGGGTAGTGCAATATAAATCTCGGCTATTATTACTGTATTCACAAAAATCAGTCATAGGAGAACAGACGCTTGTCTAGTAGAAATAGAATACATATTACTGATCCCTCTGAATTTCTAAATCAAAATTTTCCAATTTATTAGTACTTTCAGTATATTATTGCCTTAACAAAACTAACTTAGTCCACAACTTGAAGGTTGGTTGGATCCTCCAGAATGAGGCATACTAAGCCATTGAGTCAGTAGTACGACGGCCAGTTCCTTTCGTTTAGGACCTACAGTTTAACGAGAAATCCGAGGCTCGGAACATCCTGGTGTAGCTCATAGCATCAAACACAACTCTTAAACATTCCTGTCCCCAGCGGGATTTGAACCCGGAACCGGACCCCAGACTTATGAAAGCGAGCACCTTAGCCACTCGTTGTCTTTTTAAGAGAAATTAAAATCAGTATGTGGGGTGTTTTTTTCAACGTTTTGTCTTATCTGTCATTCATTTAATCAGTTAATTTATTTTATGACCCTATTCGTTGAAGCAAATTTGAGAACTATGTTTATGTTTAGAACGGAGTGTATGGGATGAAATAGGTGATGATGACTATACATGATTTTACGAATAAAAATTATCCCCTGTCGTTAGTGGAGCTGTACATTAGTTTATGCAGTGAGAAGTGTGGTGATCTGGATGATTACTTCAGTTATTTAAATTTCTCTTTACTTCGACTTGATCGAGTCAATATTAGGCATTGTTAAAAATCTTAAAAACTGATATGAACGTCAGAAGAATTACCTTAGTTAATAAAACTGCTATGCGATAATATGGACGTTACTTAGTGGGTGCCATTTATTATCTGTAGCTGTCGTTATCTTCGTATGTTAGATTTTGTAAGATTAGCAACTGAATGTAATCTACATTACATCTGTACTCTGCAATTCACAAATATTGTGGGTGACAGAGGGTGCTAAGCACCAATCCTAATCCTGTGCATTCCATTCCCGAACAGAACGAGGAAAGAAAGAATACTTAAAAGAATCAGTACGGCATCTTATTTCTCTAATCTTATCCCTCCTGTCATTGCGACCCAAATAAGTTGGCGGAAGAAGTATTTAATTGCACTCGTAAATTAAAGAATTTCGCACGAATATTCTCCAATAAATTCAAATGAAAACGAAGTAGTCTGTCTGACAATCCCAGCCCAATCAATGTATCAATTCTGTGACACTTTCGTAAGGATTGTAATTAGCAGTCACGAATCGAGCTGGTATCTTCTGTACTTTCTCTAACGTGTCAACCAATCCTTTCCGATACGGATCCCAAACTCCACTAATCCAAATCCGAACGCACTAGGGTTTTGTACGCTATTTCCTTTTGATGAGCTTTTCAACTTCTCAAAATACGACCTATGAATCGTAATCTAGAATTAGCTTTGCTACCAGGGAAGTTATGTGCAAGTCCCATTTCATGTTGCTTTGTACTATTACGCCCAGATACTTCAGGCAATCAATCGTGTAAACAACTGAACTGCTAACTTTCTACTCGTGAACAAATGGAGTCTTTTTGTTACTTATTTGCATTGCCTTGCTCTTTTTGCAGTTAAGTGTAAGCTGCCATTTATGGCACCATTTGAAATAACGTCCAGATCGCGCTGATCCATGTTGATATTAAAATGATTGGCACAATTTCGAAGGAATTTGAAGGTACTATTACCAGAACTACAGTGTTACTCAACAGTGAGTGATGCTTCGGGGGTGTTGATTGACAGGCATCCCAGAAATGTGTTAAATGAATAATAGATTGAATATTTTATTGTTTGGTGGTCACGAAAATATGTACTGTTGAACATGTTCAAGTTCTTATGTCTGTTACCATTAGGTCTTCTACTGAGAATAGTCCTAAAAACGATATTTATTTCATTGAAATGACTTTTTGGGTTCAATTTAAAGTCATAATACTTACTTTAATTTGCCTTGAAAAATTTGGATATGTAAACAAACCACAAGGACACAGCTAATGTTAGTTTAATCGCAACTTCTAATACTCAGATGACAGATTCCTGTATATGTTAACCTTCGTAAAAAAGCTCGCCCACAGAAACACTTCGTCGATTTAGTTTCTTACGTAACCTTGTCCACCGTATGGAGACACAAAGCCTGGCGACACGCAAGTTGTCTTTCGAAAGATTAGGCTTGAATGGGCCAGCATTAGTTTCACATTCTCCCTTCTCTATCTTTCATTTCGTACAACACAAACAACATTCCATACAGGGTGTACAGTAAAGAAAGGATAATCCTGCAACCGAGGATAGGTCACATAACTGTCCTACTATATAACAAAATTTTATTTTAGTAAAAGTTTCACCGTTTTCCTGAGATATTATTTATTATTATTTTTTTTTCGAAACATGTGTGGCTTTTTTCAGTTTATTCTATGTAATTTCTACAAATTAACACTTTTTGAACCCTGTATTTTTTAAAATTTACTCAAGGTTGTTCGAGTCATCTAAAAAAATGTTCTTTTTTTTCTTAAAACTTTAAAAAACCTTAAAAAAATCTTTTTTAAAATCATTATCATGATTTTTTTTTACTACATGTTTAAAATGCACAATGGTCTCTTTAACAGATTGAACTACCATAAAACAATCATTTTTAAAGAAGTATAAAATAATTATACCATTTAAGATTTGTTATGAGGTTTTTTTTAACGCTTCAAGAAAAAAGAACTTTGTTTTAGATGACTCAAATATCTTTGAGTAAATTAAAAAAAAAAACAGGGTTCATAAAGTCTTAATTTGTAGAAATGGCGTGGAATAAAGTGAACAAGTCACATGTTTCGAAAAAATATTTAAAAAATCAATATCTCGAAAATGGTGAGACTTTTACTAAAATAAAGTCATATAATAGGAACTGATGTGTCCTATCTGCGGTTGCAGATTTATCCTTTCATTCCTGAACAGCCTGAATAAAACACACACTATCACAGTCATCTACACCTACAGTAACCCATCCGAAAACTAACTGGGGAAGACAACGGGAAACCACCGCAGTTCTAGTTCTAACGAGAGATGCCTTGGGGCGGGTACATCATCCATGGAAAACCGCCTGCGTCCGGAATGGGGCATAACATTATAAGACGATGAATCTAACCAGATACCGCCAACATATATTTGCGTGCTTTCTAAATATTAATCACAACAAAACCTAGATCCTCCAAACCAAATGCTGCTGAAATTAACCAGTTCAAAATAATTTTTTTACTATGACTATTCTTTCGGGGATGGAATCCTTGTCCTCAGCCGTCTCGGTACGCCCTTCCTGCAGGGCGTCTTCAGAAGCGGCAGTTGCTGCCTCCCGCTGTGAAATTACGGCTGCTTGGGCCGCGCCTTCTTCAAACAACACCAAGTTGCGCCGGCCGCACCGGATTTTAATTATATATTTCGCTTGCATTCGTACATGAGGGAAATCACGGGGTCGTAATAAATGTTTCATTTCGCTGTGTGAATTGTGTTTTGGGTAATTTAAAAGTTCCGTTTCGTTTTTGTTCCCGCGGAGCGCACTTCCGGGGCGGCAGGCTCAGCTGGAATACGTCCGCCGCTTAAAGAGGATGCGCGGTCGCCGGCACAACGTCGCGCGCCGCGCCACCTGTTGTGAAAGCCTCTCCACTCAACGCGCGAGGGAGTTGAAATCTTCTCTTGCAGTTTGCTGCTTGCAACCGACGAGTAAGGAAGTAAGCGGTGCGATAGAGTGAGGAAGTGAGACGTGTTTACCTGCGCGAGTGTTAGTGGCAGCGAAGCGGACTCATCTCCAGGCGACTATCAACAGTGCTAACTGCGGTCGTGTTATATTCACAGAACTTTTGGTGAATCAGCGGACAGTTATAGTATTTTTCATCTAGAGAAGACAACCTAACTGTGTCAATACATCCTTGGCTGAGCTCATCTCGTCGGACCCTTCTGCCGGAGGGCGAGAAGAAATGGCGGAAGCAAGTGATGGAATCGACCCGAGAAAAGAAGAGGCGTATACCGTGTACCAGAGTGACCAAGAGATGATGGAGACAGCGAGGAAGACAAAGGAGGCAAACCTAAACGACACCGACGAAGAAGAAAAGTACAATCTGAGGAAGAAACGTAAAGCTGCAGACAGGAGAAACGTCACGAAAGAGAAAATTGAAGAACCGATGATCACTGAGTCGATTCCTAGCAGAGGTAAGGAGGTAGCGTGCAGCCTAGCGACCCCACCTCAAACAAATCCCAGTAGAGCGTCAGGAGATGGAGGCCAACAGTTGAACACCTTATGTAACCATCTGACAACTAGTCAGGCAAGCCAAGTAAGAGAAGAAGCAGTCAAGCGGAACCCCCCCGCGCCGGCAATGCGGAAGAGGCTTTATAATGACCATGCAGAGGGTCCATATATGGTTATAATCGAGAACGCATCAGACAGTGCTTCTCTACACCCAATTCAGCTGGGGAAAATTTTTTATAACAAGGTCACTGGGCTGAAACGACTCAATCAACTTGGGAAAAACAGAATGTCTATGGAATTTTTGAATGCCAACACTGCTAATGGCTTCGTTGAAAACAAGATGTTTCTTCAATCCTTGGGTCTGCAGGCTTATATACCGGCTAACCGAGTAGAACGGAAAGGGATAATCAAGTTTGTGCCTACGGACCTAGCAGAAGAAGAATTAAGGATTAACGCTGTTTCGTCGGCACCGATTATCGATGTACGGCGATTTACCAAGAAAGTATTCAATGACGGCAAGGTGGAAACAGTTCCCCTGCAAACTGTGCTCATAACTTTTGATAGCCAATTCCTGCCAGAGGAAATCGAGATTTTCTACCTGAGATTCAAGGTGGCTCCCTACATATTTCCAGTAACGCAGTGCTTCAAATGCTATAGATTTGGTCATACGGCCAAATTCTGTAAAGGAAAAGAAAGATGTATGAAGTGTGGTGAAGAACACAACATATCCAGCTGCTCAAATGAGGTCCAAAAATGCGTAAACTGTGGAAGGTGACCACAAAGCGAACGATAGGAAATGCCCCGAACGGAAGCGACAAGAAGAGGACAAAGCAAAAATGGCGACGGAAAACAAGAGGAGTATACAACAAAGTTACCAATACAAGGCAGCGGAATTCCCACCTATACAGAGTAAAAGGTACAGCGCGGTGACGATGCCACAGGGAATGAAGCAAATCAGGGAGCACTGCCAAAGTACCGTCAGTACTCCCAAGGAATCTATAGCGACCCAAACCGAAGAAGTAACCAGCAAAGAACAAACTAGTAGAGAGGCAGGAGAAGACATGGTTAATATAATAGTCAAAATAGTGGTCAAACTGCTGGCACAACAGATGAAAGGCAAGCTGGCAGCCACCACAGTGAAGAAAATTCAGGACGAAGCGTGTCGACAAGTGCTTCAAGAAATTAAAGAAATAGGGGCCAAGTGGAACCACATCGGAGGCTGCAAATCTGTTAATTAAAAATGGCTAGAAGGACTAAATTGACAGTGTTACAGTGGAACGCACGTAGCCTATTACCAAAATGGGACGAATTTCAAAGAACCATAACAGAACATAAGGCCGACCTAGTCCTTATATCGGAAACATGGCTGCGCAGCTCGTCGAACATAAACATCAAGAATTTTAGTGTGTTTCGGAAAGACAGAGATGATGGGCACGGGGGAGTTGCCATCTTGGTGGGAAGCCACATTAATTGCTCCGTGCGCAGATTAGCGGCACCAATTGCCAACGTAGAAATGCTCTCTGTCGAGCTCTCTTACGATGGACCTATCAAAGCGGCCACCGTCATATATAAACCACCTCAAGTCAACCTAAAGGAAGAAGATTGGTCGGCTGTATTCCATCAGCTGCCGGCAAATAGTGTGGTTGGAGGCGACTTCAACGCTCACCATTCGTTATGGCAAGATAGTTATGTAGACACGCAGGGAATCGAGCTCGCCCATGCCATATCAGCCTCTTCATTTGCCGTTCTTAACAACAAACATGGAACTAGACTTGGTGCTCCTAGTCAGAGAAACTCTTCTCCAGATATTACTCTCATATCGATGAACCTAATGCATAGAGCGAAATGGGATCTGCTACCAGAGACTATCGGAAGTGATCACTGCGTCCTCAAATTATCATTAGATTGGAATCTCCCATCTGTCCGCCGGCACTCAAGCAGACGGTGGTTGTGTAACAGGGCTAACTGGGCTCGCTACGAAGGAAAGATCAGCACGCTGTTGGAGCAGTGGGAAGGTGCAACCGACGATATCCAATGTCGGTACAACGAATTTCAAAGAATAGTGGAGGCTGCTGCAGAAGAGGCGATACCAGAGGTTAAAACTCACACTAGAAGAGAGCTCACTAGAAAACCTTGGTGGAACAGTGACTGCTCACGAGCTGTCGCCAGGCGGCGCTTGGCTACCAGAATATATTTGCACGCCGCCACTCAGGAGAACTTGGTAGAACTCAAGAAAAGAACGGCTGAAGCACGAGATACCATTAGAAAGGCCAAACGAGAAGGCTGGAAGAGTTTTTGCTCCAATTTAAAATATGGTGTGACGACCCAAGAGACTTGGCGGAAACTGAAGTGGTTCAAGGGTGAGAGGCCAGCTACCAGTTGGATATCGTCAGACAGACAAGCAGCAGAGGAGTTCCTAGCCTCGTTCACTCCTCCATATGTACCAAAACAGGAGGAATATCACAAGAGTAGGGAAGTAGACGACGTCCCAACAGGATCGACGGAACCCTGTTTTCACCTATCAGAACTATTGCACGCCCTACGGAAGAAAGATACTGCTCCGGGGATGGACGCCATTACCTACACAATGATCGACAAACTTCCTCTTAAAGCGAAGGAAGCCATGCTGGATCTCTACAATACTATGATTGACCTCTCCTATGTTCCTGACCAGTGGCGGGAGGTAATCGTTGTTCCCGTGTGTAAACCCCACAGGAAGAAGAACATCATCTCGTCATATCGCCCCATTTCTCTCCTGCCGTGCCCGACAAAACTGATGAGTGCAATGATCAAAAACAGGATCGAGTGGCACCTGGAGCATCATAGGTTACTTGATACCAGAACTATGGGTTTTCGAAAACGCTTCAGCACCTTAGACAATATCAGCACGCTGGTGACAGATATTCAGCTGTCATTCACAAGAAGAAACTATTTAGTGGCTGCCTTCCTGGATATTAAGGATGCTTATAACAATGTGCAGATAGATATACTTGTGGGCATTATGAAAAAGATGGGCATACCTAGCAAGCTATGCTCATGGTGTGGTCGATACCTCACCCGAAGAGTGAATTCAGTGTTTACAGCGGAGGGAGACAGAATCAGTCGGCTAGTCTTCCAAGGTTTACCACAGGGCGATCCAATGAGCCCCTTACTATTCAATATCTACATGGCAGACCTATGTAACATCCTAAAGGGCCTAGTATCCTTCCTCCAATATGCGGATGATTTTGTTGTATATATATCTCACCCGGACATAGAAACGGCCCGCAGAATACTAGAGGAGCAATTGAAGCTGATACAAAAGAGATTGCTGGACAAAGGGCTAGAAATATCAATAGAAAAAAGCAAAATTTGTGTGTTTACGCAAAGACAGCTACAAGGAAAAGACTGTGCAATTACACTAAATGGACACACACTGGAGTTAGTTAAAGAGATCAAATTCCTGGGAATGTGGTTAGATTCAAAATTAACATGGAGAAAGCATATCATGGAACTGCAGCAATCATGTATGCAACGCCTGAACTGTTTCAAAGCCCTCGCCGCCCCGACATGGGGTGCGGACCCTCGACTACTCCGGCATGTATTCTGCTCTCTACTGAGGAGCCGAATGGAATACGGGGGGTTCCTGTATCAAACTGCCGCCAAGTCTCTTCTAACAAAATTGGACTGCATTCAATCAGCAGCTCTGCGAGTAATCGGAGGCTTTGTGAAATCCACCCCCATCGCCGTGATGGAGGCAGAATTAGCCATTCCACCGTTGAGTACAAGAAGAAGTAAATTGGGGTTGAACTTCTGGCTAAAGGTGTGGTCCATGAAGTCACATCCCCTACAGAGGAAGGTGCAGCTCCTTGCCCATGAAAGTTCAGCCAAATCACGTCAACAACAGAAAAAACCCAGCCTGATACAGTATTTTCAGACAACGGCCCTGTGGAATATACACAGACAAGAGATCAACGAGATGTTCAGCGAAGAAGATACGTGGCAAAGGGCGGAGATCTCGTCGCGAATCCACCTGTCCTTGATCAAGGGCTCGGTAGACAAAAAAACCACCCTTCAGTTAGAATTGAAGCAATGGGCATTAGAAACCTTGAACACACGATGGAAGGAATGGCGGAAAGTATTTACCGATGGATCAAGGGTAATGCAATCCACCAGCGCGGCCGCTTGGGTCGATGCAGACTGTGGCGTCTATGAAGCTTGTAGATTGCCGGCAGAATTCTCAATCTTCTCATCCGAGATGTACGCAATCCTGAGGGCCATACAATATATACAACGGTCAGTACAGACAAAAGCAGTGATATGTTCGGATTCACAAAGTGCCTTACAGGCTATCATAGGCATTCCTAAAGGCCAGTGCAGAAACTACCTGACATATGAAGTTGGCAGAGAACTCTGGAAAGCCATACACAGAGGCATAGAAGTGTGCCTACAATGGATCCCGGGTCACGTGGGAGTGACAGGGAACGAGCTAGCGGACAAAATAGCTCGACGACATCTCCAGGTTCCCCATACTGAGAACATACCAGTGCCTTATACCGATTTCAGAACGGTCGCCTCAGCAAGAGCTCTCAACGCATGGGAAAGAAAATGGAACGAAAAGGCCCAAGGGAAAGGGCTATGGTACCGCGCCATCGCCAGCAAAGTTACGATGAAACCATGGTTCCAGGAAGTTGATCTGCATAGAAAGGCAATCACGCTGATTAGTAGATTAAGAACGGGGCACACCTGGCTTAATGATAAAAAATTTCTAATGAAGGTCTCGGATTCTCCGAACTGCGAATCCTGCGACGAAGTGGAGGATATCTATCACTTCCTTCTAAGATGTAGGCGCCACCGCGAATATAGAAGAATCTTATTAAAAGACGCTCTTCACATAGAAAACATCGCAGATGTGATCATAACCCTCGCCGCGCCCAATAAGAAAGCGATTAGCTTAATCTACATGTACGTGGCTAAAACTAAAGGCATAATATAAATAAAAGAGCACCATTACTCCATGTAACTGGCTAAATTAGCCTAAGGCTAAAGCCAAAAAAAAAAAAAAAAAAAAAAAAAAAAAAAAAAAAAAAAAAAAAAAAAAAAAAAAATCTTCTCTTGCCACTCAAAATTATCGGATGACCACATCATAGTGTAACGTTCACAGTTTGGTTATTAAATCATCAGTACTAATACAAAACCAATTTGGTAACGATGTCTATCACGCCGTGACATCTCGCGACCAGCCTTCATTGTCGCACTAACAACGGCCAGTGATGAAGTTACCGAATCAAGATCGTGGGCCTTATTAAATAATAACTCTATTCTTTTTCAAGCAATTGCGGAGGAAAGAATTGTCAGAAAACTGAAAGAAAAGTATATATTTCGTATGAACCGTTGCTTTCTGTTCGATTGAGAAGTTTTCCTATACTCTATGTCTAGAGATAGCACAGTTACAGTAAGTTAAGATATATCTAGTACATTACATAATATTTAAGGTAATAATTTGGCAATTAATATGGCTTTGAAGTGGTTTTATTGAGTTATTAAAGATTTAAACAAGTCTTTGTTTTAGCCAATGTATTCAATATAGTTTCTTTTCAGACTAATAGCTCCAACCTCTACAACTTTATAGCTTGATCGGACTTACCGAGCGTGGTGGTGTAACGGATAGCGTTCTGGCCTCGCATTCGGGGGACGGCGGTTCGAATCCCCGTCCGGGCATCCAGATTTGGGTTTTCCATGGTTTCACAAATCACTCCAGGCAAATGCCGGGATGCTTCCTTAAAAAGGGCATGGCCGAATTCCTTCCCATTCCTTGCCCCCATCCTTTCCCGTCTCTAAAGACCTCGCTGTTGAGAGACATAAAGCAGATAAAAAAAAATAAAATAAAAATTGATCGGACTTCATAGGTATTAGAGGTTTATTTCGTAAGTCTACACTCAAGCAATATCCGAGAGCAAAAGAATCCGTTCACTTCTTAATCTGAATTCGTTGTTAACCACTAACTATATTTCCTTTTTTCCCCTTTTATTTTTTTCTATTCTTTTCTTTACAAAGATTCTAGTCTTTTTCTCACAGTCTACCCTACGAAAACTAATCTTTCTAAGAATTTATTTGATGTAAAATTATGCAATATAAGTCTATAAGCTCAGGTCACCAAATATTTAACTTTCCCCTCACAGTGAGCGTTATTTATTAACAATTGTCTGTAGTAAAGCAATTGAAAAGAAATGAGTTGTCAAAGACTGCGTTCAACACGTTGGTTGCTTTTTCTTTATTAGTATTGAGTCGGTGAACATGTTTTCATATACTCCCAGTCATGGCATATAGATGATACAGCTGTTTTTAACGTAATGAGCGTTATTTAATAACTACGTATAAGCAACTGCCAGAGCGCTGCGTTCAACACATCAATTTTGACGCCGGGGTTAGAAGCTATTATGCATATTTATTGCAATTTTTACCTGATATTGTTACGAAATTATTGGTTATTTCATATTTCTTTTGATAAGATGGGATTAATTCTCGTTTATATAGGTTGTTTTTAAAATGATTATTCATTTATAATAATTAACACAAAAAGAAATTACAGTTACAATCCAACAGGTAAAATAGCAAGAATAACAAATGATTAACAAAAGATCAGAGAATATTACAAAATTGTGATCCCTTTTTCATGAATTACACTGTTCGTTATACAATTACTATTAATTGCTCTGACTTGAGGAGTCAAGCGAGATGTGCATCCCACACATCAGTGAAAACTTTCAGTGGCCCCAAATTATTCAAACTCAACTGAATTAAAAAAAAAAAGCTAGATTAGAGAAATTTCTACTTTTGATGTACGGTCGCCATGGTTAACTGACAATGTATAATACACTGCTTCAACGTTCAACATTACCATGTCTATTTGCGGTGCAGTGCAGTCCTTCAAACTATTGTTAAGTACTTAGCATCACAGTATTGAGATCAACAAGGCACTTTTGGAGAAACAAACTAATGCTCGCATCTCTTTTTTTAGTTATGGCTTTATGCCCCGTCGACGTCGAGGTCATTAGAGGCGGGATAGGATAGGGGACAAGGAACGGAATTTGGCTTTGGGCTTTTTGAAGAAAGCATCTCGGCAAACTGTTTACTCAGGCACAGCTGTCGATAAATGATCGAGTGGTACTGTGCTCACTACAGGGAGCAGGTAACCTCATTGCCCATCGAACGTGCAATGACGTAATGGCTAATACACCTACAAATAGATCTATATTGCTCTATTCTATCAATTTTTATTCATCCGTACCTACTAAGAGAAAAATTGCATCCCTATGCATTCACTCATTTGCCTGTCACAATCTCAGTTCTAATCTCATTAACTCATAAATTTATAATCCCGCACTACTTTAGTTCTTAATAACCTTATCATGATAATAACATTTTTTTCCCCTCATCAGTTTCTCGACTGGTTTTATGCAATCCTCCATCTTTTCCTATCTTTGTTAACCTCCTCGTCCCAACATACCCCTTACAATCTGTTTCCTCAATAATCTGCTTCATATATCTCAGTTCGTACCTTACACTGTCACCTCCACTAACAAATTAACCAATCCTGTATATCTTAAAATGTGGCCCACCATCCTGCACCTTATTTCTTTTTTTTTTTTTTTATTTTATTTTTTTATTTGGCTTTAAGCGCCTAAGCACTATACAACCATCATCCAATTGTACACACATATATAAACATTATACATAAAGGTAAGAGGGCAAGACTTGACATGATTAGTGAAATATAAAGGATAGAACATGGTAAACTGATTAATCAGATGGGAACATTTTTGTTTATCCCCTATAGGGGTTTGACACATTATGATTAATTAAACTTGCTCAGACATAATTACAAATGATACAGTGAAATATACATTATTGTTAGTTCCTTATAGTTGTTTTTTTTTTTTTTTTTTTTTCTTTCTTCATTACAATGTGTATATTCCTTACTATTAACTGGTTTTAGAGAGATTATTCGGTTCTTTAATTTATTCCTGCTAGATTGTTAAGAAGGTGACGAAATGGGTCGAGTTGGGAAGTATCAGATGGAGCTACTGGAAATTCTTGAATCATCTTCATAATCATTTGCAATGTCTTCTCTATGAGTGCTACTTTTTCGGGGGAGAGGGACTTTTCCTTATCCTTGGGTTGAGGAGGGTAGGGATTCTGTGTGATAGGTGTTATTGGTATATGATGGGGTACATACATTCTTTGATAAACAGGAGGATATTGGGACTTTTGTTCTTTTGGGGTTGCTGGCCTTTGCTTGTTGTGGCCTACGGTAGTAGTAGTATATTTCGGTTGGTTTGGAGAGAGTGCTTTACTTTGGTGACGTGACTCTTGATTTTGTTGGATAGGGATTATAGGACAGTTTTGGAATGCATTTGTTGAGGCTAAACTAGGTGGCTGCACTGCAATTGGAGAGAGCGGGGGAAATTGCTTTTCGTCGTAATACAGCGGAGCGGCGCTGGCTGCCTGCGAATATGTATGACGATGGGTGGGACACCAGTTCGGCGTGGGAGACGCTTTATTATGGGCCGCTGCCTCACGTGCTTTTTGTTGTTGAACTATTACGGGACATATTCTGTCATTGGATAAATGAGGACCGTGACAATGCACACATTGTGGATCAGCTGTGCTGGCACACGTCTCCATAGTATGTGGGCCTCCGCACTTATTGCAACGGGGAGGGCTACGGCATTGAGTTGTACGATGGCCAAAACGTAAACAATTATCACAGACGAGAATTTGTGGGACATGAGGTTCGACTGGGCAACGTGCTCCAAAGATTGCTATGTGATCCGGAAGGGATTGTGATCTAAAGGTGATCATGCATATTGGTATCGGTATTCTCCTATCATTATTTTGGTATGAGTTCTTCTTGGTAAACCGTTTAACTGCGATAACTGGATAGGGGCTTTCTATCGCCTGTAGGATTTCTTCTTCTGACAGGGAGGTGTCTACGTCCCGGATAATACCTTGTTTGTTTATTAAAAAATTTGGAATGAATGCTTCTAGGTTTCTGTCCTTGAAAACTGTAGATTGAACCAACAAGTTAGCAGAGTCTGCTGAATTAGTTTCAATTTTTATCCTATATCTCCCGGCCGCTATGATATTGATGATGTTATGCTTATGTGCTGGGCTATGTGTATAAAGAAGTTTCCCTATTGACATGGGGTGAAGTCTGCCAATATTTTTATCCACACTTTCTACAAAGACGAAGTATGGACCCGTGTCTGTGCGGCTGTATCGGTTATTCTTACTTCTGTCTTTATTGGAATTTAAGTTGGGGCTTGGCACCTGGGGTATACTATTTTGGTTAGTAGGGTTCCGATTGATTGATAATATACTTTGAACTCCTTCACGATCCACGGGAATGCTTGTGATATCCATGCCCGTACCCTCGTTTAATGTTTTTTGGGTTGGATCACGGCTGTCATATTGGTGCTCTAATTCTGGGACTGAGGTAGTTGGGTAAAACATCACTGATGACATGGAAGCTAACTCCTGGGGCACACTCACTAGATTGTTTATCGATACAGTGGACATTTCCTCGTTCGGTAGCTCAGTAGGGTTTCCCTCTATGCGAGACCGTTTAACAGTTCTTTCTTCCGAATTTACATTGTTCAACACTGCGGTCGAGGGGCAGCTTGCAGAAGCAGCGTCGTTACCTGGGTAGTTGAGCGGATGAAGATGAGATGGCTGTGGCTGGATACCTTGTTGGAAGTGCATCATCGTCGGGGCTGAAGAGGCTGTTTCTGGAAAATAACACGGCTGCAGTGCCGCGTTGATTATTTGCCCCGTGTCTGGGGGCTCTTCCATGTTAGGGCACGGCCCAGGCTGTCAGAAGATGCTAAGAATTGAAGCCTATATCTTCAGGCAATTCAAATTTTATTCGCACTTCACTGCACTCGCGGACTGTAAGTTCACTTGACTGTTTACGAGGCTGGCTAAGCTCCGGAACACGGAAGTGATCGCTATGAGCGCAACAGCTAGACTGCACCTTATTTCTTTTAGACTCCTCCACAAACTTCTTTCCTCGCCCATCAGTTAATCTCGTAAATTACCCGCCCACTTAATTTTCAGCATCCTTCTTTCTATAGCACCAAATTTCAAATGCTTCAATTTTCCTTCTTTCTGGTATTCCTGAAGTCCATGATTTGCTACCCTAAAGTGCTGTGGTCCACACATAGAGTGTTAAAAAGTTTTTTCTTAGCCCTATATCAATATTTAAAAATAAATTTTTTTTTAAAGAAGGCTCGTTTCGTTAAAGCTATTCTGCTTTTAACATCACTCCTGCTTCGGCTATCAGTTGTAATTTTACTTCCCAAGTAACAAAATTCACTTACTTCTCCTATGACATATTTTTATATTTAATCTGCTATTATTGCCATCATTTCTGATACTTTCCATCACTCTTGTCTTGCTTTATTTATATTTAGTCCAAAATCTTTATTCAGTGTTTTTGTTCGTGCTATTCAGTCAGCAATTTTTCAAGATTCTGTTAGCAGGACAATGTCATCAGCAATACTGATTTTTCTTCGTGAACTCTTATTCCACAGTCATTCTTTTACTTCGTTTGTTGCTTCCTTTACATACAAGTTAAATATTAGCGATGTGAGACTGCAAACTTGTCTCACACTCTTTTTAATCGATGCGTGTCTCTCAATTGAGCTTACAAGAGCTACTTGCAATTAAAAATATTATCATACCTTTAACAGACCTTTGAAGAACCAAGTAATTATTTGGAGCTCAGAGACTGTATTGTGCGAATAAGTTCAGTTGTAGGTAAATCGAATTCTAGATTGCGACAGCTGCTAGATGTTTGACCTCTAGTTATAGCCCTTTCGAAGGTGTCAACGATTTGTTGCAGTTGGTTTGCTGGGATTGTCTAACAGACCAGTGACGTAATTTACGATGGAGTTTAGTGACATTGAGAAACTCACCTTCATTGACGACTGCCGATAAACACCTAATTCACCCACATACACTATCTGGCAAAAACAGAGAAACACCAGGAAGGGGGGGGGGGTTAGGGGGGGAAGAGGAAAAGAAATGAAACTTGATTGAGAAGGTATTATTGATATTATTGCAGTGATTACAAAATCAGTGAAATTTAGGAAGAACTTGACAGAATGAGCCCACTTACCAGTATGACGTTGCATACCTTTGGCCTGGATGCATGCACAGATTAGGTTAGGAAGAGTGTCATAAGGCCGTTATTTCCTCTCCATAAGCAAGCTGGCCGACAAGTGTTTCTTGATATCCCGGACACTGGCCCTGGGACGGAGTTGACGTCTGAGTAGGTCACACTCAAGTTTTATCAAAGACAGATCTGGCACCGGTTATACCTCAACATAACGCACACAGTTTCGTATAAAGCACCGTCCTTTTGAAAAAAGGCACCACGCTACTGGTCGCATCAGAGTTAACGCAAGGAGGATGTCCGTGACGTACCGCTGTACCGTCAGAGTTCCCTCAATCAGCCGTGACCTGAAGTCGTACCCGATAGATCCCCACACCATGACGTGAAAACTAACATCGCTCTGCCTCTCCTAAACTTCAGAGGAATGGGAGCTCTTCCTAGGTCGCCACCATACTGCCTGATGACGGTCATCCAAGGTAGTGCAGAATCGTGATTCATCGCTATACAATGCGAAGCCGTTCACTGCGTTCATCAGTTGCACTTCAGTACAACCGCCGTTTCTTCATGTGAAGTTTTCAGTATCCGTTTTGTATGTTGTAATTATCTCCTAGAGAGAAGTTACATTTATGTGTTTTATATTTTCATCATATTTTTATGAATATTTATCTTCTGAGAAGTATACACTACCTAGGTATTCCATGTTTTAAAACCATGTAGCCATCGAAGTTCCAATATTTGTAGTCTTATTTTTATTAGTGTCAGCCCGTGATTGTGTGTTTTTTTGTTGTTTTTTTTTGCATATTTTTACGGGTCTAGAATAGTTCTCGTTTTTTAGGGTCAAGGTTATGAGAGATTGATCTGATCTGGGCAAATAAGAACTTGACCTATGTTTTACTCTACGGTTCACTGTGTAAACTTTCAATGAAGTCTCTTGAGCTTGAAGAACTCAAAGTATTAATAGATGTGTTAAACACGGACAGAGACGATCGCGCTGTCGTATAATTGTTTCAATGGTCGTGGTTGCCAAGTTCAAACTGGCTGAAGTACAAACCTGACTTGCATTTGACCCTAAATGTTTCACTCTGCAAAATTTGAATAATTTCGATATAGTTTAAAGTTAGCGCGATCATCCATCGCAGCAACAATTGCTTCTAAAGCCTCAAGTTGTCCTTAGCTGAGGCTGGCCAGAACATTCGTAATGTAATCCTTTCATCGTGTCCATAGCAACGAGAGGATTTACTACAGATTCCAGATTATTGAACGGCTAAGCAACTCCGAAGAAATTAATTGCAAGAATACTCGTTTAGGTAACAAATTTGAAGTCTGATATTCACTTTAATTAACATAGTAGCTCATGTACAGTGATTACTAAAAAAGATCATTAACGAAACTGGTCAGTAAATTACATAAAAAACAAATAAACCGTAATGTATAAACTATGGTCAAGCAACAACATTAGCGAAAATTTTAATTAAATTGCAATTTAGCCTAAGCCGGAACAACAACTGGCACTCGTTGCTGCAGCAGAGACCGTGAGTAATATAATATATTTTTTTGCTTTTTTAAACGACATGTTACTGAAAAGTAGTTCCACGTTTTTTCAGTGGCAAAGTTTTTCCTTATTTTGTTAAAAATGAAATGCTACGAAAAGCTAACTTAATGAATGTATTCTGGCAATTAGTTTCATACCAGTTACTTAGCTATTGAACTGTGCACATAACCTACTATTTCTAATTAAATATCTGGTCGCTGTTAATTTGCATGCGAAGATCGGGGTGTGAAGTTACCGTTCTCTAGCCAATACTAACGAGAAGAGTGAGT
>JARYHS010013630.1:93855326-94214062 GCA_031002005.1 Vandiemenella viatica | reverse complement strand
TGGGTCCAACTAAATGAATTACAATTTATATCCGACACAAGACACGTGATCAGTTGGTTCAAATCCTAGTGGTGGAAGAAATGTTCACTATCGGGACTTGACCGTTAGAGGGGGTGAGGTGGTGGTGCACAGTTCCTAATCACCAGAGTGTACACTTTAGTGGTGGGTTGAATCCCAAACCTCTCCACAGAGCGTACGGAGGCATATGACACTGTTGATGGTGATTCTTCCATCAGATGGGAACGTTAAGACTGACTTTGGTGTTTGTTGGAAGAGTAACCCCTAATGGACCGGCTCTAAGTTTCACCCTGTACTTTTTACTCATTAACAATACAAAAAAACAACACACCAAATATATATATTACAGGGAAAACTATCCTCCATTAAATTTCCAAGGAAAAAGTACCCACCAACTTCATGGTTGAGGAGAATAAGAATAACATTCAGAAATAAAAGATGGAAGCCAATTAAGTAAATCAATTAAGTGAACTTCGAAACAATATACTTCACGTATAAGTAATAGCTTCAGAAGGAATATATCCATGTTGACTTTTGTCACGACCTGAATTTTCGCCGTGAAGCTAATTTCTTCTAACAAACTTAGGAAACCAGTTATTACATCTAACAAATGGCTTCCAATATAAACTCGGCAGCTCGGTCTCGTTTGTCATTTCTGGAATTTAAATTGCTTCTTAAAGCACACCAACGTAGCTGTACAAACATTCTTCTTCTTTCAGACTGCATCAGCGTAACACCTGAAAGATATAGTGTTTAAAAATGAAAGAATTTCAGTTGTAGTAAGAACACGTTGCTTCTATTTCTTCTAGTAAAACAAGGGTAACAGATTTATGCTGTCAAAAATAAACAGAAAATAACGTTATCAAAGTGGTATCACAGACCAATTTAATACTTCCGGAGAGTGGTGGACGACCAGTGGTGCTCTGACCTCGCATTTGGGTGGACGCTAGTTCGAATCCCCGTCTGACCATTGAGAAAGCAGTTTTCCATAGTATCCCAAAATAACTCTAGGTGAATAACGGGATGGTGTTTTCGAAGGCAATGGTAGAATTTCTTCCAGTATTTTTCTCCAAGACTTTTCACACCACTAGTGACCTCAACATTGACGAAGCGTAAAGCCGCAAGTAAAACAAAAAAATACTTACATAGAAAGCGCGAAATTAATATTTATGGGTTAAAAAAGAATGCAAACAAAAGTAAATTAGACAGAAGAATAAACTCTAAGACTGTATTAGTATTACATCAATATTTGTGAGTTAACCATACAAATAATTTTAGAACATGTACTGATACAGCAAGCACAATTTCATTTGACAGTATAGTTGTTGACTTTCCAATAAAGGATGTTCGATTTGCTCTTTGTATTAGTTAGGCTTATTTGCACCTACTGTACTTTCATGTAACTTTAATTATTTATTTCTTCAAGAAAACTAAAACCAAACCTTTTACTGTGTGCTAGGAAACTCCCAGATAAGAAAGAAGCGAGGAGGGAAGAAACTTTTTATGTAAAATTAGTTTAGGACTTTTCTTTTGTTGAGCACCTGTTGCACATTGGGATAAAGAAGTTGATCCATTCTGGCAAAGCTGCGGGCAAAATCTTGCAGTTCAATAGATTTCACATTCATTCCAACCGTTTTTCTAGAGTTTGAAAGAAATTGGTTGTATCAATCTCTGCACGACCTTTCTAAATACTGCTTCCCGTCATAAAATTGATAAAGAAGACCGTCTTCACTACAGTTCCACTGATTAATACGTTAATTTGCTGTAACATCTACTTGTTGAACATTAATATACTATATTTTGGTTATTAAGTGGTGTAACTGGCAGTTCCACTAAGCTGTTGAGTTGGGAATGACACTGGTGATAAGTTATTAGTATTTTCCCGCTGTTTCGCCTGCGTGGACCTAGGTGTGCGTAATGTTGCGTTTTATTTTTTTCCCTCTCTCTCTTCTAGTAGCAAAGCATAAATGTTTGGAAAGTAGTACCTTTGTAAACTTTACATTAGCTTAAATTTGACAATATTGTTACGCTTATTAGAGTTTTAATGTTTGATGCTGTTATTTGATTGATGTTTTGCCGTGTATTCTAACGTACTATATTTCAGAAAACTGAAGAAATCAATAACCAAAGACATGTAGTCAAAAGAAATATTAACAGAATTGGAATTGTGGAGTGTTTATCTGCATTTTAACGTGATCTTTGGTGAATATGCTGTAAAGGAGTGTTCATCTGAGATGAGATGCAATGTGGTCTGTGATGCTGTTCTCGGTACGAACGAATCATTTCGTTTGTCAGTCACGTAAAGTGAATATCAGATTTTAAGTCAGACCATGAGCTTTCAAATTGTGAAATGGTGTTGCATGATGTCTGAACAATGGGACGGACAGACGAAGCTCGCTTAGAGATTTATAACAGTAAAGATTAGGCGTGGCGGAATGATATGTGAATGGACTGGTTGGTGGTGTTGTGCAGGTGTGTCTGAAGCTGGGCTGGAAGAGCGCCCGCACGCGCTTCGACGTGCTGCCGCTGGTGCTGTCGGCCAACGGACACGACCCGGACTACTTCGACATCCCCCCCGAGCTGATCATGCAGGTGCCTCTCAGCCACCCCACGTGAGTACACGGCACCACCCAGCGATCCCCAAACAGGAACTACAAAAAGGATCGAGCTGATGCTGTTCTATTATTCCACCATATCTTTTTGATAAGCTGAAATAATTTTTCGATCAGGTGCCTTATGTGGCAATATAAACGTTGCAAAAGGTATAAAAAATAAGTAGTTACTGTAGAATTTTGTTTCCTCCTTTCCAGTTTAAACACATTGATTTATACTTTAATTTACACTAAAGGTGTTGAACAATATTCCTTTTACAGTTTACAAAAACTATTTATCACTCTTCCATTTTTATTTATTATAGAAATTTTCCAAACTCATTATATCTTTGCACCGGAAGACTACACGTCGCTTCGAAAGCTCTTCATATAAAATGGAAGTTCAGCAATGTTACCGTTTGTTTTAATCCGATTTTTCCGTTGACAGTAGTAATAATCTGCTTTTTGTTTGGAATAATGACGACTTGGCTTAAACCATTACGTTTTTGGTGATCACATCGAGATAATCTTATGTAATCTCTTGCCTCAGTTAACTTTTAAACAGCTTCCAACTGACTCCAAGTGGACCTAAAAACAACGACTTTTTTTTTTTTTTTTTTTTTTTTTTTTTTTTTTTTTTTTTTTTTTTTTTTTGCCGTCATCAGTTTCTCGACTTGTTTGATGCAATCGTCCATCCCTTCTTAACTTGCGTTATCCTCTTCATCTCAATATACATCTTCAATTATCTGCTTCATACAGTGTAATCTAATCTTTGTCTATATCTACAGTTCTTACCTTCGACTGTTCCTTCCACAAACAAATATACCATTCCCGTATATCTTAAAATGCCTTACCACCCCGTCTCTTCTTACTGTAATAGTCTTCGGAAACTTATTTCTTACCCATCATTTACAAATACCTACATTTTTTACTTTATCTGTCAACTTTATTCTTCAATAGCACATTTCAAATGCTTTAATTTTCCTTCTTTCTAGTATTCGTAAAGAACATGCTTTGCTACCATAAAGTATTGTGTCCCACACATAAAGTTTTAAAAAGTTCTTTCTTAGTCCTTAGATCAATATTTGTAAATAAAAGATTTCTCTTTTTAATGAAAGGTCTTTTCGCTAGCACTATTCTGCGTGTAACATCATTCCTGGTCGTGGTTTTACTTCCTAAGTAGCAGAATTAACCCACTACTCCTGCTGCATTCGATCCTGTTTTTTATATTTAATCTAATATTATTGCTATAACATATGATACATTTCTTCGCCTTGTTTTTCTTTGGTTTATATTTAGCCCTAAATGTTCCTTCAATATTTTGTTCATTCCATTCAGTAACTTTTTAATACCCTCATTCTGTTCCGCTGACAGGACAACGTCAGCAGAAATCGTAGAATACTGATTTTTTTCTCCTTAAATACTTATGCCACATTCAAATTTTTCTGTTTACCTCTTTTATTGCTTCCTCTACATACAAGTTGAATATTAATGGCGATAGACTACAACCTTGTCTCACCCTCTATGTAACTTACACATGCATGTGAAAGTAAAAAAAAAAAAAAAAATCCTGTTTTGAACGTACACAGAGATTTGTGAATAGCGAATGTACGAAATTTGTCATTACAATTACCAGAGTCTCACCTTGATCGTTCCGTAAAATCCTAAAACCATGCAAAAAAAAAACTTTAAATTATAATTTGATCATCTTTATTTATTCATCAAGCTTTCATACCATATTGCGCATATACGTTTGATTAAGTTTACATTCTAATTTGCCTCTGAATTTAAAGGTGTTACTGGAAAGAAACAGAAATTACAAAACCGTAATTAATGCGGTGGATAAAAGACACTTTAAGTAAAAATTATGAGTGGAATAAAATTATGAATCTGAACTAAAAAATAATAAAAAACTGATATGAGTGTTATTTACAGGTGATGAATCTCTCAGTAATGTTCTGGTTAAAGTGGCAGTTGTTGTGCCTTTCTCAGCTACGACTGGTTCGAGAAGCTGGGTCTGCAGTGGTACGCCGTGCCCGCGGTGTCCGGCATGCTGTTCGACTGCGGAGGACTCGAGTTCACAGCGGCTCCCTTCAACGGCTGGTACATGAGCACCGAGATAGGCTGCCGCAACCTCTGCGACACACACCGCTACAACATGCTCGAGGTCAGAACAGAAACATAGCGACCAGACCGGGACCCAAATCGGTTTGCATTTTCAGTTGTAACTTGTCTCTACCTACAGTTAATACATTAAAAATAATATTAATATAATCATTCAGCATTTCTAGTGTTTATTATAGCTACGCAGTCGGTAAGTAATTGATTGAAAACTAATGTACTGAAAAGGCACTTTTCTGGTCGATTTTATAACAAACCTATTTATTAATTGTGATATTGATGGGGGCAATATTTAACCTAACAAATTAACATAAACAAAGTTAATTAATATAAAGAGAATTAACATTACTGAATACATGGATTCACCTAGCTCTTTTTCCATGGGATTTGCTTGGTGTTTATCAGCCCTGATTGAACACAAAACACTTGCGCGATCATTGACCACTGTTTACCATTTACTTTGATGTTCTTCCAAATCCAGCTGTGCGATCGGTAGCGGGAGGGATGAAGTCGTCGTTACCTTAGGGATCAATCGACCCTGCGGTTGATCTGCAGTTAGCGTTTATTGACGGCTGAATGCAGATAATTGCTCCAGATCTGCCGTGACCTATTGGTTTGTCCATCTCCAAGGGGATCGAACATGTCACCCATGTTCGGTGACTGGTTGCACGGTGAATTGTACCAGAGGTCTGTCACCCTCTGTGAATGGAGTCAGAGTTCTAGCACTCGGTGACTGCCTGCTTCCAGCTAAGATTTTTCAATGGTACCCACTAGACGAGGCTGTGAATTTCCGACGTGGTCCGCAACTCAGTCCCTGGGTTTGTTTGGTAGGATGGTATCTCGGTAACAGCGGCTGGACACGTGATGCGCATACGGGCAGATAATTCTATCTCTCCGTCTTTCGGACGGAAAACCCCTCGTATCTACAGGTGGTGATGGACCTACCGATCCAAAAACACGACACCAGTGTGTCGTCGGTAATTTGCTGCTTAATAACTGCATGTGAAACCATTCGACATTGAGTATATCATTATAATGCGGGAAGTGGCATGGTTTGGGCTAGAGAAACTCTATATGCAATTTTTCTCTGTCACTGGTTTTGAGGTATTGCTTGTGCTTTGCAAATTCGGAATGGTCGCAATGATCTGATGACGCGGTTTTTATTGGTTGCGCATTCCGTCCCTGTCGTAGCCGCCTATCGGGAATAGGAGACTTGCAGCTTAACATGGAATCCGAACCACGAAAGTTTTCTGATGTACTTCACGTCACACAGTGAGCTCTGCCAGAGGTGACGGTCGGGTTAGGGGACTTTCCGTAGATACAGGGATTTGAACCCGGGACGTTTCTATCTCCAGTCAAACGCTTTAGCCACTGAGCCACCAAACCACTAATATGATTTTGGTAACATACAAAAAAATAACTATTCATATGAGATTGAGAATTACGAAGTTTTAACATCGAAAAGTACCTTCCGACTGGAAAATCGCGCAGGTGACTCCGATTTTAAAGAAAGGAGATCGATGAGATCCTAGTAACTACCGTACCATATCTATAACATCTGTTTGTAGTAGAGTTATGGAGCATATTATATGCTCGAACATTATGAACTTTCTAGACGAAAACAATTTGCTTGCACCGAGCCAACGCGGTTTTCGGAAGACCGTGTGAAATACATCTCGGCCTATTTTCATATAGGTTCGCAAACTGATGCAATTTTTCTGTATTTGCAGAAAGCCTTCGAGTCTGTGCCACACAACCAACTTTTAGCAAAGATTCGGATCAACTTTGTGAATGGATAAAAGAATTCTAACTGATCGGCCGCAGTGTGTCGTCGTTGATAGAGAAGCCTCTTCTAACTAGATGCTACATCTTGTATCCCTCAAGGAAGTGGAATAGGACAACTTCTTTTCTTAATTTTCATAAACGATCTTGGTGACAACGTGAAGAGCAGTTTGAGATTGTTTGTTGATGATGCGGTCATCTATAGGGAAGTAAGGGATTTGGCCGATGGTTTAGAAATACAACGCGAACTGGACGTTATTTCGGCAAGGGGCGACAAATGGCAACTTACACTAAATTGTAAAAAGTGCAAGGCAGTGCGCATAACTAACAAAAAGAATCCGTTTGTTCAGAAATACGAAGTAAACAGTTCAGCCGATTCCATAAACAGTACGAAACAACATGAAAGAAGACTTGCATATTAATTCGGTCGTAGGTAGAGTTAATTCTAGGTGTAACCTTGAAAAACTATAGTGCACAAACAGAGGAGACAGCGTACAAAACTCTCGTGCGTTCACATTTGGACTACTATAGCACCGTTTGGGACCCGTTTCGAAGGGCGCTGATTGACAGTATAGAGAAACTAAACAGCCGCTCGATTTGTGACTTCTTGCTATAGTCCTTATGAAAGTGTCACAGAATTGATTCGTAGATTGGGCTGGGATACTTTGGTATATAGACGACGTATGTTTCGTTTGAACATATTGGTAAACATGAGTACACCAATTTTCATTTAGAAGTGTGACGAAATACTTCGTCTACCAACCTATTTTGGCCGCAATGACAGGAGTGATAAGATTAGGGAAATAAGATGCCGCACTGATGCTTTTATTAATTCCATCTTCCCTCGTGCTAGTCGAGATTGGAATGCACGGAGTATAGAAAAATTTTGGTGCAATTTTGTGAATTGCAGAGTACTTATGTAGATGTATATAGTTTCTGTATAAACCAATTTAGAAAGACAACTGACAACAAAGAAAAATAAATTCTAATCAGAAAGCGTTTTTATCTCAAATTGTTAAAAGTACAGCATTGTTACAGTTAGATATGTTGGCTGAACGATCATTACCAAAAATAAATCTTGAGCTTCAAATTAACTACAAACAACAAAATACTACCTGTGTATTTCACTAAATTCCTTGTAAAAGTACAATATTGTATAACCTACAGCAACAAAATTTCATAAATGGAAGTATTTTAAAACTGCCATGCCATATGCAACTAGGATGGTGTTAATTTAACAAATAAATTCCACTGGAGACAATTTTATTTGTTTCAGGAAACCCCCAGACTTTAATTTCAGTCTAAAAATAAACCTTAAAATTGATAATAGTAACATTATAATTATTTTTGTATATGGAGAAAGTAAATTGATTATGTTGGACCTCGGTCTAATAAAACTGATAGTAGATAAAAAATACGTTCGTCGGGTCAGCGAAATTCTTAATTCTATAGTAGTTGAACAAACGAAACGTTGAGGCATACGGGTTTTATTAGCGAACCGGCAATGCGGCCATTAATTTAGATTTATTAATCGAATTTGCTTTAAAAGCATCAGTGAGGTGGATAAAGTTATTTCACGTTTCTTCGTTAAGCAGGCCCGTAAACCTCCCTTCTCAAACAAGCAAATGTCCGACAAGAGCTCAATTCGCTTTTCCCAACATGTGCTAGAAGAATGATACATGGTCTTTGCAATTACCTCATGCTGAGTTGTTCGGCAACAACTTAGGCTTAAGGTGAGCAAAGATGACCCATTTCATTATTCAGACTTATCCTGGACGGATTAACAGGATCAGGAAATGCATTCAATATATAGTCCTGTGTACCATTACGGCTCAGAGCAGTTTTTAGATTTTCTCTGCATTATAACAGCTGTCGGAGGACAAGGTCTAAAACGCCAATCCTTTAGCAGCGTTTATTATATTGTTTTGCTTATGTTTGATAGCTTTTTTAGAATTCAACATTAAGATGGCTTCCTAGTTGGTCGCATGCTCGAGTTCGGACTCGCATACAAGGCTTTGACCGAGTTCTGTCAGACCTCTCAGTGTAGAAGAAATAGGAGCGACTCGTATAATGGTCTTCTTGGCTGTGCTTGGTGGGCTAGTCTTACGCACGAAAGTTACTATTTACTGTTATGCCTAACGATAGCTATTGTCAGTCTGTTGAAAATACTACAATTTCATAGTTACCAATTTTTTCTTTCGTTTTCTACAGTGAGATAGTGATCCTTGTCGTGCTACATTTTTTTTTTTTTATTTCTTGGGAACACACTAATAATTTAAATGCGTCAGTAGATGTATTTATTTACAAAGACAATTTTCGTAAATAACGATGGACAACAGTGCTGTGCCAGAAATATCGACAGAAGAAGGCTGTAAGAATCTTGTTTTTAGTATTAGTGTCTGAGATCAGAGAATAAATTGCTAGCTTATAAATGTGAACCATTGTTTGAATAGTTTCTATGTTGCTCCTACCAACTTTTTTTATGAATCCATTGTGGTACAGATTTTCAGTATTTCAACTAGACAGATATTTTCAGAGTTGAAGTTTCTATTACATGTAAAAAGTCATTATTAGGTATCTCTGTGGGTAATTATTTCAGTTTTTTAAATGAATGTCACCTGTTAGTTTATGAGCATGATTGAGTATGTTAAGTGAGAGAATGAGAACTTAGGCTTAAAAAAAAAATTCAACGTACAGAACTGAAAAGCACAAATCTTTTGATTTTCAAAATTATTTCTACATAATGCGTTCATTTTTGACATGAATGCATTACTTTTCAATGGCGATGGTCATACACGGATTGTGGTGTTTATTATCTATCTTATTAATAAAGCAACTTCATGACAATGTTTTTAAAAAGCATCCTTGACAGATACAGAACTGGAATTGGTGAGGACTAGAATGATAGCTGACGAATTACAGCTGTGAACCGTTTATGTTAAGCTAAGGTGGCCAAAGTAAAGTACCATAGTTTCAATTGTGCACACGTCAAAAATAAGGTATTTGGGTTCTTTAAGATTTCAGATTTGATCATATGAATGCTTAGTGTTTCACATTCCATAAAGCAGTATAAAAAACGATATAGTATTATGGAAAACTTGTATTTGGATACTTTCAATGAATTTTAAAATTTTAGGGTCCTCAGAAGCAATTAGGAAGCACTTTATTCACGAAATCTGTCCTACTCAGCAACCATTAAAAACTTAAACCTAACTGGTAATAAATGGGAATAAATCTAAAGTATTTACAAGCTTCCAATAATGCAGAGTTCAAAGTAAACATTCTTGAAACATCGAAAACATGTTCAAATACTGTTGCTTGCACAACATAACATATTAATGTACTTTAATTAAAATTCTAGGTATCGCAAACAATTTTTATCCTTTATAAAAAGAGACACACTCATTTAAACAGTTTCCACATAGTAAACACACCCAAATCCCACACATCAGCGAAATAATTTCACGGGATCACAATAAATCACCCATTTCGTTCATTTCACACAAACCTTCTTATTTAAAGGGATGATAAAGAATGAAAAATTGTGTTGTAGTTACATAACCGTGCCTATACATGAAATTTGCGAATTAATTTTTAATCTTTACGGGCGAACACACTAAAATGAAACATACTCCCGAGACCATGGGTTGTACACAGATAGAAATCTCATCAAAATACGACCAGTACTTTGGACATGATTCGTGTTCAACGAAAAACAAAAACTAATTCGCGACACTTCTCTCTTAATTTCTAAGTACATCTTAACCCTTGCATTATGGGCTGTACATTGTTCAAACCCTAATCAAAATTTTTGTGTGAATCACGTTCTTCGTGGTCAGCGAAAAATATGTAGCTTCTCGCAGCAGAAGTGTGTCCGTTTAGTATATATATACAAAAAACAACAAATTCGATCGATTTAAAATTAATATAGTACACTCAAAAGTTTATCTGTTTATTTGGGATCTTGAAAACCGCTCTAACGATTTTCATGAAATTTCATATTTAGATTACGTATTATTCTCAAGTTTTTCAAATAGGTGTCTTCCCCCCATAAGGCATAAACATGATTTTACAACAACAAAAGAGCAGTTCTTGTATATGGAATCTCGGTAACGGCTCTAACGTCTGCCATCTCATAGAAGTATCAGCTACCAGTAAGCCTATCGATGTTAAGATTCTCTTTGGTTATCTAAAAAACGAAGTATTCCTGTATACTACCTGACACGTGCGAATAGTATCGTGGTCAGTCACCGAATGGTAATATAATAAAGCGGAAATAAGTAAATACAGGTATATTTATTAATAAAATGTTTTTGTTTTGAAGAGAAGAAATAAAATATTACTTTTGTTATATTAAGTCGTATCGTTAAATACAACATGTTTAATTGTAAAACAATTAAAAAGTAAATATTAAAAATAGATATTGGCTTTCTCAGATGTGATTTTTCATTTTTTTTTAACTTACAACAATTCTTTGAAATCAATGTTAGCAGTAATAATGTGATTACCGTTTACTTTTTTGACCGTATGGTCTTTAAAACGAACACAATTATTACTGAAGCTACGAATTGAAAAAACTATGTACAGGTGTCCATTCGAAAAAGCAGATTCAGGGTAATTACAATCCTGCGCTTTAAAGCTCAGATCTGTGCGTTTCAGACTTTGTGCTTTATTAATGGTCATAGCTAAGATTAATTTGATTGGGAAGTGTTTTCTTATAATTTGGAAAGGCACGGTTGGATCTAAAGATGTGAGGTTAATACGGGGTGTGGACGTAGTTTTTATCGGAGTGAATGAATTTAGCACTGGTGATGTACTCGTCTAGATAAATTGTCACTAATATTACACCATCAATTTTTCCCTGGTTAGCATTATAATTTCTATCTAACACAGTAATAGCATTTTTCTGTATAAGAAAAATATGAAATGGTAAACTGGACGATCTCTGAAATGGCTCAAGCGATTTGGATGAAATTTGAAAACTGAAATCATGCTTTGCTTTTCTGAAAATGCTCTAACCTCACTATGCAAATGTATACTTTAAAACAAATATAAAAATACTGTTCAGCGCTTGATTAATTAAAATCTAAACCCTCTCCTCCCTTCCCCTTCATCTAATTTCTGTCAACGTTGTTCATACAAGCTCACGGTTTTTAATCCGATTTTGATAGTACTAGCACACGTATGCTTCAAACAAGTCGGTCTGGTAGCTCAGAAAACAGTCGCTGGCGGCCTGCCGTAGCTAGCAGGCGCATCGCACTTTTCCTGCTGTGTAGGGTGATTAGTGCTTACGCAGTAAATAAAAGCAAGTCTAGTGATATGCTTGGGAGCAATGAAATCATCCCCCACTAATGCACTCCTGATAGAAGCGAAAGAGATGCCCCTGCGCATCAGAAGGGAACTAGTGACAAAGATTTTCCTCATCCGGCGAGCAGCAATAAGGTCACATCCACTTCTTAACAAACTCAACACCTTAATAAAAATCAGAAACTCACAACGAAACAAAAACCAAGAACGAAAACCTCTTCTGCTTAAATGTTTTGAACAGCTGAAGACAATGTTCCCATTGATATACAAAGACCGAGAGCTGCCAATTTACAGTTATCCATACAAACTGAACTTATATAAGACACCGACCTATCAACAGCCATGCATCGAAACCTACAGAGGGAAAGCCAACAATTACATACAAAATCATATCTTGAACAACTGGCATGACTTCACAGAAATATACACTGATGGATCCAAGACCCCAGAAGGAGTGGGCTACGCTTTCTACTGCCCCACAACAGGAGCCTCAGGAAAGTACTCTCTCCCACTAGAGGCAAGCATATACACGGCAGAAATTCTAGCAATTACAGAAGCAATCCAATACGGAGTACAACATTTCCAAAAAATCCTAATACTCACAGATGCAAAAAGCATACTTAGTAAAACAGAATATCAGAAATGGACCACACGTACAAACCCATATATATACAAAATCTTAGATCTGACACTACGGGCCAAGCAAGTAAATAAAGAAATAAACATCATGTGGATCAAAGGACACATAGGAATAATTAATAACGAAATAGTTGATGAATTGGCAAAGGCTGCAATAGTCGAAGGGAATTTTAAAGCAATCCCATTACCATACACCGATTTCTACAACAGAGTAAGGAAAACATCTTACGAGGAATGGGAGAACGAATGGGAAATAACAAAACATGAAAAGGGAAGACATTACGCTACGATTCAACCCGAAATACCAATAAAACCTTGGTACCACTCTACAACTTTGAGTAGACGACACGTGTCATCTCTAATAAGAATGAGACTAGGTCACGGGTGTTACCCAGCTCACCTACACCGCATCAGAGTAGCAGAATCCCCCTACTGTGAAGATCACCCTACAGAAATAGCCGACCTAGATCATCTATTTTTTGGTTGCAAGAAATACAACTCTCCACAAAACGAATTACTTCGCCGCATCACAAAACAAAAGGTCCCCTTACCAACCAGCATCGCAATCTTGCTGTATGAGAATAACCGACAGGTTATCCCGGCAATCATCAGATTCCTAGAAGAAACAGGTCTCCACATATGAAATAGATTTATTAAACGTCACCCAATTGGAAAATACCATGAAATAACATATCAATAATAAATAGCAATCACCTATATAAACCAGATGTAAACCTCTTAACTAAAAAAAAAAAAAAAGTTGTAATTACAACTACTTGCGCAAATATATTTGTAAAACTCTATATAAATGTCTGTAAATAATTATAAGTTATTGTAATCATTGATGTATTGTAACTATTATTGTAAATTTTATCTAAATGTCTGTAAATAATTATAAGTTATTACAAACATTGAAACCGGAAATTTAAGTAATTGTAAATATTGAAGTATAGTAACTATTATTGTAAAACTTTAAGTAAATGTCTATAATAATTTTACATTACTGTAAACACTGAAGAATGGAACTAATACTAGAAACTGTTATAAACATTGTAAACAGTACACGATGTATAAGACGTACACCTTATGATGTATGTTTGATGGCTGTATGGCAAAAGCCAAAGGCCAAATAAAGCCTGCCATATATTGTAAGTTTTTAGCCATAAATGCTATTCAGTTATCCTATGTTTTCTATTGTACCTCAAGTGATATTCCATCTTCTTTGTTGCATACGTTGACTGTAATAACATAAAACAATGCTCTCTACCTATCATTTACTAATAGTTGTTTTTATATCCTTGCCACAAGAAATAACTTTCTATGTACTAGCAAGTTTCGCATTACAACACTATCTTCGGTGTTCCCCTATTAAGACAATGCGTGATGTCCTTCAGATTTGTATTTCACCCGTTTCGGAGGGATCTGAAACTTGGGTTCAGAGTAAAGTTAGTGAGAATTTATTCAAATTATTATTATTGTTACTAATTTAATTCCAATGGAGTTAATACCCCCATGGCAATTTCCCTACATATCTAGTTACGATTCGTATATATTGTTGCCTTATAATACTTCACAGTGTGAAATTTATTATTTATTACGTTCTTACGTAATGTGTTGCAGCCCCTCTTTACCCTATCTACAAATGAAACCTTTCCTACTCCCTTATGACTTAAATCAATTTAGAGCAATCGGGTACAAATTCCTTTGTATTTTTGTGAATTATTCTTTTTTTACTGCCTTTATGCTTCGTCGACGTCGAGGTCATTAGAGACGGTATGGGACTGGGGATAAGGAACAAAAAGGAATTCGGCCATGACCTATAAAGGAGAAGCATCCTGACATTCACCTGGAGTGATTTGGGGAAACGATGGAAAACCCAAACCTGGATATCCGCACTGGGATTCGAACCGGTGTTCTCCCGAATGTGAGGCCAGAACGTTAACCACTCACCCACCACGCTCAGTGCGAATTATTCGTTGGATATTTTAGGTAAAAGGATAAACATTTTAGTTTTAATTTTTGCAAGTATTCCTCTATTTCTCGACTACGTTATATAATTAAGAATTAAAAAAAAAAAACCGTTCAATGGAATCCGATTTTCTTTTAAGTGTTGTGTATTTGTATAGGAGGCAATGGTAAACACTTGGAATGAACTAATTTGTTTATCATGAGGCTCGTGGTTCTTAGGTCCTGTTCCAGCCAGTAAACACTTCTCATTTGGCACTCATTGTAGCAAGTTGGTTGGCGGTGTAGTCAACAGGTCTGCGGCCTCTTCGAAGCGGCCCATGTTTAGTTGGCGTTACTGTAATCAATTTTTTCGCCGGGCACCATGCCACCATGTGCTTTTCGTGTTTGCACCTTTCGCTGCTGACTCCGTTGGCATCCGTCAGACCTTCCAGGAAGCCGATCACAAACCCGGGTGATGTCCTGTCCTGAGCGATACACACGGCATTAAAAACACCTGTGCTGAGCAGGAGCCGCCGCCGCCGCCGGGCTGTTCGCTTTGATGTCTGCGCTAATTAGCTCGTCAGCCCCTCCCCCGCTGCCGTCTTTGTGCTTATCCCGCTAGTGAACCGAGCGTCGGCGCCAGATGGCCAGGTAGCAGACCACGTGACAAGTGCTCTCTCTATACGGGCGCTTGTCTCTGTTTTTCTTTTTTCTTTTTTACGACAGGGCTTTGTGCTTTGACGGTTAGGTGGCTTATGACGGTGAAAATTTTGTAAATTCTACCTAAAGCCTTTATCAGTGGCTTTGAAAGTTTTTCTGTAATGCATTTTGACAGTGGTCGAATTGACTACAGAGTTTCTGTATGATATCAATTTATCTGAATTTATGTACTTCAATTTTCCGTATTCGAATACTTAATAACATGCGGGCTTTAAGGCATGACATTCCATTAGGCAGAAGTATCTCTGGACGAGTTGAGCCATTAAATTGGTCCTCGTGACATCGTGACAGCTGGTTGGGCCTAACAGCTTTGGGAGACAAAGACAGTCATCTAGCTACCCTGTCTTGTACGAAGAACTATACTATTTTTATCGTTCTAGGCTGTAAGGTGGCACTCATCAAATATTGCAAGCGTTGTTGAATCTTTGTGTAGGCTTTATGATGAGACTAGCTGTTATCTGCGATTTCGTACGGGTGCACTTATAGTTTAATTGACAGAATTGGATAAAGAAATATTTAATTTACGTAAAAGGTTGTAATGATGCAATCGATATATCGATACTTGCCGCTTAGAGAGTATCTGAACAGAAAGGTAAGATGGCGAGAGACTATGAAGGAGGGTGGTCGCGTGTGGTTGTTGTTATCTGTGCCATGGAGTAGTGGACAGTATGTTAGCTAAAAGGAACTTGAGAAAGCGTGGTAACAGCTTCGGTGGTGGTGTCGGTGATAGTTTAAGTGCATTACAGGAATAAGTGAGAGCTGTGGACAGTGAAATTGAGTGCAGTCAATGTGTGACGGTTGTTAAGATCGCAAATAGTCATGTTCACTACTCAATCGAACCTCGCAATCTTCAGATTCACGGTGTGCTGTACCTTCTTTGTGAACTTTAGCGTAATTTTAAAGGCAAAACTGTGTTCAAGTAAGATTGTTTAATTGGTGTAGTTGTGGCTGCTTTGAGTGACTTTAAGTATCTAATTCGGGTAATTACCCGTGGCGGCCGTGTTCAAACAGAATCTGCAATGATTTGAAGTTGATTAGCCCCGAATATTATGATGAACTTGTATGGTCACCTTCAGAGAAAACGAACAACATTAATTAATCAGAAGATCAGCGTTTGTACCGTTGCAAGGCCTCCCAAAAACTCGGAGTCGAAATAGTATGACTGAAAAGCCATCACCATACAGTGCGTTCTAGAGATGAACATGTTTCATGAAGAGAACCAATTTGCAACATGTATAAAAATAGCAACAAACTAATTGAGGGGGCGGGGGACTATGTGCCATAGTTTCTCCTGCAGATTTTCGTTTATGGTTTAAAATTATTTCACTTTCTGGGGAGATCTTATGCCATTGCCGTTTTTACATAACTCTTTTGATTTTGTTGCCCTCTGCTAAGATATATAGCCATTGGGGGTTGAAAACCGGTGACCTAGCTGTATATAAACACAAAATACTACTCTGGCGCATATCTGTATTATATGATGAGCTGTGTCTGTGCAGCAACAGGTCATACTGCGAAATCCTGAGCGACGGAAACTTACACACGCTATCCGTCTGTCTGTAATTTTTCTGTTAGTTTTCTAAATTTCGTGACAAAAAATATGTTATTTATCCAGAGAAAAGTATCCTATATCCCTCCTAATCATTCATAGTATTTTCTTGTAATATTTCATCAAGATCGGTTTACGAGGTGTGTACAAAAAGAAACCGAACTTCTGCTGCAATTGCTTTATTGCTCATCATACTAACTTTTACACACTGTCCCCTTCAAATTACTGTCCTTCACTATCAATACACCGTTGTCATCGTTTTTTCAAGTTTTGAAACGCCTCCTGGAATGCAATTTCTCCGTTGGCGCGCAGTTCTCTCGTCGCATTGTCTTGAGTTTTTTCTATCGTCTGGAAACGACGTCCTTTCAAAGTGTTTTTAAGTTTTAGGAAGAGAAAAAAGTCTGCCGGAGCCAAATCTGGAGAATAGGGTGGCTGAGACACAACGGGAGTGTGATGTTTTGCCAGATAATTCGTGACAAACAACGATGCGTGAGTGGGTGCGTTGTCATGGTGCAACATCCACGACTGATTCTCCCACAGTTCAGGCCTTTTCCTACGCACAGCATCTCTCAATCGTGTCAGAATTTTCTGATAGACTTCCTTGTTTACCGCTTGACCACGTGGTACAAATTCATGTTGCAAAACTCCTTTGCAATTAAAAAAAAACGACCGTCATCAACTTGATGTTCGACCGCCTTATCCGCGAACTCCTGCCCTCCTTAAAGCGCTTAAACCATTCATAGCACTGTGTTTGGCTAATGCAGTCATCCCCGTATGCTTGTTTAAGCATTTGAAGTGTCTCGGTAAAAGTTTTCCCAAGTTTAACACAAAATTTCACACAGTCGCGTTGCTCCTCCAATTCCTTCATTCTCGCTTTCTCACAAATCCGATGAGCACTCTGCGCACGACCTCACTCAACCGGCTGTCACTCGTAAACTAATGCAGCGACCGTAGTGCGACAAGAGGCAATCTCTTGCCGAGAGATGTCACTAGTGTGCACGGAAGTCAGAGAATTTTATCTGCAGTCGTTGGCGCGCTATTTAATTAGTTCGGTTTCTTTTTGTACACACCTCGTAGACGTTTAGTCGCGAAAGCGTAACAAACAGACAGAAAGACTGAGTTACTTTTGTATAAATGGTATTAGCGTACATAAAAAGATACCGAGTGTTTGTGTTATCCATTTTATACGATATTTCGTTTACGCCTTTACAATAATCCGTACACTGAAAAGAAATTTTGAAGGATTCGTGAAAAGAAAATAGTATTTCTGTTGCTAGTGACAGTTATTGTTGAGGCAGAAGCCGTGCAAATACCGAGAATTGAGTTACATGAAACAACTGTCACTGGAGTGCACATACTATTCAGCAACAACTTTGCAACTAATGCGTACTCAACAAGTGCAAAAAAGGAATGGAACCCTTCCTTTGCAATGGTTCTCAGTTTGTTCCGGCTCATTTCTTCTAAAGCAATATCACGTTCGCTTCTTCAGATAGTAACCTCTTAGCTTTAAGATAGGCCTTCCCGAGACGGTTTTCGATGTGAGGTAGTGAGACCAACTTGTCTATGTCTATGCATGTTTAATTCATCCGTACGTGAAAGCGAAATAACAACAATTATATAAGTTCTCAGTTGTTCAATGTGTGAGCAAACGCAGTGCATAATAAATGTCTGCGGAAAACACACAGAATCCCTAACATCACCTCAATTAGACTTCGAGCTCTACTTGATAGCTTTACCTGTTCACAGTAGGCTTCGAACTCCATTTCATAGCACTTCGATACACGATAGCCTTCTAACCCCCTGGCTTTTGAGCCCCAAGCAAGATGACTCCTCTTCTACGAGTAGTAGCTTATTTCTTACTGGCTAACATTATCCCACAAGAATTGACTTGAGGACTGTTAGCCCAGTAAAATTCAAAGTCCAGCCTCAAGACATTAATTGTATTCTGACACCGCCTCATAGGAAGCTCAATGGTCATGACCACACGCAAGAAGCTTTCAGAGGACAGGTCTCTAGAAGAGAGCCAAGCTGTCGGAAGTTCAGGTACGTTTTACCTAGTGTTGCAAAAAAAATAAAAAAACGTTTTTTTTGGCTTGAAAAAAAAAATAAAAAACTTTAAAAAAAACATTTTTTTTTCTGGGTCACGTTTTTTTTTATAACTACTAAATCTCAAATTTGTAAGGCATTTATTTTTTAATGTGACTGTTTTAGAGTTTATTCTAAATATTTATCTTAATTTTTAAATCTAATATATTTTTCTGGTTCAGTAGAAAAGAAAATTACGAAAATATTGGCAACAGCTGACTGAAATTTTCTTTTATGAACGGGGACTTTCTGAAGAGGCTAGGTTGCGCGAGAAGGAATCCCCGTTCCCCGTTGTTTGGATTGATACTCGCTATTTGAACTAGTGCTCCCAGCCCTACGAATTTATCTACAGATCTTTTAAAAAAAATTGGAATTTAAAATTTATCTATGGTTTTTTGCCTTATTGTGCTTTCCTTATATTCGCATACTTGTTAAACTCTCAGCGTATAGTGATACTGACTCATTAAATTGTCAGTAATTATGAATCGTTTCCTTGCAACTGTTGGCGTAAGCCAACGATTGAATAGAAATAAAGCTCCTATTTTGTATGATAATAGATTTAAATTCAAACTTAAAAGACCGTAATACAGAACTATCGGTGCAGTCTTTATGCATAGTGTGTACTTTTCTCACAATTTAAAATTGCAATCTCAAAATCTTTTGCGTACAATACAAGAACAACCAGTAAAACAAAATGTAACTACTTCTGAAGTTATGGATATAGAGGAGACAGAAGAAGAAACAGAATATTCCGACACCGACTGAACTGGTGTTGGTAGTGCTGATACTAGTAAATGTGGAACCGACATCGAGGATGAATAAAATTATGTTATCTATATAGATGCATTTATGAATCATTATGTAAAACATATGATTCAGTAACATTTAAAACACACTTGTGAAATGTAAGTTCCGTAAATAAAACTATAATTTATCAAATATATTGTTTTATGAAAAAAAAACAAATTTAGAAATAAAAACAAGGGTGCCAGGTTTTTTCCATATTTTTTTTCACAAAAATGAAATTTTTTTTTTTCAATTTGCAACACAAGTCTCACCACAAACCATTTCATTCTCATTATCATTACTTCTAAAACTGTTTCATGAGAGTAAACTTCAAGTTATAAGGGACCAAACTTGACCCACTCTGCTTTGTTTGGAGTCTCAGTAAAGCTGAGTTCCCACGACCTCTTGTAACGGAGGCCGAACGTGACGGCGACTTCATTAGCCGAAGTGTAGGGATGAGCGCGCGCCGCAGTTTAGCCCTCGCTACCCCGCCACCACCTCCTCACCACGTTGCCTAGTGTCGTTTGGCAGAGAGCACCTTACAGCAACAGAAGGGGTGCGCACATCTGCTGCAAACCAATGGCAACAGCGCACCTCTACACACGCCTGTGATGTTTACCGACATAGAGTGGGTAGCTGCGTCTCATCCCCGCTAGCAGAGGCGGCCCCGTTCCCATGGCGTGTTGTTGGGTATCCGTCCCGTCCCGTCCCGGGAGGCCTCTGTTAAGAGACGTCGTGGCAACGCAGCTTTACTGAGACACCAAACAAAGCAGAGTGGTTCCAGTTTGGTCCCTTATAACTTGAAGTTTACTATCACGAAACATTTTCAGGACTAATGATAATGAGAATGAAATGGATGGTTTGTGATACCACACAGGGGCTGTCTTGCTGCAACAACCGATAAATAATACGAGCTGAAAGCCTGATGTTCATATTCCACGACAGTAGATATTAATTTGCCTGTTTTTAATTATGAATCAGCGCTAATGACATCATTAAGTTTCTCTTTGACCGCAGCGACTTTCATCAGTAATTCTTACAATGATTCGCCAAGGAACGTTGACCCCGTAGATTTGACGTGATGGTCCTTGTTTCTGCTAACAAGCGGGCAAAAGCAGTGGAGATAGCTGACGATCCGGAAGAAGAAGTTTGGTGAACGGTGTCTGCATTAATCGAAATGCCATCAAATTTCCAATAATAGTTCAATCGCACTCTACAAAAATTATCTTAAATTCATTAGATTTAAGACACCATATCAAAATGTAACATACCCTATTTTATCCGCCGGACGATGGGCTACACATTACCACGTCAAACTCCGAGTAGTAGCTATTGCGTTAGTTTCGTTCATCAAAAAATGTATATAATAATTTTTTATTAATTTCTCAGCTTTTCAACATTGCATCATAATGAAACAGACCCTATATTACGCATGGTACCAAGGTCCGTATATTAAATGAAATCCCACCAAACTCCAACCAGTAGAATCACGTTCATTGAAAAATTTATATTAATTTGTTAAATATCTCATCTTTTCGTCTCATCAAGATGAAACGTACCTTGTTTTATCCGCTGACTGGCCGACTAGCTGTGTATTAAATAAAATCCCATCCAAATCCAACCAGTAATTTTTGTGTGATTCGCGTTTGACAAAAACTTATACTAATTGGTGGACACTTAGCTTTTGGACATCACATCAAAATGAAACATACATATGTTATCTGCAGGACCACGGACTGTACATTAATCGAAACCACGCCGAAATCTGACACGTAGTTTTTGCGTGAATCCAGTTAATCCCAATTCGAAGACAGAAAAAATCAAAAGAAATTTAATTCCTTCTCTGTACCTTATTAACAGTACCGTATAGTCATTCTTTTCTTTCAAAATATATCATAAGCGTACACACTTTTAGAGGCTACTATTTTATTATATATTCAGATAACAGAGATCGCATAGTTATATCTCAAGAAATAAAACAAATAAAAATCACTTCCATGTATCAACTAAATGGAACTTCAAAATAAATGGATCTGGTATCTTCACTTTTTGATGCGCCAAAGACGCAAGTTGTTAATGTGCATCACCACAAGAAGAGAATAATCTTGGAAAATGTCATCTTCTGTTCAGCTACGATGTGTAGTACCTGTAAGTATGCTGTTGTTTCTGGCTGTACGATCGTTGAAAACACTATCAAAGATATTTTGATTCATTTTGCGTCGGTGAGTAGTAAGAATACCGTAAATGACTGAACTATAGACAATCGAAAATTTACTAACAAATTTCAGCTTTAAAAGTTCTTGTAACTAACGAATCAGTCAGTAAGAATAGAATGAACATTCATAAAAACAAAATTTAATTAAAATCAGATAGTTACTATGGGATTTACCGCGTTGCTGATAAATAACATTCGACCGATAATAAGTCTCATTTACTTGGGTTTTGGTCGATTGTGGATAAATTAATCAGCCTTGTTCGTGCTTCATGTAGGTTACGCTTTCGACAAGGGCGCTGAATTGGAAGCAGGTGTATCAAAATTAAATCTTTAAAGGGTAGTGCAATATAAATCTCGGCTATTATTACTGTATTCACAAAAATCAGTCATAGGAGAACAGACGCTTGTCTAGTCAGGCTGTTGAAATAGAATACATATTACTGATCCCTCTGAATTTCTAAATCAAAATTTTCCAATTTATTAGTACTTTCAGTATATTATTGCCTTAACAAAACTAACTTAGTCCACAACTTGAAGGTTGGTTGGATCCTCCAGAAGGAGGCATACTAAGCCATTGTGTCAGTGGTACGATGGCCAGTTCCTTTCGTTTAGGACCTACAGTTTAACGAGAAATCCGAGGCTCGGAACATCCTGGTGTAGCTCATAGCATCAAACACAACTCTTAAACATTCCTGTCCCCAGCGGGATTTGAACCCGGAACCGGACCCCAGACTTATGAAAGCGAGCACCTTAGCCACTCGTTGTCTTCTTAAGAGAAATTAAAATCAGTATGTGGGGTGTTTTTTTCAACGTTTTGTCTTATCTGTCGTTCATTTAATCAGTTAATTTATTTTATGACCCTATTCGTTGAAGCAAATTTGAGAACTATGTTTATGTTTAGAACGGAGTGTATGGGATGAAATATGTGATGATGACTATACATGATTTTACGAATAAAAATTATCCCCTGTCGTTAGTGGAGCTGTACATTAGTTTATGCAGTGAGAAGTGTGGTGATCTGGATGATTACTTCAGTTATTTAAATTTCTCTTTACTTCGACTTGATCGAGTCAATATTAGGCATTGTTAAAAATCTTAAAAACTGATATGAACGTCAGAAGAATTACCTTAGTTAATAAAACTGCTATGCGATAATATGGACGTTACTTAGTGGGTGCCATTTATTATCTGTAGCTGTCGTTATCTTCGTATGTTAGATTTTGTTTTTAAAGAT
This sequence comes from Vandiemenella viatica, assembly GCA_031002005.1. Taxonomy (NCBI): domain Eukaryota; kingdom Metazoa; phylum Arthropoda; class Insecta; order Orthoptera; family Morabidae; genus Vandiemenella; species Vandiemenella viatica. The sequence continues at coordinate 94,191,068 of JARYHS010013630.1, read as the reverse complement.
TAGCAACTGAATGTAATCTACATTACATCTATACTCTGCAATTCACAAATATTGTGGGTGACAGAGGGTGCTAAGCACCAATCCTAATCCTGTGCATTCCATTCCCGAACAGAACGAGGAAAGAAAGAATACTTAAAAGAATCAGTACGGCATCTTATTTCTCTAATCTTATCCCTCCTGTCATTGCGACCCAAATAAGTTGGCGGAAGAAATATTTAATTGCACTCGTAAATTAAAGAATTTCGCACTAATATTCTCCAATAAATTCAAATGAAAACGACGTAGTCTGTCTGACAATCCCAGCCCAATCAATGTATCAATTCTGTGACACTTTCGTAAGGATTGTAATTAGCAGTCACGAATCGAGCTGGTATCTTCTGTACTTTCTCTAACGTGTCAACCAATCCTTTCCGATACGGATCCCAAACTCCACTAATCCAAATCCGAACGCACTAGGGTTTTGTACGCTATTTCCTTTTGATGAGCTTTTCAACTTCTCAAAATACGACCTATGAATCGTAATCTAGAATTAGCTTTGCTACCAGGGAAGTTATGTGCAAGTCCCATTTCATGTTGCTTTGTACTATTACGCCCAGATACTTCAGGCAATCAATCGTGTAAACAACTGAACTGCTAACTTTCTACTCGTGAACAAATGGAGTCTTTTTGTTACTTATTTGCATTGCCTTGCTCTTTTTGCAGTTAAGTGTAAGCTGCCATTTATGGCACCATTTGAAATAACGTCCAGATCGCGCTGATCCATGTTGATATTAAAATGATTGGCACAATTTCGAAGGAATTTGAAGGTACTATTACCAGAACTACAGTGTTACTCAACAGTGAGTGATGCTTCGTTGATTGACAGGCATCCCAGAAATGTGTTAAATGAATAATAGATTGAATATTTTATTGTTTGGTGGTCACGAAAATATGTACTGTTGAACATGTTCAAGTTCTTATGTCTGTTACCATTAGGTCTTCTACTGAGAATAGTCCTAAAAACGATATTTATTTCATTGAAATGACTTTTTGGGTTCAATTTAAAGTCATAATACTTACTTTAATTTGCCTTGAAAAATTTGGATATGTAAACAAACCACAAGGACACAGCTAATGTTAGTTTAATCGCAACTTCTAATACTCAGATGACAGATTCCAGTATATGTTAAACTCACCACCATATGCTCTTCGTAAAAAAGCTCGCCCACAGAAACACTTCGTCGATTTAGTTTCTTACGTAACCTTGTCCACCGTATGGAGACACAAAGCCTGGCGACACGCAAGTTGTCTTTCGAGAAATTAGGCTTGAATGGGCCAGCATTAGTTTCACATTCTCCCTTCTCTATCTTTCATTTCGTACAACACAAACAACATTCCATACAGGGTGTACAGTAAAGAAAGGATAATCCTGCAACCAGAGGTAGGTCACATAATGTCCTACTATATAACAAAATTTTATTTTAGTAAAAGTTTCACCGTTTTTGAGATATTATTATTTTTTTTTCGAAACATGTGATTTTTTTCAGTTTATTCTATGTAATTTCTACAAATTAACACTTTTTGAACCCTATTTCTTTTAAAAAAAATTTACTCGAGGTTGTTCGAGTCATCTAAAAAAATGTTCTTTTTTTTCTTAAAACTTTAAAAATAACCTTAAAAAAATCTTTTTTTTTTTTTTTAAATCGTTATCATGATTTTTTTTTACTACATGTTTAAAATGCACAATGGTCTCTTTAACAGATTGAACTACCATAAAACAATCATTTTTAAAGAAGTATAAAATAATTATACCATTTAAGATTTTTATGAGGTTTTTTTTAACGCTTCAAGAAAAAAAAACTTTGTTTTAGATGACTCAAATATCTTTGAGTAAATTAAAAAAAAAAACAGGGTTCATAAAGTCTTAATTTGTAGAAATGGCGTGGAATAAAGTGAACAAGTCACATGTTTCGAAAAAATATTTAAAAAATCAATATCTCGAAAATGGTGAGACTTTTACTAAAATAAAGTCATATAATAGGAACTGATGTGTCCTATCTGCGGTTGCAGATTTATCCTTTCATTCCTGAACAGCCTGAATAAAACACACACTATCACAGTCATCTACACCTACAGTAACCCATCCGAAAACTAACTGGGGAAGACAACGGGAAACCACCGCAGTTCTAGTTCTAACGAGAGATGCCTTGGGGCGGGTACATCATCCATGGAAACCGCCTGCGTCCGGAATGGGGCATAACATTATAAGACGATGAATCTAACCAGATACCGCCAACATATATTTGCGTGCTTTCTAAATATTAATCACAACAAAACCTAGATCCTCCAAACCAAATGCTGCTGAAATTAACCAGTTCAAAATAATTTTTTTACTATGACTATTCTTTCGGGGATGGAATCCTTGTCCTCAGCCGTCTCGGTACGCCCTTCCTGCAGGGCGTCTTCAGAAGCGGCAGTTGCTGCCTCCCGCTGTGAAATTACGGCTGCTTGGGCCGCGCCTTCTTCAAACAACACCAAGTTGCGCCGGCCGCAGCGGATTTTAATTATATATTTCGCTTGCATTCGTACATGAGGGAAATCACGGGGTCGTAATAAATGTTTCATTTCGCTGTGTGAATTGTGTTTTGGGTAATTTAAAAGTTCCGTTTCGTTTTTGTTCCCGCGGAGCGCACTTCCGGGGCGGCAGGCTCAGCTGGAATACGTCCGCCGCTTAAAGAGGATGCTCGGTCGCCGGCAAAACGTCGCGCGCCGCGCCACCTGTTGTGAAAGCCTCTCCACTCAAAGCGCGAGGGAGTTGAAATCTTCTCTTGCCACTCAAAATTATCGGATGACCACATCATAGTGTAACGTTCACAGTTTGGTTATTAAATCATCAGTACTAATACAAAACCAATTCGGTAACGATGTCTATCACGCTGTGACATCTCGCGCCCAGCCTTCATTGCCGCACTAACAACGGCCAGTGATGAAGTTACCGAATCAAGATCGTGGGCCTTATTAAATAATAACTCTATTCTTTTTCAAGAAATTGCGGAGGAAATAATAGTCAGAAAACTGAAAGAAAAGTATATATTTCGTATGAACCGTTGCTTTCAGTTCGATTGAGAAGTTTTCCTATACTCTCCGTCCAGAGATGGCACAGTTACAGTAAGTTAAGATATATCTAGTACATTACATAATACTTAAGGTAATAATTAGGCAATTAATATGGCTTTGAAGTGGTTTTATTGAGTTATTAAAGATTTAAACAAGTCTTTGTTTTAGCCAATGTATTCAATGTTTCTTTTTCAGACTAATAGCTCCAACCTCTACAACTTTATAGCTTGATCGGACTTACCGAGTGTCGTGGTGTAACGGATAGCGTTCTGGCCTCGCATTCGGGAGGACGGCGGTTCGAATCCCCGTCCGGGCATCCAGATTTGGGTTTTCCATGGTTTCACAAATCACTCCAGGCAAATGCCGGAATGTTTCCTTAAAAAGGGCATGGCCGAATTCCTTCCCATTCCTTGCCCCCATCCTTTCCCGTCTCTAAAGACCTCGCTGTTGAGAGACATAAAGCAGATAAAAAAAATTAAAAAAATTGATCGGACTTCATAGGTATTACAGGTTTATTTCGTAAGGCTACACTCAAGCAATATCCGAGAGCAAAAGAATCCGTTCACTTCTCAATCTGAATTCGTTGTTAACCACTAACTATATTTCCTTTTTTCCCCTTTTATTTTTTCTCTTCTTTTCTTTACAAAGATTCTAGTATTTTTCTCACAGTCTACCCTACGAAAACTAATCTTTCTAAGAATTTTATTTGATGTAAAATTATGCAATATAAGTCTGTAAGCTCAGGTCACCAAATATTTAACTTTCCCCTCACAGTGAGTGTTATTTATTAACAATTGTCTGTAGTAAAGCAATTGAAAAGAAATGAGTTGTCAAAGACTGCGTTCAACACGTTGGTTGCTTTTTCTTTATTAGTATTTAGTCGGTGAACATGTTTTCTTATACTCCCTGCCATGGCATATAGATGATACAGCTGTTTTTAACGTAATGAGCGTTATTTAATAACTACGTATAAGCAAATGCGATGAAGTGAACTGCCAGAGCGCTGCGTTCAACACATCAATTTTGACGCCGGGGTTAGAAGCCATTATGCATATTTATTGCAATTTTTACCTGATATTGTTATGAAATTATTGGTTATTTCATATTTCTTTTGATAAGATGGAATTAATTCTCGTTTATATAGGTTGTTTTTAAAATGATTATTCATTTATAATAATTAACACAAAAAGAAATTACAGTTACAATCCAACAGGTAAAATAGCAAGAATAACAAATGATTAACAAAAGATCAGAGAATATTACAAAATTGTGATCCCTATTTCGCGAATTACACTGTTAGTTATACAATTACTATTAATTGCTCTGACTTCAGGAGTCACGTGAGATGTGCATCCAACACATTTGTGAAAACTTACAGTGGTCCCAAATTATTCAAACTCAACTGAATTTAAAAAAAGGTGGCTTAGAGAAATTTCTACTTTTGATGCACGGTCGCCATGGTTAACTGACAATGTATAATACACTGCTTCAACGCTTCATAGTTCAACATTACCATGTCTATTTGCGATGCCGTGCAATCCTTCATACAATTGTTAAGTACTTAGCATCACAGTATTGAGATCAACAAGGCACTTTTGGAGAAGCAAACTAATGCTCGCATCTCTTTTTTTAGTTATGGCTTTAGGCCCCGTCGACGTCGAGGTCATTAGAGGCGGGGTAGGACAGGGGACAAGGAAAGGATAGGAATTCGGCGTTGGCCTTTTTGAAGAATGCATCCCGACAAACTGTTTACTCAGCTGTCGATAAATGATCGAGTGGGGCTGTGCTCACTACAATACTGACGAATCAGGGAGTAGGTATAAACCTCATTGCCCATCGAACGTGCAATGACGTAGGGGCTAATACACCTACAAGTAGATCTTTATTGCTCTATTCTATCAATTTTTATGCATCCGTACCTTCTAAGTGAAACATGGCATCCCTATGCATTCACTCATTTGCCTGTCACAATCTCAGTTCTAATCTCATTAACTCATAAATTTATAATCCCGCACTACTTTAATTCTTTGTAACCTTATCCTGATAATAACATTTTTTTTTTTCTGTCATCAGTTTCTCGACTGGTTTTATGCAATCCTCCATCTTTTCCTATCTTCGTTAACCTCCTCGTCGCAACATACTCCTTACAATCTATTTACTCAATTACCTGCTTCATATATCTCAGTTCGTACCTTCAACTGTCACCTCCAGTAACAAATTAACCAGTCCTGTATATCTTAAAATGTGGCCCACCATCCTGCACCTTATTTCTTTTAGACTTCTCCACAAACTTCTTTCCTCGCCCATCAGCTAATCTCGTAAATTACCTGCCCACTTAATTTTCAGCATCCTTCTATAGAACCACATTTCAAATGCTTCAATTTTCCTTCTTTCTGGTATTCCTGAAGTCCATGCTTTGCTACCCTAAAGTGCTGTGGTCCACACATAGAGTGTTAAAAAGTTTTTTCTTAGCCCTATATCAAAATTTGAAAATCTTTTTTTTTTTTAAAGAAGGGTCGTTTTATTAAAGCTATTCTACTTTTAACATCACTCCTGCTTCGGCTATCAGTTGTAATTTTACTTCCTGACAAAATTCACTTACTTCTGCTATGACATATTTTTATATTTAATCTGCTATTATTGCCATCATTTCTGATACATTCCATCACTCTTGTCTTGCTTTATTTATATTTAGTCCAAAATCTTCATTCAGTGTTTTGTTCGTGCCATTCAATCAAAAAATTTTCAAGATTCTGTTAGCAGCACAATGTCATCAGCAATACTGATTTTTCTCCTTGAACTCTTATTCCACAGTCATTCTTTTACTTCGTTTATTGCTTCCTTTACATACAAGTTGAATATTAACGATGTGAGACTACAAGCTTGTCTCACACTCTTTTTAATCGATACGTGTCTCACAATTGAGCTTGCAAGAGCTGCTTACACTTAAAAATATTAACTTACCTTTAACAACCATTGTAGAAGCAAGTAATTATTTGGAGCTCAGAGACTGTATTGTGCAAATAAATTCAGTTGTAGGTAAATCGAATTCTAGATTGCGACAGCTGCTAGATGTATAACCGCTTGTTATAGCCGTTACAGAAGTGTCAACGATTTGTTGCAGTTGGTTTGCTGGGATTGTCTAACAGACCGGTGACGTAGTTTACGATGAAATTTACTCTCAGACATTGAGGAACTCACCTTCATTGACGACTGCCTAAAAACACTTAATTCACGCAGGTATACTGTCTCACAAAAACAGTGAAGCATCCGGAAGGGGAGGAGGAAGCGAAATGAAACAGGTTGAGAGGGTATGTGATATTATTGCAGTGGTTACAAAGCTTGGCAGTATGAGCCCACTTACCAGTATGACGTTGCATACCTTTGGCCTGGAAGCATGCACAGATTCGGTTAGGAAGGGTGTCGTAAGGTCGTTGTTTCCTCTCCATAAGCAAGCTGACCGACAAGTGTTCTTGATATTCCGGATACTCGCACTGGGACGGAGTTGACGTCTGAGTAGGTCACACTCAAGTTTTATCAAAGACAGATCTGGCAACGGGAGTACCTCAACGTGACGCACACAGTTCATATAAAGCACCGTCCTGTTGAAAAATGGTACCACGCTACTGTCGCATCAGGGTTAACGCAAGGAGGATGTCCGTGACGTACCGCTGTACCGTCAGAGTTCCCTCAATCAGCCGTGACCTGAAGTCATACCCGATAGCTCCCCACACCATGACGTGAAAAGGAACATCGCTGTGCCTCTCCGAAACTTCGGAGGAATGGGAGCTCTTCGTAGGTCGCCATCATACTGGCTGATGACGGTCATCCAAGGTAGTGCAGAACCGTGATTCATCGCTAACACAATGCGAAGCCCTTCATTGCATTCAGCAGTTGCACTTCAGTACAACCGCCGTTTCTTCATGTGAAGTTTTCAGTATCCGTTTTGTATGTTGTAATTATCTCCTAGAGAGAAGTTACATTTATGTGTTTTATAATTTTCATCATCTTTTTATGAATATTTATCTTCTGAGAAGTATACACTACCTAGGTATTCCATGTTTTAAACCATGTAGCCATCGAAGTTCCAATATTTATAGTCTTATTTATTACTAGTGTCAGCCCGTGACTGTGTCTTTTTTTTGTTGCATACTTCACGGGTCTAGAATAGTTCCCGTTTTTAGGGTCAAAGGTTATGACAGATTGATCTGATCTGGGCAAATAAGAACTTGACCTATGTTTTACTCTAACGGTTCACTGTGTAAACTTTCAATAAAATCTTTTGAGCTTGAAGAACTTAAAGTATTAATAAACGTATTAAATACGGAAAGAGACGATCGCGCTGTCGTATAATTGTTTCAATGGTCGCGGTTGTCAAGTTCAAACTGGCTGAAATACAAACCTGACTTTTATTTGACCCTAAATGTTCACTCTGCATAATTTGAATAATCTCGATATAGTTTAAAGTTAGCTCGATCATCCATCGCAGCAACATTTGCTTCTATAGCCTCACGTTGTCCTTAGTTGAGGCTGGCCAGACATTCGTAATGTAATCCTGTCATCGTGTCCATAGCAGCGAGGGGATTTACTACAGATTCCAGATTATTGAACGGCTAAGCAACTCCGAAGAAATGAATTGCGAGAATACTCGTTTAGGTAACAAATTTGAAATCTGATATTCACTTTAATTAACTTTGTAACTCACGTACAGTGATTACTAAAAAAGATCATTAACGAAACTGGTCAGTACATTACATAAAAAGCAAATAAACCGTGTATTAAGTACAATAGGGGTGAAAAAGGGAGGGGGGATTTATGATTAAATCCTGAAAAATGAAAAACATATATAATAATTATGCTATAAGGGGATCTACAAAAGCCCGAAACGTTGGGTGCCAATTGTAATAAAAATACAATTAAGGGGCTCGTTGGTGAGAATACTGTATAAGTTGCCTAAAAAGGGAGGGGGGATTTATAATTAATAATATTTAATATCTGAAAATGAAAAAACATATAAAATATGCTATAAGGGGATCTAATAGGTTACTAACTAGAACCATGAATTTCAGACACAAAATAAAACCTCATTTATTGAGTCTTATGGCCTTACAAGGTCGGGTAGTAATTAACGTTACGTTAAACACAATTAGATCAGCAAAAACAAGCAATACCCGACGTTTACAATTCGCCGGAGTAAGCAAACAAAACTGAATGAAATATCTCAAACAAGTAATAAAAAAAAACCAGCAAAGTTAACATTGAAATAACGTGGCAACACAGGCCATCAAATTGAAGCTAACATTTTTCTGTACAAAGGAAAATCCCAGGGGGCGCCGTATAAAGTGAATGAAAAGCATCAAAATTGAATTAACAAACAGCAAGATGCTTAAAAAAAAAAATTGAATCGAAATATAAATTCAGCTAGCTCAGAATTTAAGTGACGGGAGCAGAGTCTTAACCCAGGCGTCGCTTAAGGGCTCATAAGTCTGTTAAAATCCACTGAATAGTGACCGTTGTTTCTGGTACATTACCATGGAATCATCGCCGTGATGGTGAGCGACAAACTCAATGCCACTGCAGCAATGGAAGCTAAATAAGCGGCTACGACCGCGTTATTAGCATAACTTCCAAATAATGGCAAGCATGCCACTCAACATCTCGCTTTCCCAAAGCAAGAAATGATCAACCACAATGATCATCAGAGAGCGTGTCCGGCTGACATGTCTGTTCACCAGCTCGTCTTGGACCCAAGTGAAGTCTAAGATGGCTCCTTCTTCTTCCTCCGCTAGTTGCACTCCACATGTAAAAGAACTCCACGGAATTAGTATTGTAGACCCCAATAAATGTTCATGATTGGCTATCTACACATTTCCGTCGTCACGTGTTTAATATCACGCGTCGCATTCGCCGTCTCCCTCCGCGCGTTTTCCTACTTGGCCTTCGGGGCAGTAGCGGGGTGGGGTAGGTCATCGTCCTATTTTCAAACGGGACTGAGGCTGGGCTGGCCCAGCGCCGCCGTGTCGCCTGACTCTCCATTGTTCCTCCCTCAACCGTCCGAAATGGCAGTTTCCAGCCTTCAATATTCAACCTTTCTGAGCCATGAGTTTACAGAAAAATTAAATTTTATAACAAACTATACCTTTGGCCGCCCTGGTTTAAACATACGTTTAGTCTATCCAGACAACCTTCATTATTTACAATTACTTATACGTTGCAAGATTAAATAATTAATAAACTTGAATATAATAGAAAGAATTATGAATATAATTAATAACAATTTAATTATATTCATTGTGGGTGACGCTGTCACACCACAACCGTAATGTATAAACTATGGTCAAGCAACAACATTAGCGGAAATTTTTATTTAATGGAAATTTAACCTAAGCCGGAACAACAACTGGCACTCGTTGCTGCAGCACAGACCGTGAGTAATATATATATATATATATATATTTTTGTTTTCTTTAGCGACATGTTACTGAAAAGTAGTTCCACGTTTTTTCAGCGGCAAAGTTTTTCCTTATTTTGTTAAAAATGAAATGCTACGAAAAGCTAACTTAATGAATGTATTCTGGCAATTAGTTTCATACCAGTTGCTTAGCTATTGTGTACGGGACGTTTCTGCAGTATACGTGCAGGTCCCGGTAGTGGTCAGGAAGGCGAGTGGTGAGAGTGGAACTTACTTGCACAGGCCGCTCTCGTGAATGATCAGGTCTGACACCAGCCGTCTCGACGGCATGAGAGGGTCCTAGCGCTACTACAAGAATAAGACGTACTGTGATGTACTGTGAGTTTATTCGTAGAAGCTACAAGTAAGTTACGCCCGGAAGGTACGGTCCACACCGCGACAGGAACTACTGCTGTTTCTGACTATCGGAAGTATCGGCAGGATAGCGGCGAAGCGCGGGGTCGGTGGCCGTGCCCGAGGCGAATGTGTCGGTATCGAATCACAAGTTCAAGTCCTAGCAACTGGCGATTAGCTATTAAGAAACCTCGCTGCCCTCATTCTCCTGCAGCGTTGCTTGCGTGCGTCGCTAAGTCAGCGATCTCGATCAGCAATTCTAGCGACCTGGTTTCCCAAGCCGCGTCGTGATGCAAGCCCGCATCAGCCAACGCCTTATGCCATATTCCATTTAAATTAATAATTTATTTATTGTTCATTTACACCCCTGACACACTCCCACCGACCAAAACAGCGTTACTCCGCTAACGCGTCACTCCATATCTCATTTTTACATTAAGCTTGTGGGCCGCAGTTGTGGACTGTACCTCCCAGTTCACAAAGAAATACACAACAAGAAAAATAATAAGCCAATCCGTTCTGCTAGATCCAGGTGTCCAATCCTGAAGACATAAACAATCATTAAAGTGTGTTCCCCAAATGACATACATATAATAACAATAGCAATTACAGCTATATGGCTAAGCATAACATTCTACATGTGTGACTCTGCGCTTGCACTAGCGTCAGCGTTACGCGACGACCCAGAAACGTCAACAAGAATCTGTGCCGCCGTTGGTATAGCCACTTCAGCGTTAAACCTTGCTACTTGGCCGGAATGACGCCGGTACAAGTACAATATCAGAACAATAATAATAGATACTGCTACAATGCTGCTTAAACTTATGGTACTTATAATAAACTTATGTCTCCCTTGTGTTTGAAGTTGCGTCTCTACTGCTGCTAATATCTGATTATATTTAATGGAGTCTTGAGACTGCCTCAGATGTTTTTCAATCTCTGTATTAAGTAGGTTTGGATCAGTTTTATTTAATTCTACAAGCTTATGGCTGTGGTAAATACTTCTATTAAATTTTGGAAGGTGATATTGTGGAAATTCAAGGTTATACATCGTGGAAGATCTATGGATAGGAGGAATGATAAAGTTTTGCCCTATAAACTGACAATGAGTTGCATTACCAATTATACCAGCCCCTCTTAATTCTATTTTGCTGACATGCGTCTGCATCTGGTCTTCCCAGCATGTTACAGTGATACTAGCTGGCTTAGGCGTAGCAAAAATCCCAAATTGTTTTCTAGTTGCGCACTATGATTCCGTAATTCACTAAAATCATATTGCGCCAGAATGGTCCAATGGAAACTGGTTGCTACGACGTTAGCTCCTTTAGAAAAAATGACGCCGCTTGTTAAGGGCGTAACTACAAACATCTGCACCTGCACCACTCCCATAAATATTATAAGGAAAGAATACTCTTGCTTAAGCAGCTTCATGGTTACAATGAAACGAATTCTTACTTAAATGCTAGAAACTTAACTACCCAAAACGAAACTTAATACTAATGTCCCTTCTCTAATATATAAGATTCCCGAAAATTAGTAACCTTTACTATACCCTTACTATTCCACTTGTACTAAATTGTAGTGCATGCGTTGCAATACTTAGTGTCTTTGCACATCCAGTCGCTGCTTGCAGTCTGTCGTAATCCCCAGCGTCAGCGCTGTGTCGGCTGCCCCACTTGGCTCACCGCACGCACGCAATGCTGCAAGCGAAACATGACGGCAAGAATTGTTTACTGTCAGCGAATACTTGACTCGTCCATCTGGCAGGCAAATTCCAACCCGATGAATTACGGCAAGTATCCGTGTCACATACATAGACAATGAAATGCCAACTAAGAATTCTTATAGCATGGTTTGTGCTGGATCTCTACCCTGAGGTCCTTGGTTCACTCCTGGACAGTGCAGTAACAATGAAAATCCTGGAAAAGTATATAACTAACAAAATACGCAATTCTACTTTTCCCCCCGAAAGTATTCTACCCTTACCGCCTATTCCTAAGATTATACCCACTATTATTTACACTTCTCGTCTTTCCCCCAGTCTTACCAATACTCTGTGAATTACTCGCCGCTGGCTCAGCCGCGCTGTCCTGGCCCCTGGCTCCGCTGCGACCTGCCTTACCTCTAAGGTTGTAATTATGCCTACCTTTCTCTCTGCTTGGATCCCCAGCCTGTGGCGGGGGCGCCGGCTGCTTCCTTTCCTCCGGTTCGAGCCTCTCTCGCTCCTCTCCTCCCCCGCTCTCACGTTCTCGCGCCACACATACGGTCGTACTCGATTCTTATGCACGATCATTTCCTTACCTTTTACCAGCAGTTTTAGGTTTACCGGTGACGAACAACTAAGTACTTCATGTGGCCCAGACCACCTAGTTTTCCACTTAGAGCAGCTACCTGGCTTCCTGTAAGGAAAATTCAACATAACGTAGGATCCGGCACTTATGTTCTGCGGTCTCGCTTTCTTGTCATACTGCCTTTTGTAGGCATCGAAAGCCTTCGCGTTATTTTTACGCACACTACACCATATCCGCTTTAACTTATGAGCTAAGCTCCTTACCTCTGGGTTGTTGACTTCTTTCCGATCTGGAAACATCGTGAATGGTGCGTTCATCTCCCTACCGTATAAGACTTCAAAAGGTGTCTTCCCCGTGGAACTGTGCACTCTCCCGTTATACGCGCTGACCATGTATGGAAGTAATTTTGCCCAACTCCTCTGAGACTTGTTTACATAACATTTCAATGATTTTATAATCGTCTTTTGAAAGCGTTCACAAACTCCATTGCCCATGGCATGGTGCGGAGAGGTTTTTAAGCTTCTCTATCCCAAAAGTTTGCACGTTTGAGAGAATAACTCCGACAAGAAGTTTTTTCCACAATCAGAAACAAGCGTATCTACACAACCAAAGCGAAGTACCCAGTGAACCACAAAGGCATTTGCAACCGTTTCAGCCTGTTGATTTTTCCAGCGGTATCATGACCAAATACCTTGAAAACGCATCGATCATTGTTAGAATATAAGAATAACCTTCCTCGCTTCGGTTAAAGGGCCCCATTAAATCCAAATGAATTCTCTCGAAAGGTTCCCTTACTTCAGGAAGAGATTGCAATTTCTCCCTGGCTTGCGGAACTTCCGCACGTTCGTTGCATATCATACATTTCTGTACATACCGTCTTACATCTTGTCTTCTCGCGGGCCACCAAAACTCTCTAGCAACCGTTCTATTTACACTTTTCCAACCAATGTGTCCGGCATACACACTGTCATGATGTAGACTGATCAGTGTTTCACGTAATGATTTAGGTACCACTACACGCTCACCATATCTTGTTATTCTCCTTAACAATCCATCCCGCAACACAAATCTTTTGTCTTTCCGCCACTTTTCGCATTCGAGGTCCCGCGACTGCTCCACAGGAAGCTGAGATAAAGTGGGAGCTTCCTTAGCTGTCACCACCCTCACTTTGGCGACTTAGACTATCAGCGTTTCCGTGACTAATTCCTGGCTTATGACGGATAGTGTATTCGTATTCCGAGAGTAGGATGCCCCACCGGGTCAATCGGCTCGACGGATCTTTAACTGTCAACAGGTACTTGATTGCAGCATGATCTGTTACTAGCTCAAATTTCGAACCTAGGAGATAACACCTGAAGTATTTGATCCCCCATATAACCCCAGCCAATTCACGATCCGTGGTACTATAATTTTTTCTGCAGGGCTCAACTGTCTCGAAGCATAACCACACCGGTCTTTCCTGGCCATCAACTACCTGCGATAAAACCGCCCCTAAAGCTACCCCTGAGGCGTCAACAGCCAAAATAAAAGGTTTTTTCATGTCAGGGTAAGCAAGGACGGGAGGTGTTGTCAACAGTTCTTTAAGCTCGCTCATAGCTCGCGCACACTCGGGTGTCCACTTAAACTCTGCCCCCTTCCTCAGCAACTCCGTGAGAGGTTTCGCCTTATGGGCATAATCTTTAATGAACTTCCTATAATAGTTCGCCAGCCCTAGAAATGACTGAAGCTCCTTGACCTTGGACGGAGTTGGGAAATCCTTCACAGCCGCGAGTAGTCTCGGGTGAGGTTTTATTCCCTCCCGTGAGACGACGTGGCCAAGATATTCTGTCTCATTTTTTACAAATGGCACTTTTTTGAGAGAAAGCGTCAGGTTTGCCTTACGCAATCTCTCAAAAACCTCCCTCAGATGTTCGACATGCTCCTCGAACGTCCTAGAAAACAGTAAAACATCGTCCAAATATACTAAAGCTACATGGGTCTTCAACCCATATAACAGTAGTGTCCATTAACGTTGAAACAAACTAGGCATATTGCGTAGCCCGAAAGGACATCTTCGGAACTCAAAAAGGCCGTTCGGTAAAATGAAAGCGGTTTTGTGCACATCTTTTTCGGCTACAGGGACTTGATAATACCCTGACCTCAAATCCAAGGTTGAAAAGAATTGACATCCCCCTAAATAATCCACCGTTTCTGCTATGGACGGTAGAGGATACACGTCTGGTGTTGTGACACTATTCAACCCCCTGTAATCCACACAGAATCGATACTTGGTCTCCCCGTCTTCAGACCGTTTCTTTATTAATATTACGGGAGCCCCCCAAGCAGATTGAGATTTACGAATCACTCCTTCCTCTAGTTGTTTGTTAATAAATTCATCAACTATCTCTCTCTGATGCACGGGAATTCGATACGGCTTCTTCCTGATTGGCTTCGCATCCCCTGTATCAATTGTATGCTCAATCAGATCCGTGGCCGGCAAGGCCTTCTTGTATCGAACAAAACTTTATACTCATCCAGTAACTCCTGCAATTTATCCCGTTGTTCCCCAGACAAATGTTCTAATTTACCTTTAAAATCTACATCAACATCTACATTATTCAACATAATCTGCTTCACATTCCATTACATGATTCATCAATACCGTTATTACTATTATCCTCGACATCTGTACTGTCAACTACTGACAAAACGGCTAAACTACACCCTCGCGGAATTTCCACAGTGCAATTACTAAAATTGTCCGCTACTACTGGCACGAATTTTTCTCCATTTATTATTCTAACATGACACACACTTCTTTTAATATACACTCTTCGTCTGTCTAAAAATTCTGCATCTTGTGGAGGCTCGACTAATACTACTGATTCTAGATCAACTGCCAAGCTTTTCGCCACAGGAACATGGATGATTTTGCCAGAATTTGGAGGTATAACTTGCGCAGTGTCCGCCTTTGCGATTGACCTTAGCACTCGAATAGCGGGTTCCGATATGCCTATCGGATCCCTTGAGTGCTCATCGGGTCTTTGAAGCTGGATTAGTACGTGTCCCATAGATGGGTGTCGTAGACTAATCGTATGCTTAGCAAAGTCGATAATTGCGGCATTTTCCCTCAAAAATTCTATTCCGACAATACCGTCCAACCCTAAACTCAACGAAGGAACAACATATGCCAACATGTCAAACGTTCCTCCCTCTATGCAAACATCTACCTTTTTTACCCCTAACACAGGAATTTCACAACTTACATCTATACCTGTAATCTTACAATTTGTGGAGCGTAAACCTTGCTTTCCACAAATATCAACACACAACAACGAGGCTGCCGCTCCGGAGTCAACTAAAAAACGACATAACTTACCTTTTATTGATGCAATTAGGACCAATTCTGTGTTACTTACCCCCGTAATGTCCTGCCTATGAGTCACAGGAACGTTAATTACCTTGGGTAGTTCGTTGGGGACCCGTCTACCCGGTCCTAGTTTAAATCACTAGTACCCCCTTGAGAGTTACTATTACCTCCCTGGTGCTCAAAATTATTTGACCTTCTGTTACCCTGATTTTGTCTTCCAAAATTCCCCCTTACGGCACCATTGTTACCTCTTCTAGCCCCATTACTGACTTGCATAGGCTCCCCATTGCAGTTAGAGCAAGTATTCCCATTAAATTATTTCTTCTGCCTCCATTATTCCCCTGTGAACCTCTCCCTCTGAAATTGTTAGCTGGATTGCGGAAGCACTCCCTCTGAACATGCCCGATTAATCCACATCCCCAACATTTAATCACTCTCTTATTATGAAAAACATGCTTAATTTTACACTTACCTTCACTGGTAGTTCTGCTCTTTACCTGGTCGAAAAACGTCGCTAACTCTATCCCCTCAGCAAAAGTTCGCGGTCGTTGCAATGTTACATATTCAGCGATTTCCTCTGACAAACCGCTTAACAAGGTGTCCAAGTTTAACTGATCAATTTGGTACTTGACAGCTGTATCATGTACTTTCTCCCGTTAACTCATATGTATGGCTACTCAAAGCTTTTATTCGATCCGCGAAATTCCCTATTGATTCAGCTGGTAACCGCTTCAAATTTCTTAATCTTTCCCGGTATGAACGTGCACTGGACTTGTCTTTATATCGTTTCAACAGCTCGTATTTCAACCCTTCAAAACTTTCAGAATTTTTAAAATCTTCATCGTGCAACAATTGTCGAAACGCGTCTCCCTTTAAACGACACTTCAAAATTCTTAATCTCTCCTCAGGTGACAATTGCAATAAATCTAGGAGATTTTCGATTCTTAGGATGAATTCTTGAACATCTTCCCCAGGACTACCACCAAACACCACATCCTGTCCCAAGAATGAACCTAGGAACTGCAATTTACTACTCCCGTTCCCGTCTTTAACATACAAACATTGCTTTTTCCGTTCGCGTTTGCGTCCGTAGCATTACTACTATTACCTTTTCTGCTGCTAAACTAGCTACTTTCTTGGCCAAATCCGTGACAACATCCTGGACTGTTTGCTGAGACTCTGCCATAATAAATAGAGTTGGAATTTACTCACCAAACTGCTATGACTGCCGACGCCGCTCGCGCGCCTGGAGACTGCTACCCGCACGACACCTCGCTCGCAGCCCGCGTAGAGACCCGCCTTGTTGTCCCGCCTGGAGCGGAATGTGAAGCCTGGAACTGCAACTGCCTCGCCGCTGTCACCCGTTGTCACCCGCTGGCCGCTACGTGCGCTGCTGTTGCTCCGCCCGCTGCTCGCCGCTTCGATGCCCGCTGCCGCTGCCGCCGCTGCCTTTTCCGAAGTCGTGTAGCCGTGGAATGGTGATGCCTTGACGTCGACCCTCCGTTGGCTCCAGCAGTTGTCCCGTCTCGAATCCGCACGTCGAATCGTCTCTCCCAATTCTTGGAACGAATCTCTAGAGTCCCGGGTTCGAAGCCACTCTGACACCAATCTGTACAGGACGTTTCTGCAGTATACGTGCAGGTCCCGGTAGTGGTCAGGAAGGCGAGTGGTGAGAGTGGAACTTACTTGCACAGGCCGCTCTCGTGAATGATCAGGTCTGACACCAGCCGTCTCGACGGCATGAGAGGGTCCTAGCGCTACTACAAGAATAAGACGTACTGTGATGTACTGTGAGTTTATTCGTAGAAGCTACAAGTAAGTTACGCCCGGAAGGTACGTCCACACCGCGACAGGAACTACTGCTGTTTCTGACTATCGGAAGTATCGGCAGGATAGCGGCGAAGCGCGGGGTCGGTGGCCGTGCCCGAGGCGAATGTGTCGGTATCGAATCACAAGTTCAAGTCACTAGCAACTGGCGATTAGCTATTAAGAAACCTCGCTGCCCTCATTCTCCTGCAGCGTTGCTTGCGTGCGTCGCTAAGTCAGCGATCTCGATCAGCAATTCTAGCGACCTGGTTTCCAAGCCGCGTCGTGATGCAGCCCGCATCAGCCAACGCCTTATGCCATATTCCATTTAAATTAATAATTTATTTATTGTTCATTTACACCCCTGACAATTGAACTGTGCACATAACCTACTATTTCTAATTAAATATCTGGTCGCTGTTAATTTGCATGCGAAGATCGGGGTGTGAAGTTACCGTTCTCTAGCCAATACTAACGAGAAGAGTGAGTGGTTGAGCTTACAGAATTATTGGATAGATTTGCACCTTCTGCCATTCTCCATTATTATTTAAGATATATTTGCCGTCAGAAAATTGTGTGAATATTATTCGATGATCTCATAGCTGTGATCGTGTACAGATTTATAACATTTCATATCAACGATTTTTTTCTATTTTGACAGCTTAATTTTATCAATAATGAACTACTTTGAGCATTGAGAGAAGTAATTAGGTTTTTCGGGATGAATTTGTATAAGCAAGTAAGAGTGTCATTTGTATTTTTGATCGGCGCTTTTTAGGTGGAGATATTGGATGAGGCTGTCGTATGCGCTAATGAAACGTTAAAATCAAGGGCCACGCGCCACTTTCATGGTACGCTCCAAGCGGAGAACTGTTAGCGCCTGTTAGCCCGTGAAGCAAAAAGCTCGCTTTTTCGTATTAAGCCTAATCAATAAATGATTGATTCTGAAAATATTCCTGTCTGTCCGAGCTTTCCAATACGGAGCTATATGGAATATATCAGTCACTAGGTCCTAGGTCCACCGCTTTATTCCCAGTGGCGTCCAACCACTTCGACGACAGGATAATTAAGGCCCAAAATTAAATGTGCGATTTTACTAACTAAAGAAAGATTTTCGCAGACTGCTGTGTGTTGTGTGCTGTCAAAAAGTGAAATAAATGCTTTTCTACTTCCCCCCCCCCCCCACCTCTCACGTTACTTAAATAATATTAGTTAAGCTTTGTGAACCACTTATAACAAAGGTTTCTGAAGGTTGATGAGGATCATTTAAATATTGGTAATCCATAACCTCTTTTTATGCAGATAAATGTTGAGAATTGTGTGTTAACATAGGCATTATACACAGTGTACTTATTCTAAACCTTCCCGTTTATTTCTTGTCTTAATTACATCCGCCAATATTTTGGAATCTGATAGACATTATTTCATGAAAAATAATGCCCCATAAGTCGGTTTTACCAGTTTCATCACGTAGTCCGTGTTTTGTTGGACAGATTTTAGAGAATCTAACAATTCGATTGCTAATAACGAAATTCATACTTAAATTCTTACTGAAATGTATCATAGTATCTTCATGGTGTGATAAGATTGATTTTTGTTTTTTGTTTGGATCTATATTCCAGAGTTTTTCTTGGATGGTTAAATTAAAAAACTGACAGTTGAAATTTATAAGAACGTGTGTAGTAGGTTGAATATTTTTTAATTTACGTAACGGAAGGCCGAAATAAGTTATCGTTTTTATTGATACTTAATGGTAACTTTGTGTGATTACTAAACAATGAAAGCAGGAAAATACGTACACTTTCCGACAGATAGAAGCAAATCGAACTATGTATTTCTGTCACATATCCTCTATCCCATACTTCTAAAGTTAGAGCACACATAACAACATGCGTTAAATATGACATAATTAAGAGCAAACGGCAATAGATCAAGTGAGTAATTTACAATTTTTCTAATGGTATTCATTACAATCAAAATCAACTATTCATAGTTACCTGAGATTTACTGACGCGAATCCGCCTTTAAAGTCGACGGCTTCAACATTTCCTAATTCAAAGACTTAGAGGAAAGGTGCCCTAGACAATAGATGAAACCTTTCAGTCGACACTGAATACTAACTATGAATCATTTTAGAAACGGAGTGACCACAGAATTGAATTGTGGACTTGTTAGAAATGTCGAACTGGCAGATCCGATAATAACTTGAGGGGATATGATACAAAAGAATCTCTGCTTCAACAAGATCTTTGAGAAGAACGAGTTTGACGAGGATTGAGATATGTCCCATCGATTCGCGTTTAGAAAAGACATAAAATAGCAAACGACAGGTCATTTCAGAGGACAGATCTCGCTGTGTGAGTGGTAACCCTCGGCCTGCTATTTCGAGTACGCCGCGCCTGTTTAAACCCCGACCGGCCGTACAAATTTCAGTTTTCCATGGTTTTCCGAAATCACTCCATGCAAATGCCGGGATGGTTTCCTGCTAAAGGCCATGACCGAATGTCTTCCCATTCCTTGCCACATCCTCTTGCACTTCTAATAACTCGACGTCGACGAGGCGTAAAGACCGAAAAGAAAAAAGGGTAACTGAGCAGTTTGAAACTTTAATAAACGATAAAGAGCTTCAGTTTGTGTAGACGGCTGATTAATCTAATTAGTCACCCCCACCTGGTCGGAGAAACAAGTAAAATCAATTAGTGTAGAGGTAAAGAAATTTTTTCCTGTTTACTGCTTTGCGCCTCGCCGACGTCGCTGTCATCAGAACCTTGGGAAGGTTGGGGTCAATGAACGGTAAGGAACAGATCACGGCCTTTTCAAGGAAACATTCTCTTGGACTGAAATTGGTAAACCCTGGAAAACCGACATCTGAATGGCCCAGTTGAATACTTCATGTGCCACATTTAGTCGCTTACTCTGAAGCCACTAGACTGAAATCTCGAGTAGGAACTTCAGCACCGAGATACGGGCTCCACGAGGGCAACTTCAGTATAACATCAACCGAAACAAATCATTTATGAACCTAATGGAATCCAATTTGAATTTTAATTGTACGAGTTGTACATCTAAAACACTCGACCGTGTGCGCACATTTCTGAAGTTCTGTAGAAGCGTTTATGTACGCACTTAACTGTTGGTATCCTAATCCTCTACTAGTATATTAATATTAGAATATGTTTTATTTATAATAGTATGATCAGCATGATCATGTGGTGAACAGATCCTAAATCTCAAAACAATTCTCACTTACAAGAACTTCAGTGACTCACCCTACGTGGCAATCTTCGTTGAATTTCAGAAAGCCTATAGCTTCGTGAATAGGAAAGCCCTCTTTCCAAACGCTTACTGAACCCGGGACTAGACAGCAAAACTTTAAACCTTGTGAAAGCGTCCCTTAACTATCACTAGATCCAAAGTTAAGTTCAGAGGGGGATTATCAATCGTCTTTCTAAATTATAAGAGATGTTAGACAAAGAGACGGCCTTGTCGCCAATCCTCTTTAACTGTCTATTGGAAAAAGCCATCTAGTTATTGGACGAACAGACTAACGGATGGCTCTTGGTTGAGAATCCGTTACCGAAAGGACAAACTATTAGTCAACTGTTCTGACCATCGCAGATGACATCACTCTTCTAGCACCTAGTGTGCAAAAAGCTATTCACCAACTATCCTCCCTCAACACAGCAGCTAAAGTAGGGTTACAGATTTCCATAAACAAAACTGAGTTCATCACTAACATTAGAAATGCACCAAACTTAATCCCACTGGAGAATACAATGATACGAAGGACTAAAGCCTTCAAATATCTTGGAGAATGGATAACTCCAAACATCAACGAGGACTTAGCCATGAATAGAAGATGTGCCAGACTGGAGAGAACTTACCACATTTGTAAGAACATATATTGATATAACTCTCTCTCCCTCAACCTCAAACTCAGGCGCTATAATACTGTAGTTCGACCATCAGTACTGTATGCATCAGAGTGATTGTCACATGGTTAGAAAGGGACAACTCAGAAAACTGGAACTAAAGGAACGTAGATCCTGAGAAAAATCATGGGTCCTGTCAAAGAAGAAGCAAATAACGACTCAGGCATAATAAGGACCTGGGGAGCATTACGACGGTCACGAGAAAAAGTATGTTCTATGGTCACATAATTCGGATGGACAATTATAGACTTACCTTCAAAATCTTCAACACCGTCTCTAGAGGGAAAGCGACTAACGCAAAATCGAACCAGGCTAGTCAGAAAAGATCGCGTGCAACTGGAAATTGACCCCTACAAATTTTACAGCAGGGCAAGTACAGAACGTTGATTGAAACATCAGATTCTCTCCAGACACTAACAGCCAAAACACGGCGCTCCGAATCTGGGGTGAACTGGATTCAGTAAAGAAAAGACAACTGCAGTACAAGGATGAAAGGATATTGGGCCAAAAAGAAAGCTCACCAGAGTTAAAAACCACGTGGTGTATAGAGGCCAAAACGGAAAAGAAGAAGAAGAACTACGATCCGCATAATGGGGAAAAACGTGTAAAATTATCGCTCGTCCACAACTAGAGTATTATTGCGTTGCATGAGATACTCGCCGTAAATCATTTATTGCTACCATCGTAAACGTACAGAGAAGAGCCGCTTACGTTATGACAGCTCACTATAGTTCTGATAAAAGTCTCATGAGCTTGATGAGCATGTTGAGCTGGTATTGTCTTGCAGATGGATATCGTAATTTTCGACTGAATTACTGGAAAACTCCCATTTATAACCGCAGAGAAATATTTTTACATCAAATTATCTGGATCGCATTGACGACAGGGAAATAAGGTGTCGCAGTGATGGTTATATGTATTCCTTTCTCCACATTGTGTCGTTAGTGATGGGAATACATATAGGAGAGATTAATTTTGGTTCAAAACACATTCTGCCATCCACAATATAGTGAATTGTGAGTATAGATGTAGATTGGTTAAAGAGACTGATCCGAGGTCCAATACATTGGAGCCACATTCTCATGCATAGCAGTCGACCACCGTATGCCATTTCCGACGAGAGAACGCTGAAAGATACTCTCAGTAACTATGTAATACTTGCGGTGTGGTATTCAGAACCAAAATGGGGACTCACTGAGGACATCTGGAAAATCTACAGTGCAAATTTGAAATCCAATAAAGATTTTCATTCCAATCAAGGGAATTACTTCTAACTTGAGGTGTTCCAGAAATTGTAGGTAACACAGGGCATCTTCGACTAGATCAAGAGCCGTGCATTTTTAATGGGAATCGAATAATGGAACCTTCAAACGGAGCTAAGGGTGGGATAGAGCTGCGTAAGTTACAGCCGCTGAGAGTTAAGCTTGATCTATGACATTATTCTGAGAACTCGGCATCTGTAGACGCTGGTCACGAAGACAAGGAATCAGTTCAGCGGGATTCCGTTAACGTTACTTGATATGTTTACATAATACAGGAATTTGTGTTGCTCATTGACTGTGATACAAGTATCTTAGTAGTGACCCTTCGCCGTCTTGAAATCGACGGTGTTATTGAGCCAGAGTGAAGATGAAAGTGATGTACCAGAGCGGAGGGGAAGGTTCACAAAAGAACAAACACCTGTTCGGGACGCTAAGAGGAAGTATTATGGACTAGACGGAATTATGACCTCAGTTTTACCATAAGTGATAAAAAAAAATCAGCATTCCGAATCTTTAATTATATTTTATCACGTAATTTTTAAAGTTTGGTATATTCTTTATATTTATTTTTTCCTCTTGTTCACTCTACCGCATATACTTAAGTTATTATCTACATTCGTTTTATGACAGATTGTTAGTGCAAACTGCAGGTCCCGTTAAGCCAGTAACTCTATGGCTTGTAGTAGTTTATAAAAGGATATGAGATTTTGACCAACGGCAATTTGCAGTTGTTTCTATTTATCATTTCACTCGCTTAAACTGCCAAGAACTCCAAGAAAATTCTGAGGTGTAAGGGTTTGGGAGAGACTATACTAGCCTTTTCCAACCAAATGTCAACCTCTCCATCACGTGGTGCATCCTGTTTGTACGGACGAGGCTCTGGCAACTGAAAGATTCCCGGTATAAGGAATCACCCACTGCTTGCCAACGGCCTCCGAAAGGAGGGCGAAAGAGCGAGGGGCGGTTCAGGGCACCCTCTTGCCCTTGGGGTTGGAAACGTCCCCTAAAGACGGATGAATCAGAAATGATCAACGGCATGGGGCTGCAGAAGGCAACGGGAAACCACTACATTAAAGACCCAAAGGGTATCCCGAGGACATATAATCCTCTCAAATTACATATATCATGATGGCTTCTTCCTGCGTAAAATATTCCGGAGATAAAATAGTCCCCCAACCGGATCTCCGGGTGGGGACTGCTCAGGGAGGAGTCATCAGAATGGATAGAAACATTCTACGAGTTGGAGCGTGAAATGTTAGAAGTCTGAATAGGGCAGGTAGGTTAGAAAACTTAAAAAGGGAGATGGAACAACTGAAGTTAGATGTTGTTGCGATTATTGAGATTAAATGGAAGGACGCACAGGATTTCTGGTCTGGGGAATACAGGATAATTAGCACACAAGCTGTCAATGGAGTCACTGGTGTAGGATTTGTAATGAACAAGAAAGTAGGGAAACGGGTGAGTTATTATGAATAGTTTAGTGACAGGATTATTTTGATGAGGTTAGAAACTAAGCCCGACCCTACCACAATAGTATAAGTGTTATACGCCAATGTCACAGGAAGATGACGAAGAAATAGAAAAAATATACGCTGAAATTGAAGAATTAATCCAATATGTGAAGGGGGAGGAAAATCTAATAATCATGGGTGATTGGAATGCAATAGTGGGAGAAGGAAAAGAGGGGAATACTGTAGGAAGTTTTGGTCTGGGAGAAAGAAATGAGCGAGGAAGCAGGTTGCTAGAATTTTGTGAAAGATATAAGCTAGTAGTGGCAAAAACACTGTTTAAGAACCAGGCAAAAGGAATATGCACCTGGAAACGTCCTGGGGATACAGGCAGATATCAGCTAGATTATATCATGGTCAAACAGAGATTCAGGAATCAAGTTCTAGACTGTAAAGCGTACCCAGGAGCAGACATAGACTCGGACCATAATTTGATAGTAATGAAGTGCAGGCTGAAATTTAAGCGAATAAGGAAGCAGCATAAAGCAGAACAGTCTGGAAGTAAATAAACTGAAACAATCTAGCACCAGAGAAAAATTTGCAGAAATGGTAGACTTAGGTCTAAGAAATAACAATGAAAGGAGCTCAATCGAGGACGAATGGAATGCATTAAAGACCGAAATAATGAAAGCTGGTAAACAAACATTAGGCTTTAGGGAACAAGCTGCCCGAAAACCTTGGATCACAGAAGAAATTTTGGAACTGATGGATAAGGTACAAAAATGCTCAGGATGAAGCAGGAAGAGAGCAGTACAGGCAATTTAGAAATCAAATAAATAGGAAATGCAAAATAGCAAAAGAAAAATGGCTACAAGAAAAGTGAGAAGGAGTATAAAAGGAAATGGTCGTAGGAAATGTAGATTGCATATAGAAAGATCAAACAGAATTTTGGAGAAATGAAGAAAAGAGGTATGAACATTGAAGCTGCCGATGGGAAACCTCTTTTAATCTCAGAAGATAGAGCTAACCAATGGAAGGAATACATTGAGAAACTGTATGATGGGGATGACTTGAATAATAGCGTAATGGAAAAGGAAGGCGATGTCAACACTGATGACTTAATAGAGCTCTGAATGACTTGAATGAAAACAAGGCAGTTGGAATTGATGAGGTCCCAGCAGAACCTCTTAAATCCCTTGGAGAAGAAGGAATCGAAAGATTATTCCAGCTGATATCAAAAACTTATGAAACAGGAGAAATTCCAACTGCTTTTAATAAAAATATCATCTTCACACTTCCAAAGAAAGCACAAGCCGTCAAATGTGAGAATTATCGCACCATTAGTCTAACATCACATGCTTCAAAATTACTAACCAGAATAATATACAGAAGGAAGGAAAGGGTACTAGAAGAAATAGTAGGTGAAGATCAGTTTGGGTTTAATAAAAATCGCGGTACAGGGAAGCAATTCTGTCTTTAAGATTAATACTTGAAGGGCGGATCAAGAAAAACAAAGATACTTTTATGGCATTTGTTGATTTAGAAAAAGCTTTTGATAATGTTAGGTGGGACAAGATGTTCAAAATTTTAAGGAAGATAGGTCTAAAGTATCGAGATAGAAGAATACTCTATAAACTATATAAGAATCAAGTGGCTATAATAAAAGTAGAGAATCACGAGATACAAGCATCGGTTAAAAAGGGTGTGAGACAAGATTGTAGTCTATCCCCGTTAATATTCAACTTGTATGTAGAAGAAGCAATGAATATAGTCAAAGAAAAATGTCCATGTGGCATAAGTGTTCAGGGAGAAAAAATCAGTATGCTACGATTTGCTGATGACATTGTCTTGTTAGCAGAAGGAGCTGAGGATATTGAGAAATTTCTGAATTGCACTAACAAAATACTGAAGGAAGATTTTGGACTCAATATAAATCAAAGCAAGACAAAAGTGATGAAATGTAGCAGAAAGGATACTAATACTAGTAGATTAAATATAAAAATAATATCGGATGGAATAAGAGAAGTAGTGAATTCTGTTACTACGGAAGAAAAATTACTACCGATGGCCGAAGCAGGAATGATGTTAAAAGCCTAATAGCACTAACCAAAAGAGCCTTCATGAAAAAGAGAAATCTTTTAGTTTCAAACATTGATCTAGGAATTAGAAAGAACTTTTTAAAACTCTATGTGTGGAGCACCGCAATCGAAATATGGACCTTAGGAATACCAGAAATAAATAAAATTGAAGCATTTGAAATGTGGTGCTACAGAAGAATGCTGAAAATTAATTGGACAGACAAAGTACGAAATGAATGAGTTTTGAAAATGATGGGCGAGGAAAGAATTTTGCGGAAGAAGCTTACAGAAAGAAGAGACAGGCTGGTAGGTCATATTTTGAGACATGCTGGATTGGTTAATTTGTTAGTGGAGGGAACAGTTGAAGCTAAGAATTGTAGAGGAAGACAGATTGAATATGTGAAGCAGATAATTGAGGACGTGGGTTGTAAGGGATATGAAGAGATGAAGAGGTTAGCACAAGATAGGAAGGGATGGAGGATTGCCTCAAACTAGTGGAAAGACTGACGACAGAAAAAAAAAAAAAGATATTTACGTCGTTCTAACTACTAATGTAGGGATTAAGATTTTTTTTTTTATTTTAGTAATTATTCCTTTGCTAGGTGAATTGCGGTTTTGTTCGATACCATCTTCCCCGTTGCCTATGTCATTTTTGATAAACGAAATAATTTTGTATTTGCTAACTGAGAATAACTTTCTGATTGAAACTTTACAGGTTGTTCCACAGATAGACACAAAAGCTTTAAGAGGAGATGGAGTGTATCAAATCGATTAGAATTTAATAGGGATCCACGATCAGAAATGTCACCATTCGTCGCTATGCGACGCTATTGATGAGAGTGAAGGAGGGGAAATATCGGATATCCTCATTAGAGTAGTCTGTACGAAGAGCGTGGAACATTATACCAACAGGAGGCTCGCAGACATGTATTTAATCTATGGAATGGTATTGAAAATGGTTCCCACAGAAGTATGTACAGGGGCACCGTATTGTTTCACATTTGAATCGCAATTTGTACGAATCTGGATCTTTAAAAGTTAATAGGCAAAGAGATGACAGGCCACAATTGGCTCGTACGGCTGTTATGAAGCAAGCTGTGTTGCGTGCAGTAGAAAGGAATCGAGTACCAGCATACGTGCTGCCGCCGCTGCCGTAGGAGTGGCACCGAGTGCTGTACATCGTGTATTTCAAGTAGTACTCTTTGTATTGCTAGCTGAATCCTTACTGGCCTCTCGTTCTGGAGGACGTGGGTTCGAAACCCCGTCCGACATCCAGATTTGGGTTTCCATGGTTTCCCCAAATCACTCCAGACGAATGCCGGGATGCTTCCTACAAAAGACCATGGCCGAATTCCTTCCCGTTCCTTGTACCCCATTTTCTCCCGCCTCTAATGACCTTGACGTCGTAAAACCA
This sequence comes from Vandiemenella viatica, assembly GCA_031002005.1. Taxonomy (NCBI): domain Eukaryota; kingdom Metazoa; phylum Arthropoda; class Insecta; order Orthoptera; family Morabidae; genus Vandiemenella; species Vandiemenella viatica. The sequence goes on along the minus strand of JARYHS010013630.1, from coordinate 94,163,587 downwards.
TAAGCAAAGAAAAAAAATGAATCCTTATATCCATATCAGCTCCAAAGGGCCCAGTCACTGCTCTCTACGTGTGCTTTGTGCGCAGTGGTTTCTAGAAAAATGTGTCCAAGATGTTCGTTTGCTACCTGTGTGTTTTGTTCACCGATAAGGCATCTTTGTTGCGAGAAATCAAGTGCCAGCTTGTTGTCATGGTCCTCTTTTCCCTTGTATGTATTACTTTGAATTCTTACACCAATCTCTTTCCACGCCTCATCACCAATATACGCCTTGTACATCCCCATGACCTCTTCACCCTCCTCCTGTCTTCCAATGAATCCCATTCCAGCTCTATTATCGTAATCGGTTACTGATTCTGTTGTGCAGTAATTTCCAGAGACAGGTCTAGCAGCACTTCCTTGCACCCTCTCCAACTCATGTATTTGATACCAAAAATGTGGGTCCCACACTACACCACCATATTCAAGTAATGGTCTGACCAAAGCTTTGTAGCCCAATTCTTTTACTTCTGTCGTACATCCCCTCATAACTCTCTTCAACAAATAAAGGATTTTGAAACCTTTTCCAAATACCTGTCCAATGTTTCATGCCCAGATCAGCTTGTTGTCAAATGTTATGCCAAGATATTGACATTTCAAGTCTTCAACGAGCAATTCTTTCCCTACCTTATAATCATAATCAACATTTAGATTTTTATCTGTGTACCTGATAAACTGACTCTTCTTTGCATTTATCTTCATCCCATGTATACCAACCAAGCTAGATATCCTGCCCAGATCACCCTGCAGCTGTTCACGGTCCTCTACCGTTTTGATCCTTTTATATAGCATTATTTCATCTCCAAACAATCTAATTTCTGATAGTAAATCATCAACACAATCATTCATTAGAGTAACGAATAGCAATGGTCCCAATACGCTACACTGTGGCACTCCCATTTTAACTTCCACTTCTTTTGATACTGGATTTCCTACATTAACTTTTTGCTTTCTACATTTAAAAAATATCTTATACCCAGAAAATCACTTTTTCATCCACTTCAATAGTTTTTACCTTATTTACCATAATTTTACTCAACGCCGCTTCTCTGGCAATTTTTTATTTGTACCCCTTAGTGGGAGTAACTGTTCCCATAACTTACGACAGCATCAAATTATCGCATCTTTCTGGAACTGGTTATTCCAGGATTACTTACGGATGTGCCATAAAATGTGAGAAGCGACATGTGGTTGGTTGCAAGATGATGGAGCGCCTCTTCATTATGGATTTGGTGTTCATCACCATTTGACTGGCGTTCTGTCAACAATGGCTTGAGCGTGATGGAACGGTTGCCTCCGAACTTAGCCGGCCTGCATATATCCAAGGAAATACATGTGTTTTCCACTGTGGAATCTTCGAAGGAATCTGTGGCATGAAATGAAATACATATTTTCCTTCTAATCTCTATCTCACGTCCTTTCATTTCTTCTACCAACCACTTTACCGTGATGTTTCCGATCATAGCTACTTAAACATTTCTGAATCGTTTTTATGTTCTTCACCTCCTCCTAAAGTATGTACCTCAATTTATGGGAACCCTTGGTGATTTTCTGATCACAACGTTATTGTTTACTAAAAAAATTGACAGAAACGAACGTTTAAGATTAGACTAACCCCTTCAGTTCAAAAGTAATTTCACGCGTGAAGAAATTTGTTTCATTACTTACCACTCTTTTCACATTTTTTAAAATAACGTGTTTTTTAAATGACTTATTAACATATATGTTGCGATGGTTTTGAGCTAATAAAGGGGTAACTTGTTTTGTATCATTCCATCACAAATGTGGTTGTTTGAAAGGGCATTAATTTTGTTTGAAAATCGCCGTTCATAACTTCTTTCAGATTCTGTCCATGGCGAAGTTCTTCCGGTGTGGTGTCATCACTCGTGTGGCAGGAAGCAAATATGTCGGTGTACCCTGCTCGAATTGAAGTTTGCGTACTAAATATTAGGCGTGACTGTTCTGCGACTTGCAGTGTAAACACACAGCTGTATTGACAGACAGCGGAACAGCTATCCGCATCTGCCACAGTGCACACACAACAAAGTGGACAGTTCACATGTGGACATCGAGTGGCCGGGATGTTATGGTTTTCCTAACGGAAAGGCGATATTGAGTAAGAACAAATTGACCAATATTACGTTTTTTTTTCGCTGAGAAGTTCATGCATCAGGCCAAGGTTTATTGCAGCAACTACGAGTTTCGACCACCATACATTCGTATAAACTCTTAGCAATTTCAGTCAAAGGGGATATTAATCATTTGCAATATAGACATCGAAGCAGTATAAATAAACAGAAAAGTTAATCCTATATTGTAAGTTAGTGTAGTAGTTGGCCTCTTCCGAAGGAGCTATACTGAGCCTGGTATCATTGTTAGTGTGGCAAGTTCCTTTCCTCCTTAAGCCAGCCACACACAGAACCGGGCGGGGCAGGGCGGGGCGGGGCGCTACGAGTCGCCTGACTTGCCCTGTCGTGCGGCTGTCACACACAGAACGAGGCGGGCCACGACAAGTCAAACATTTAGCAAATTTTCATCATTGCCACAGTCACCTGTCAGTGAACTCAGTGGGAGCATACTGGTGTGTAGTGTATCATTTTGAAATGGATGTTAATTTGGAACTATCTGCAGCTCTTGGTCCACAATGTTAATAACAGAGAGATGTGGGTACACCCTATAAACCTGAAAAGGAATATAGGAAATTTTATTTCTGAGCTTAGAGCCGAACCCAGACAAGTTTTTTTAATTATTGTCGCATGTCAATTTCGACATTCGACTTTGTACTTGAGGCATTCGGAGCAGAATAGAAAAGCAAAATACCAACTGGAGAACAGCCATACCCCCAGAGGAGCGGCTTTTGATAACCTTAAGGTATGTATATTGGTCCTCTTTTTCCTGAGCATTAGTTATTCAACCATATAATAACATAGTCATATAAATTTTAAATCTTACAGTCATACATGGCACACATACAAATCAGTCGAATATTCGAAACACAACACAACCAGACCGCGAGATAGTGGAGCCCCGGGAGGGAGGGTGGGTCCCGTTACAGCGCATGCGCAGAACGTTCTGCCCGGCAGCGACTTGCCCCGGGGCATAATTTGTTTCAGCTTCCCATTTTGCCCCGGGGCGTCTTTTCGACGTGCCCTGCCCCGCCCGGTCCTGTGTGTGATGCTCCATAAGCGCCCGTGCGTTTCCCGTCGCACAAGACGCCCTGCCCCGCCCTGCCTCGCCCGGTTCTGTGTGTGGCCGGCCTTACCTAACAAGGTAATCATACTAGGTAAAGCGGACCTACAGTTTATCGTGGAATGCGGAACAAGGATGCGTTCTGGCGTCCTTCACATAATTTTTTTTTTTTTTTTTTTTGTAACTGCTTTACGTCTCTTTTTAACATCGAGGTCTCTAGAGACGGGAAAGGATGGGGGGCAAGGATGGGGGCAAGGAATGGGAAGGAATTCGGCCATGGTCTTTTGAAGGAAGCATCCCGGCATTTGCCTGGAGTGATTTGGGGAAACCATGGAAAACCCAAATCTGGATGCCCGGACGGGGATTCGAACCGCCGTCCTCCCGAATGCGAGGCGAGAACGCTAACCGTTACACCGCCACGCTCGGTCCCTTCACATTACACAGTAAGCTGTGCCGGAGTCGAAGGTTGGTTTAAAGTCCTTTGGAAATCCCCGCCGAGAGAGAGAGATTTTGAACTCGGGACTTTTCGATCTTCAGTCAGACGCCTTAAGCATTTAGGCATCGAACCGCTCCTCAGCTTTGTGGTTGATATCAGTTGATGACCTCTGAAATTTTTCTCATACAGTAATTTTGGAAGGTTACTGTTACCTTAACTTTCACTCCGCTGGTATCTCTGTTTTTATTTCGCTCGTAGCAAGAAGAACTATAACTGACAGAAGAAGCAATATGCTGATGTCCTTACATTAACAACTCTTCGCTGTTGCTTGAGGCTTTCATACTAGTTGGCCGTACGGAAATTCCACACTTCGAAGAAAGGGTGTACGTAGATACAAATGATATGAAATGATTTTTGATTCTGCGTTGTCAAACTAAGCTAAGCCTGGTATTAATCCCAAACGTTGGTTGGATCCTCCCGAAGAAGGCATACATAGCCTGGTATCGTAGGTAGGACAAAGGGGACCTACAGTTTAATGTGGAATCCGAAGCACATACACAAAGCAAGCTTTTGTCAGAGGTGAAGGTCGGGTTTAGGGCATATTAAAATCCTCGCCGAGATAGGGATTCGAAACGGGGACCTTTCGTTCTCCAGTAAGATGCATTGACCACTGAACCAACAGATCGCTTCTGCGTTATCCTTGCGAATAAAACACAGTGAAGAGTTAGAATTTAATTTGTTAGTAATTTCATTGAAATTGAAAACCTTATCAATTATATTTTCATCATGGTAACAATGCATAGGGATTTTTATGGCGTCACTGTAAAAATTTAAGTAGTAATTTAAATATGTGAGTTATTAATTCAAATTTTGAATCGAGGAGCAGTGGAAAATACAAATCTCACCCGTGTCATATTGACGTATCCAGAGAAAAAAACTCAATTCCAAATTCACAATTCATCAGAAGCGGTGAACTTAATCTTTAAAATGATTCCTGATTTATCGATTTTGATTACGTATGAAGAAAAAAAAAGAGTTTGAAACAAAAAATCACCTTCTGGAAATAATATATAGCAATATGTGTCCCGTCTTATAATTTTGCGAATGCTATCTCGTCAAATAAAATGGGAACAAAGTAAAACACTTACAAAAACAATTAGAAATAATGAAATGTTTCTCGAACAGTAACAAAAATACCAGAAAAGCACATTATTCTATAAAACACACACAGTTTATCCATATCTCTGCGAAATACGTTGTTCTATCTAGCGGTAATGTGATCACTCCTAATCGACGCCAGCTGAAGTATCGGATACCCGTGACCTTGATTGGTAATAATTTTGCCTTTTACAGGCTTAATTTTCGAAAAATTCCTTTCTTATTTAATGATGTTACCAATGCGGAGAACTTAATCTTTAAAATGATGCCTCATTTATCGATTTTGGTTAAGTGTGAAGGGAGAAAGATGGCTCATCATAAAAACATATTTTAGAAAGACAGCGGAACTACTCCAATTCGAACTTTTTTAATTCGAATTTCTCGATAATTCGAAATTTTCTTCTGGTACCTTGAAATTTGTTTTAAACTAAAGTAAAATAACTCCTACATTCGAATTATTTTTTCTTTAATTCGAATAAAATTTGTTTGTAGTGAAGAAAAGAACATGTAATTCTCATATAAATTAATGTTTGTTGAAAAATATTTTTCTTGAGTGCCTTCTTGTAAGAAGTCAGTCTTCTACAGTAAATGTGATTGTCAAGAGCAAGTGACGCCCTTCCCCACCGTAATTTTTTCCAAGAATGCGGTAACTCATCAATCGTCCAGCCACGTACGTCGCTGTTTTGTAATCCAGTTGCATTTCAGTCAATTGTGGGGGGGTCTTGTCTGCTGTTTTGTGTGCGGTTTTAAGAGCACATTAGCCGTGCACAATCCGTGCGTTTGTTATGTTTTGTGTGCTGTTTTCTGTGAAAATTAACTATATCCCCGAATTTCGACGCTACATCTAGGGTCAAGCTAACGTGTGTGATTCTCTCTTCATTGCTTTTAACAAAAATCAATGCAAAAACACTTTTTTTTTTACTGAAGTTTGAATTTGGATTTGTACAGTATATATTTAATAAATTTGAAGTGATGTCTAAATAAAGAAGTTAAAACTTAATTTTAAGGAGGTTTTTCTTGAATCTTTACTTATTTTTTTAAACACTACCTAATTTGAAATTTGGGTAATTCGAAGTTTATTTATGGTCCCTTCAGATTCGAATTAGAGAAGTTACACTGTGATATACGAGTATAACTCGACTCCTCATTAAGTATGGAATCAAATGTTTATTAGGAGCAGACGCAGGAGCGGTTTGCATTTAAGCGAGTTGTCCAGCGGCGGCTGGTCTTGAAGTCGTGCACTCTCTCAGGGTAGAGGTATTCAGAGACACACGTGGCGCAGCGCCGGGAAGAGGGACGCATATCCATATTCATACGGATTGGAGCGCAGTCGTCGCTACAAACGAGCGCAGGAGGAATGCTCGGGCACAGCGTGGCAGAGAGCAGCCTGATAAATATGTAAAAAAAAAGAAAAGAAAAAAGAGGAGCCAGGTAGGGGTGTGCTGCGCGGCGATGAATGGAGGCCGAGCGAGGGCGGCGCCGTCGGTCCTGCGTCTGAAGTTGTCTCGAGAGTGCACGGCGAAACGATACATTATTCAAAATAGCTCTCTAATAAATGATAGCCTTTCCTGAGATCAAGTCCTGAATAAAGAGTTTAATATACAATGCAAAGTGACGAGCAGATGTTCGCGTTTCAGCTACGTCGCAAGACGGTATTAGACGCCAGATCCAGATGAATTTGCAACTAGGTTTACTTTAGTGTACTCAGAAAAAATATCTCGGTTCCTTACAAGAATTATCCCGACATGGCAGAGGTACATTCAAAATGATTCATTGTACACGTCACTAAAATCTTAGAGGAACTAAGGAGATCAAAGGAACAACGATAAAAGTAGGCTTAATATAAGGAGGTGTTACAACGTCAGGAATATTGTAATATTGAATCTTGGTATCGGAGTATATTTCTCTTTTGCTATAGACTTCCAGCAAAGATGGTCGCCTCTGTAATACTTACAGATTCTATACAGGAATAAATTTTATATATCTTGAAATATAATTATTTTTTTATTTTTACAACAGTTCCCTAAATACCAACAACAAATGTTGACTGAGATAAAATATATTTGGACAACGTTCTGATTCGATAGATTACAATGCCCACTTTCCATGCATGATCGATCAGTTCATTTTCATCCCAGCAGCTGCTATTTCAAACATCTAAATCCCTTTGTTCAATTACACTGAAGAGCCAAAGAAACTGGTATAGGCATGCGTATGCAAACACAGAGATATGGAAACACTTAGAGTACGGCGCTGCGTTCGGCAACGCCTATATAAGATAACAGGTGTCTGGCGCAGGCGTTAGATTGGTTACTGCTGCTACAATGGAAGGTTATCACGATTTAGGTGAGTTTGAATGTGATGTTATAGTTGGCGCACGAGAGATGAGACACAGGATCTCCGAAGGAGAGATGAGTGGGGATTTTCCCGTACGACCATTTCACGAGTGCGCCGTCAATATCGGGTATCTGGTAAAACATCAGACTCCGTCATCGCTGCGGCCGGAAAAAGATTCTGCAAGAACGGGACCAACGACGACTGAAGAGAATCGTTCAACGTGACAGAAGTGCAACCCTTCCGCAAATTCGGCAATTTCGGAGCCGAAGGCCACCCGTGTACCCTTGCTGAGTGTACGACACAAAGCTTTACGCCTCGCCTGGTCCCTTCAACACCGACATTGGAATGTTGATGATTGGAAACATGTTGCCTGGTCTGACGAGTCTCGTTTCCAGTTGTATCGAGCGGATGGACTTGTACGGGTATGGAGACAACCACATGAATTCATGGATCCTACATGTCAGCAGGGGTCTGTTCAAGCTGGTGGAGGCTCTGTAATGGTGTGGGACGTGTGCAGTTGGAGTGATATGGGACCTCCGATACGTCTAGATACGACTCTGACAGGTGACACGTACGTGTGCATCCTGGCTGATCACCTGCATCCATTCATGTCCATTGTGAATTCCGACGGACTTGGGCAATTCCAGCAGGACATGTCCAGAATTGCTACAGAGTGTCTCCAGGAACACACTTCTGTGTTTAAACACCTCTGCTGGCTACCAGACTCCCCAGACATGAACATTGTTGAGCATATCTGGGATGCCTTCCAACGTGCCGTTCAGAAGAGATCTCCACCCCCTCGTACCCTTACGGATTTATGGACAGCCCTGCAGGATGCATGGTGTCAATTCCCTCCAGCACTACTTCAGACATTAGTCGAATCCATGCCACGTCGTGTTGCGGCACTTCTGCGTGCTCGCGTGGCCCTACACAATATTAGGCAGGTGAACCAGTTTCTTTGGCTCTTCAGTGTATATCAGTTTCACTCCCTTCTTTTCTCTCCTTTAGACTTAAATTAAATTGCAAAATTATTTTAAATAAAATTGTTTTTTTTTTCCTACGCCATTCATAACATTACTACGCCATCGCTAGCAACAATAACTCTTTCCATAGATGCTATATTTCTGAATACCAGAATCTAAGCGAATAATCGCTATTTCATCTGCGATTCTTTTCCCTGTTACTTCTATGCACATTTATTTTATAATTATACCTACATTCATTACTATTATTTACACCCTTAATTTTATGGCTATTATTTATAAAATTATAATTTCATCTAAATGTGTGGATCAGTTTCAAAACTCTATTACTAATTCTATTTTAAGGGCTTGTCATGTTACAGAGGAACAAAACTAGATATTGTATTCCTGAATTTTAACTGATAGTTATACGTTGTACCACATTACCATTTTTCATTGACGTGCGGAGTGACATTAATATTTAGTTCTGAACATCTTCTACTAGACCAAACGTTTTTGCATCTATAACGCTGAAGCGTTATAGAATAAGCTGCGTCGCGCGATCGCTAATATTTTTACTGTTAATTAAATAAAAGAACGATGCATTTTTAACAGGTGTAAAAGCTACGGTTTTGTTTGTTTTTTGTTTTGTTTTGTTTTGTTTGTTCGAAAAAATACATCAACGATGGTCAAATAAGTATAGTTTAAAAGCTTCTGAGAATTGTAATGGTTTTAAGGGATAATCGTATGAAAATTGCAAGTCCTGGACTCATGCCCGACCCCGTTACCTCCCCAATCCATTGTGCGGTGCCTCAGAACACGTAGCCACACTGACAGTTTCATGCATTAGAGATTTCTGCTAATTTATTACTCAGACCGTAAATTTACAGCTTTTGTCAGGTAGCCATATAATTTTAACTTTGAGCAAAGTATGAATACTCAGTCTCTTTTTAACTTCTCAGTAATAGTAACTGCTGGAATAACAAGTTCAATATACATCTTGATTTTTTTTCGGGCGAAATACAAAAACATACATGAAGAAGGCATCAGACTTTTTTTTTAAACTACCAATGCAACTGACATAGTGTCATGTTATCACCGTTCCAAGAGAGCTTGTCCGCTCTCAAATCCCAGAGCTTAAAGTGGCGTCGCGGAATACTGCCGAGCAGGTAAAAGAGGGCAACAGTCTCTTGAGCCCTGACATTAGCTCCAACAGTAGAAACTGTACAAAAAGTATAAGAACATCTACTAAATTACTTATTATCATGATACTTTTTTAAATGAACATCAAACTAATAAATCAAATAATTTTAAACGTCAAAAATCACATTCAAAACACTTTAGCTTACCCAGCATTCTTAAGTACAGTATATTAATGGAAATTTGAGAGATTGTAGTGCTTTTAACAGAATTACAATCCATTTAAACCATTTCCGTCCATCGAAACAATATACATTCCTAGGAAAAACATACAAATTCACATTTAATCAATGTTAATATCTCTCCTACACCAAGTTTTAAGGGATTGAAATTGTTAAGAAAATGGGATCTTTATACTGTCAATGATCGTCTGCCGTCTTGACAGTACTTGTTCGTAAGCCATGCCGAACAAGGTGGCTCGTCCTGACCTAGGGAGATTCAATTCCGACGTAAGATGGTCCAAGCCCCGCTCACTGCGGCCAAGAAAATACCGTTTCGAATTTTATTGCTGCAGCAGGAAAACTTGCCGAATCAATTTATCGTGTAACCCGATACATCATGCGTAATAGAGAAAATAAACACATGTTAGAACACTCAGAAAATAGTCCTTCCTCCCATACGTTGATTTCGTTCCCCACTCTCACATATAAGTTTATAACCCCATTTTTCGATTCTTATCCTTGCGCGTAAGTCGACTACTTTCGGGGATACTGAGATTGACAGCTCAATCTCTCTCACACACGCTCAAGATCGTTGCAAATGTCTACATTTCAGATCTCTCAGATCCTCGCACTCCGCGCTCTTTCAAAACGTCACGATTCCTTGGTCCGGCCTACTGCCCTCAGGCATTCACCAGTCTTTTCATTGAAATGTTTAGTCCAGGTTATCAGACCCAATAATCACAGTCGCTCACCAAAACTAGATATTAATATTAAAACTAATTTGGTCCACCACCTGAAGGTTGGTTGGATCTGTCCGAAGGAGGCATACTAAGCCAGTGTGTCAGAAGTAGGTTGGTCAGTTCCTGTCCTCTGAGACCTATAGTTTAACATGGAATCCGAGCCACGGAACGACTTGGCGTAACTCATGTAACCAAACACAACTCTTAAAAATTCCTGCATTCACTGGGACTTGAACCCAGGATCAGAGCAGCAAACTTTTAAAACCTAGCGCCTTAACCACTGAACCATCAGCCCGCTCATATAGATGTTATTAATGATGATGAAAATCGCAATAATTATTGTGCATTTTCATGTACCAGCGACGGTACGTTACAATCTAATATTGCAGGTAAAGACTAGCTCGATTCAGAAAGTAACGTTTGTGCCTCAATCCATCAGTGGAAAACTAGCTGCGATATGTCTGTTAAACATACAGTCGGTTAATTGATCCTTTTGTCTGCTGATCTCTGGTGATCGCTAAACAACACTGGCAGATGTCGATTGCGAATAAATCATTACTGCAGTGAGACTCTTAACACAGAGCTCTTGCTGAAGTTCTGCCATCCAGGGATCATACTGTTCAGTTGATATAATTGGCTTTGGCGAAGTGTAAATTGATTACCGGGATGAGCAAAATCTGAACTCCAGACTAGACATTTGGTTATTGGCCATTCTTCCGCAGTTGTTTGTTAAAGATTTGTAAATGAAAATACCTTCTCTTAACAACTGCTATTTTATTCCTGTACGTTCAAACGCGTTTCGCCGTTGTGGACTGGGACATCATCAGTGACTGGAAATGTACATACATTCTGCAAATAATGCGAATTTCTGAACAACATAATGTATCAACATTTGCAGTCACTGATGATACCCCAGTTGTAACCTCCAAGCAGTTAAAAATTCATCCAGTTGAAGTAGAGCAAATCCCATAAATTAATTTGCTCGAAACTCTGTAGACCTTATGACGACGTGGCCCTAAATATGTCGTCTTTTGATCCACGTACACATAGTGAGGTCACTTCTTTAAAATATTTAAAGATATTCAATAGTAATAAAATAGCTCATCAAATGGTCGCTAATTCTACAGAAGTTACAAGTCCAAGTCGTTAGCGTATATTCTCAACAGTTTTTAATAAATAATCAATTCAAAGCTCGCAAACAAAACAAAATACAATTATAGTACATAACTTCTCGAACTACTAATATATTCATATAATTCTACTGCGACACTCAGTCTAAAACCTACAGCTTTTTACACACACCTTCCTTCTTCTTTTTCTTTAAGAATCTCTCTCACCAGACCAAAGATTTTCTATCTCATTCTTTTCAAAGATATAGTACCCACTGACAATGTTTGTTAATCTGTGGATTCCTCGAGCTTAGAAATTATATCATGTACATCATTACAATCAATATTTAAATAATAATTAATTACACGTAACAAAATAATATTTAAATGATAAATAATTACATAATTTGGGTGGTAGCATATGTTATACAAGTGCGAAACGCGTCTGAGCGTACAGGAATGAAATAACAGTTGTTAAGAGACGGTATTTTTATTTACAAATCTAGTATTAGCAGTATCAGGTTAGTGCCACGAAATTTTGCTATGGAAACCGAGACGACCTGACGGAATTTACAACTTTATTTTCGGTTTACGCCTTTACTGTCTGAAATGTGTAGAAATAATTGCTATGCTTGAGGAAAATAAATAAATGACTCTAAATCTCGCGTTACATGAACAGATAAGCGAATTATGGAACATGAAATAATGTTTCGGTTACATTTTTTCATAATACTTCCCTTCTTTTAATCTACCTCGAGCTAATTAAATCCGTGTAAAATAAAGGAAATGATTTCTTTTTGTTCAAGTTTAGTGATATTGTTTTTTTTTGTGTGGTATTTTTTTCTGTATGTTATTTGAAATGATTATGAATAAATGTGTCACAATTTGCAAGTGTACTAAACTGATGTTCATACGTAGGGATGCAAAAAAGGGCAGCTAGTTTTTTTTTTTTTTTTTTTTTTGTTTTTTTTTTGAGGAAACCAATCCGTAATTGATATGAAAAAGCATATGGACTGGGATCCATGGGAAGTCTAGCAGAGGATGAAGAGAGTTATATTGGAGTGTACATGGTGTACATTGGTGAAGAGGCGCGGAAGTGTATTAGTGGAAGAATTAAACCTGTTTATGGACTATGCGCGACTGCAACATTTCTGTTGACGAGCGTGGCTGCCGCATCACATTGCATCACAATACATCACATTGTGTACTAGAAACCTAAATGGAAAGTGCGTTGCTGAATAAGAAAATTTTATTTTAATGGAATGCAGTATGGTGTGAAACTTGTGGATTAAGCCGTCAAGTTCTGAAAGGAATGGGTAAATACAAGGAAATAGATTCGTTGATTGGAGTTTCAAATGACAGTTGTGGTGGTAATGGAGGTGATGGAGTCTGATTAGGCTGCACATTTGCTATTCCACAAAAAATATTTGGCACCTTACAACTGTATTAAAAAGCGACAGTTTTCGTTATCCATGGTAGCAAGCTGTAGGTGTGCCGCGCGAGCTAATTCGAACAAAGACATCCCCGTCTCAACTAACCGCGAGCCAAGCACTAGGGGGCCTTTGCCGCGTACCTAAATACCGACAGAGAATGGCTCCCAGCGTGGCATATTCGATCACACCAATTTTCGAGTTGGCCGTTAGAGTCCGACCGAAGGTTCGGCTTCGGCTTCGGCTTCGGCCACCTTCGGCCAAAAAAAGCACCTTCGGCCGCACATTCGGCTTCGGCCAAATTTAGCCGAATGTTTGGCCGAAACCGAAGTTTTACATCCAGCCCCTGAAAATGAACCAACTTTTACGAATACCGTCAACAGACGATAGGAAAGATAAAGAACCATTTGGAAAACATCATAAAAATCAGTGGGAAGTATATTGTGAAGCCAGTGGTAAATACCAAAGCTTGATTAATTTTTTTTTAAAAATCAGAGATCTTGTATGAGCCTAAAGATTTTACAAAAGAAGTTTAAAAGTTTACTTTACGCGATATCGTAGAAAAAAAGTTGTTCCACCATGGCTCGATAATCATCCAATTTCTTTGCAGATTAATGCATTACGTATGGACCTGGTTATCGTAAACCTGTTTCCGTACAACCTCGTTGAAGAAGAATCACTTTCCAGACTTAATTATATTGATCCTCAAACTCGACCCTAGTACAGACAAAAGCGAGAGAAATATTTTCTAATGTCTTTAATGCCAGCTGCGTACGAAAAAGTAAACAGTAAAGTTGAATTGATTTTAGATAAAGGCTGAATGGATCAGTTTTACCACGAAGATATGAAGTGATCAAGCAAACACATTTTGTGTGTCACGGTACATGGCATTTCCAAAGGTTCCAAAATAAAAATAAGAAAATTGGCTGTTAGTGTGTTGGAAGATCATACAAGGCAATATATTGCACAAAAAATCACTGAAACTGTTACCAAATAAAATTCAAAAGAAAATATCCATACGGGTATACGTAATAATACTTCAGATATGAATGCAACCATCCGCTATGGAAACTTCGTTTTTATTGATTGTGTTGCTCACAGTCTACAGCTCATGATTCACAAAGTAATTTTTAAAGATATTGCTATAATAGAAATAGTGTTGTAAAACGTAAGAAGATTGAACAAGCCACTCGATATCTTAATTAATAGAACAGAAAAATGCATCAAATCTGTATATGTTAGCACGAGGTGGAATAGAAATTCCAACTGCAGAAGAATGGATACAAATGATCAATTCTATAACTGTGCTGAAGTGTACATTTCTAGCGATTAATTATCAGTATCTTTAATTATATCAATCATTGACATCTTAATCCCAAAACTTGCTCAGAAGGATGAAAGCTGATCAAATAATACTGCTCAAAAGCCGCTTGTGTGGGTCTGTTAACAGGAGATCTGTTTTCGCAAGAGAAACCTTACGGTTATTGATTGCCGCTCTAATCGATCCACGGTTTAACATTAAATATTTGACTAGCGACGAAATTGTAAATACGAAGACTGATATTTTGTCATTTCTAAGTCAAAACTGTGCACTGACAATAACAAATAAAACGGGTCATTTCGAGCGATTAAATCTTATTTTATTAGTGCCGATGTACTTTTTGTTTTGGTTATATTTAGTACATTTTTAATTAATCTGTATAAGTGAAACTACTTCAAAAATATTGGTATTGATTCGGTTTTAAATGAAAATTTAATATGTGATACTAATTTAAACAGCAGAATACCGCATTTTAAAAGCTAGAATAATTTATGCTAGGTAAGAAGATTGAAATTTATTATTATTGTTGTTAAAAAACGATGGTATTACTATATATAAGCTAACATGTATTTGATTTACCAAAGCTGAAACTGCAAAACTTATTAATTTAATCCACGGGAGAAATTATTCTGATTTGATTCGGGCTGTTACTGTTAAATTTTATAGTTTCTTTTTATTATTGCTAAATAAAAATAACTGCATTTATTTTTGCTAAATTGCATTACTCAGAACCTGGTTTGGTACTATTTTACTGTTTTATTTTATTCTAATAAATAAATATTAAAATCTTTGTTTATAATTATTGTAAAGGTGCAATTTATATAAAAAAATACCACATATTAAAAAAAATAACAGTTCATTTTTTACATGTCATATATACTTCATGTTAGTGTTCTAAGATATATAATTAATTTTGAACCTTTGGCTTCGGCTTCGGCCGAAGGTTATCCCAAGAGCCGAACATTCGGCTTCGGCTTCGGCCAAAAAATGACCTTCGGTCGGACACTATTGGCCGTATCCGTTATGCGCGGCTCCCGCGCGAGCCAGTGTTCGAGGTTTGCCACACGTAGTGGATACGTAGTGACTGAACGTGGTGGGTGAATAGAAAGGCTCTGGCTCGCATTCGGGAAGACGCGAGTTTGAATCCACATCCGGATATCCAGAGTTGGATCTTCCATGGTTTCCCCAAATCCCTCCAGGCGAATGCCGAGACGCTTTCTTCAAAAGACCATGGCCGATTTCCTTCCAGTTTCTGGTCCCCAATCCTTAAGAAAGAAAAGAAAAAGTTTAGTGGATGGAAGGGAAGAGTTGGCCATGAGCACAAGCTTGCACTCGATTTCAGGAATAAAGAAGTTGGAAAATTGTCTTTTGTTGGTAAGGGTGTGAGAGATTGGAATAAATTACCAAGGAAAGTAATGAAAAATTTACCAAAAACGCTAAAAGAGTTTAAAACTAAAATTAGTAAAGGGCAAAAGTAATAGGTGTGTGGAGAAATTATATTGGAGGAATTTAAGATAGTAATAAAATAAGAAAGCAAACAAATAGGTCCCCATAAATATCACGCCATTCCGGAAAAACACCTCACGTCATTAATGGAGACTTAAAGTGTTGGGTCCGTCCCAAGTTGGGCTATCACTTGTGCCCATCAATAACGCTAGAAGATTCTGTATACACAATGGAGGAATAAAAGAAGCAATGTTGTTGGCTGAATGGCTATAAGTCCGAATGTCATTATTTTTAAAAGGAAAGTCCCGTGTGTATTTTTGAACGTGGTTGTTTGATTAATGCATAACAAGAGTACGTCTCTAGCTTTCTCATTTAAAGGTCACCTTACATTCAGCACTGAGAAATTTCCATACTTTGTTGGAAGCCTGAATTACTTGCAACCAATTAATATACAGATAACCGAGTAATATTATAACTTGCATTAAAGATAGGTGACTGAACCTGCGCGTGCGTTTCCCTTTCACCGTTTGGCCGTCAGCTGTCGTCATTGTGGAGGCAGGGAAGCTGGCGTGGAAACGGTATTGTGTGTGGGCGCACGTCGCTCCTAGGCCCAGAAACCTGAGAGATAGCCGGCCGGCTGTATGTAATTAGGCTGCTCGAATTTCTGCCGAATTCCGCGTCCAGTTTGACAGGCCCACTGCTATGCCTGCCGCCGTATCGCATTCCACAACTGAAACGGGACTCTGGCGCTCCATTAACATTTCCACGAAACTCTAACGTACTCCGTACACGGGGGAAAATATCCGACAACGGTTAGTGTTGCTGCCCGGTTGTTCACATTTGGGATCATCAAATAACGTTTAACTTGAGCAGCAGCCATCGCTCGCAGATTCAAATACAGCAGGAAATAAAGGGGCAATTGGGGTCTAGCCTCCAGGGCTGGGGTGGGAGATGGGGGGACGGTAAGCGGGCACACCCGGCTGTAGGGGCCCCTCGCTCGAAAAGTTGTAGAGCTAAAAAAAAGGTCACCCATTTGGTGTGATGGAGGGCCCCTAACCGATGAATTTGCCAAGGGCTCCCAATTGGTTACGTGACTGTGCTAAGAACGCTTACCCCGGGCACCAAAATCCTAGCGCCGGCCCTGCTAGCCTCTGCAGTTAGGACTCATGTTCTACTGACATAAACAGATGTCTCATATGCAAGAGGTCTGACGGCAGTTGCTTTGTACAAAAATCAATGTCTATCTTCACTTCCGTGTGAGCAGCGGACGAGAACGGTCGTGTACTTCCTCCACTACAGTGCTCGTATCGCTATCGGAAGGTTCTACTGACGCAACGTGTTCGCGAATTACTTTGAACAACTTTGTAAATATATTATATCGTTTAACGTAAGCTACCAAAACTTCTACCGATGTGACCCCACAAACTGTTTAGTGGCCCATCGGTGGAAAACTACAACCGAACGTTCTGAGCGACCGGTTGCTTGTGATGTCTATAAACACGGACTTGGCTTCGGCCATTCGCAACTCAATGATCAGCGAGAACTCTGATATAAGTGCCGTAAATTCATCCGATATCACCAACGAGATGATTTCCGAAGACAACGCAGCCCACCCATCTACATCAGCAGTTCCAGAGCAGCAGCCATGTCAAACAGCCCATCACCAGCAGGTCACAGCCTACCTGCAGCATGATCTTCAACAGCAGCAACAACAATCAGCCCAGTAGCTCCATCTTCACCAGCAACAACATTTATACCACCACCAGCAGCAGCAACAGCAGCAGATGCTTCAATATCAACAGCATCAACTCCAATCCTCACAACCGATGGGGACAACACAACATCCCACGACGCCCAACGCATTGCTGAACCAAATGTATGTACAATTTAACGCAAGCGCCAATATGCCTCAGCCTCCCCAGTGCCCAAATAATACAAGCAGTGTCATGTCGCCCATGGATGTTATTAACGATCAAAAAAGAACCGGTCAAAAGCGCCCGCGCACAAATAGTGAAAATAACTTGCAACAACCACCAAGGGCCTTATCTCCTGATAATGGACCACCAGAAATGATATACCGACGCAAAACAGATTCCAAATCTTGCATTGCGAAGAACCTGTAGAAGAGACAACCGAAATCACAGAAGTAGTTAAAACACCACCAATTTTTCTACACGACGTAAACAATCATCAAAGACTTACTCGAGATCTCAAAAATTTGCTAAATAATGACTTTTCAACCGAACTAAAAGGAAAAGTGATTAAAATAAATACAACCTCTATTCAGGATTTTAGAACGCTAACAAAACATTTTAATACCATTAAACAGAAATACCACACTTTTCGTGCCCCAGACTCCAAACATCTATCAGTAATTGTGCGTAATTTACCATACTCACTAACAGATAACGAAATAAAAGAAGAACTAATCAGACTTAAGTTCCCAGTGAACAAAGTAACAAGACTTCTAAATAAAGATAAGAACCCTATGCCACTCTGCGCAGTTGAGCTTGAAGAAAATCGCGATTGTGCCAATATCTTTGAATTAGATAGACTGTTCCACTGCGTTGTTAAAGTAGAACCACGTAGAAAGTCAAAAGATATTCCTCAGTGTACAAATTGCCAGTTCTATGGGCACACAAAAAACTACTGTAAACTTGACCCTCGATGTGTCCGCTGTGATGGGAAACACCATTACTCCTCATGCAATCACCCGCGTACAGCAAAACCGGTATGTGTTAACTGCGGTGGGGAACATCCAGCAAACTTTAAGGGATGTAAATATTATGAAGGAATTAAACTTAGAAGTTTCAAGAAACCTTTACACCAAAACAAGCTTAACTCAGATAGACAGCTGACTGATATGCACACACCGCAAAATCTGGCCTCTCCGGGATTGCCGTCTTTACCAACAATTCTATCCCCTCTACGACATCCTAAACACACAGCTGACCAAATAACGCAAAATAAAGATAAAACAAATTCACAGCATATTCAGCAAAATAACTTTCGTCCCTCTTACAGCAACATACTACAAGGAAACCGCAACGCATCACCTTACGGCACAAACATACAACAAAACGAGCACAACACCGAGGAAGGTACCACTTGGACCAAATTAATTCATGAACTAGTCTCTGGATTAATCTCTGCTTTTCTCCCCATGATAAAGGAGATTATTATGTCATCAGTAGCCAGTTTCCTCCAAAATGGCAAATAATACTGTCAATGTCTCTCAATTAACACTCCTAAAATGGAATGCAAACGGGGTACGGAATAAAAAATCTACGCTTGCAGAATTTATGAGTCGCCACAATGTTGATATTGCTTGTATAACCGAGACACATCTTACCTCTAAAGATAGTTTCAAAATCACTGGATATAAAGTATGCAGAACAGATCGTGACGCACCTATAGCCTCCGGCGGTGTAGCTATACTAATTAAAAACCGCATTAGTCATTACTCGATTTATATGCCCGCCAATGATCTCGAAACTGTCGGAATCCGAATACAAACTAAAACTAACTCCGAAATAACAATCATTGCCGCTTATAAACAACCAAATCGGAGGCTTACGCAACAACAACTCGTGCCAATATTTGATCATAACCAGTCTATCATATTAATGGGGGACCTCAACAGTAAGCATTTAGCTTGGGGATGTCGGGCAACAACACCAAACGGCAGGAAACTGCTCGACACTGCAGGTAACCTTGGTCTGCATATAGTCGCACCACACGGGCCAACTTACTTTTCTAATAATAGAAATGTTGTGCCTGACATACTTGATATTGCCCTAGCAAAAAACACACCACTACCAATATATATGGAAGCCATTTCTGAGCTAGATTCAGATCATCTTCCGGTTTTAGCAAAATTTGGTAGAAGCCCAGAAACAATAGAACAAACAAAAAAGATACTACCCGGGCAGGTAAATTGGAATTTATTCGAACTTAATCTCAATCAGATACTATTACCATTCTATAGGCAAGACACTAAAGACAGCATTGATGAAGGTGTACAACATCTAACAACTGCAATTCACCAAGCGGTAGAACTATCAATCAAGAAGCCTCAAACAAGAATGTTTAAGTCACTCTATGAAAGAATACCGCAACGAATCATTGACTTGATCAACTACAAAAACCAAACCCGCAGACAGTGGCAAAGGCAGCGACTCCCGCACCTTCGCAGACTCCTAAACCAATTAATTAGACAGGTCAAACTAGAACTCGACTCATTTCGCTACGAAACATATCAAAATTATCTATCGGAATTAGATCCTGGTGATAGATCGCTATGGAAAACTACGAAACGAATTCTCAGGGAACCCACTGTCTTACCGCCCTTAAAATTGAACGACAAATACATATCTAGTGATTCAGAGAAGTGCGAAATTTTAGCAGATCATTTTGAAAACGTATTCAAACCGAATCCTATAGTAGATCATGAGTTCAACAAAACAGTCGAAGATTCCAATCGGCATATGACCATTGGAGCGGAGAATTATGTCAAATTCACTACCCCAAGAGAACTGAGACAAATAATTAAAAATTTGCCCGTAAGAAAATCGCCAGGTCATGATAATATACCCAACATAGTGCTGAAGTCGTTACCCCCTAAGGCAATAAGTTATCTAACAGCACTCTTTAACAGCATTCTCTGTACTGGATATTTTCCAATAGCGTGGAAACATGCTAATATCATAGTTTTCAATAAACCTAATAAACCAGCTTCCCTACCTTCTAGTTATAGACCTATAAGCTTACTCCCAACCTTATCAAAATTACTGGAAAAGATAATACGGACGCGGTTAACTTCCTTCCTTGATGCTACCGGAACCATCCCACCACATAAATTTGGATTTCGCCCGAAGCACTCAACCTCACACCAAATACTACGCCTAGTTGAAGACGTCACAAGGGGCTTTGAACTTAAACATCACACCCTGGCTGCTTTTCTGGATGTTGCCCAGGCATTTGACAAAGTATGGCATAGTGGACTTCTATATAAACTCAAAAATACAGGAATGCCTCTATATTTGTACAAAATCTTAGAAAGCTTTTTACAGAACCGAACCTTCAGTGTACTAGTGGGCACAAAAATATCCTCAACACGACCAGTAACAGCAGGAGTCCCACAAGGATCTGTTTTAGGGCCCACCCTATTCAACATATACACGTCGGACATTCCAACTTTCACAAATACCTCGACTGCAATGTATGCTGATGACACTGTAGTATATACTTCACACTACGATATCCACGACGCACGCAATTACCTACAGGATGCAATTGCACAACTAACCGAATGGTTAAATCACTGGCGAATATCTCTAAACCCCGGCAAATGTCAAGCCAAAATTTTTACACTGAGACGCCCACTAAACCCGCCACAGATAAACATTATGGGAAATAACATTGCATGGAACCCACCTGACCAATCAATTAAGTACCTCGGTGTCGATCTTGACAGGCGGTTAACGTGGAACACACACATTAATAATAAAATAAACCAAGCCTATGCCAGATTGTACAGGGCGTTCGCCGGGAAACGCTACCCACTGTTAGCGCTACAAGGAAGAAACTGCTCCCGGCGAGCGAGCGGTCAGCTTCCGGCATTGTTCGACCGTCGGCCGCGGACTATTTCATAATAATTACGCTTCATAAACTTGTATGTGCTAAGCATTTAAATGTGACGTCAGTTGCGGATCAACAGTGCCATCGTGGACACCCTGCAGGTACCAGTTGCAAAATCTAACCCTAGGCCCCTGGTCTATTTCTGTAATTTTATGCACCACAATTGTTTTGTACAGCTTTAAGTGAACTAGCTTTGTTACTTTCCAAGCTGACGTCTTAGATACGCCAGCCTGCTGCCCTAACTGACTTAATGATTTTTTGGGTGACTGTTCTAGTCGAAAAGCGATATCGTCAATTTTCTCCTCTGTGAGAATACGGTTGACCGACAGTCTCTTTTTGTTAAAAAATGAACCCGTTTCTCTTACTTTTTTAACCAGACGCAGAATTGTTGATTTAGCTGGCAGTAAAGCGCCAGGATATTCGCGACGAAATTAACTGCGACACTTTTTAAACGACTTCTTCTTCACATATGTATCGTAGAGAAATATTCTTTGTTGTAAACTGTAACGTACTATAATTTTACTCACACTCAAACACGGTACAGATTAGTAAGAGTATGAAGCCCCAAACCAGCCAAACCGCAAAGAAACGTTTATTCACAACACTGTTGGGGCAGCGGAGGTGTTAAACAGTGCGGTGATTAACGGCGCCGTGTGGCGGGAGTTGCTGGCCCCACTGTCCCAGAAAGTTGCCGGCGGCAACAGACTGGGAGGGTGGCGTTTCCCGGCGAACGCCCTGTACAAACTATACCCAGTATTAAATAGAAAATCATCATTAAAAACAGAATGCTGCCTATTAATCTACAAAATGATATTACGACCGTTCATAACATACGCATGTCCAATATGGGGATGTGCTAGTCGTAGCAAGTTACAAAGAGTGCAAATATTCCAAAATAAAGTTCTTCGATTAGCCGTGAACGCACCATGGTACGTACGCAACAGTCAGCTGCACCGCGAATTAAATATTTCTTACATCAATGAATTCATAAGGCAACAAACTAAAAATTTTATAAAACGAATTAATTTAGTACCTGGTGCTCGGTTTTATGAACTAGGAAAAAGAACAGGTCAAACTAGACTTAAAAAACGCCTTCCTCAAGACATTTATCTATCGAACAGTGACTTTGAAGACGAAATAAACCAGTAAACCATATACTGTGAAACAATATTATCCTCAGCGTTGAAAATATATATATATATATATAAAAACTATATGTATTTCATGAACAAAAGTGTAGTTATCTTAAATCAATTTCATTACAACTGTATATTGTTATATATGTTTAATACTAATAACTGTTCTTATTACTATTTTAATACTGTTGAGACTATTTTCACTATGTAGCAAAATATTTATTGTATCACTTTTATGTAGTTACTGAGGGGCTCTAATGGGCTGACCTCAACCATGTCAATAAGAATGCTATGATTTATAAAAGACAACTTTATCCTGTAAAGCTAAATTTGCTGATCGGATAATAAACATGTAACAAAAAAAAAAAAAAAAAATGTCTATCTTGCTTTTAGGTAATGGGGCCTACACCACGGTTCTCAGAAGTCGCTGGTGCTGTTAGTGCAATCGTAGTGTTGAAATCAATGTAGTATACACTGATGAGCTAAAGCATTACGGCCACCCACTTAATACTGTGTTGGTCGACCTTAGGAACACAATGCAGCAACGATTCGGCGTGGCCTGGATTCGACAAGTCCTTGGTCGATATCGGGAAGTATGTAACACCTGATGAATACGCCACAGGACAAACAGTTCCCTTCGGCTGCATGATTTCTACGTCTATCTGTTAATTGATTGAAATGCAATTTTTGTGTATAATTAATAGTAGCAGAATACGATTCTGCGGGGTTGCCAATCAAAATATGGACGCCTATAGTTTTAATTAATTTTTTTTCAAAAAATTTCGTTCACTGGTTTTTTAAATAAATTATCATAATTCATTTCAAAGAGAGAGTTGTAAAGAACATAAAAAGTTTCGGTTGCCTGTATAAAAGTGACCGCAAATAGGGATTGCCAGCTGTTAAAGATACCTCTCCACATCGACTGACAGACGGCATGGTGCGCCAACTCTCTCTCACTCTTACATATCTTTAACAGGACGGCGGTTCGAATCCCCGTCCTGACATCCAGATTTCGGTTTTCCAAATCACTCCAGGCAAATGCCGGGATGTTTCCTTCAAAAGGTCATGGCCGAATTCCTTCCCATTCCTTGCCCCCATCCTTTCCCGTCTCTAAAGACCTCGCTGTTAGAGAGACGTTAAGCAGATAAAAACAAAAAAAAAAAAAAAAAAAAAAAAAAAAAATCTGGCAGCCCCTACTAGCAGCCACTTTTAAGTAGGCAATCCATTTTTTACGTTCTTTCCATGTCTCTGTTTGAAATGAATTATAATTTATATTAAAAAACGCGAATAAAATTTTTTGAAAAAAAATTGTTTTTGAAAATTTAATTAAAAATATTTGCGACCAATTTTTTGATAGGAAACCAGGAAAAATCGTATTATCCTACTAATAATTATACATAAAAATATCATTTCAATCAAATAACAGAAGGACGTAGAAATCATGCAGCCATATCTTGGACTATAAATTAGGGAGTGGTTTTTGTGAGCGCAGATGGCGTTAGTCACCGTCCAAAATTTGTTCTATGGGGTTGAGATCATGTAAATATTACAGCCACGACATCAACGAGAGTTCACTGTCATGCTCCTCAAACAACTGTAGCACAATTCAGGTCTTGTGAAATTGACGCCACCGCCTTCGTGGATGACTTGAAGTATAAACGGATGCAGGTATTCCGCAATAATTTTCACGTAGTCCACAGCTGTCATTGTACCCTCGATCGGTACCACAGGTGGCATGGAAGCGCAGGTGAATGTTACCCCTAGAGTAATACTGCCCCCGCCGACCAGCGTCCGCGGCTCGGTGCTCGTTTCGAGCACTCGTTCGCTGGGAGGACGGCGTATCGGGACAAGACCATCGACCTGGCGTAACAAGAAACTAGATTTATTCGACTAGGTGACGCGTTTTCATTAATCCACCGTTGAATGTTGATGATCGAGTGCCCACTACAATCGTAATTGACGATGTCGTTTGGTCAAAATGGGAGCACTTAGGGGCCATTTGCTGTGGAGACCTATGTTTAACATTGTGCGCTGAACAATGTGCTCGGAAACACTTGTGCTAGCACCAGCATTGCAACTCAGCCGTCAGATCTTCCCCTATCCTACTCTACAGAACGGGCAGTCTCCGACCTCCACGTTCTGTGATGAGGTGTGGACGTCCTTCAAACACTTCGGATACATACTCCTACCGTAGCACGTGAACTGCCGACCAGCCTCACCATTTCGGAAATTCTCATTCCTATACGCCGGGCCATTACTATCTGCTCCTTGTCAGTTACTTAGGTCACTTGATTTCCCCATTTGCCACAAGCATCGTCGCCTGAATGACTCCCCATGCGTCTCTGCTCTCCTATATACTTTCCTTACAGCATCGTCACGAGACGGCATTTAATCTCCCGGCATAGCAGGTAATAAATGTTTTGTCTGATCAGTGCATGCACACTGGGATGTAATGCTCTCTGAATTAAGAGCCCTTTCAATAAATACAGTAGTATTAATATTTGGAAAAATATTCACAGAATAAAAGCCTTTGCGTGTTTTGCTCACAACTTACAATCCTTGTTACATGTAAGTATTTGTAGTATTTGTTATTTAAATACAGGATATAGTTGATATTGAGGACAAATTACAAGTTTAAAAAGAAATAATAATTTAATTGCAATGGAGCGCACGCTCCGGTGGAAATTTCCTTACAGACCCATCTTCCTCCCCCCCCCCTCCCCCTTCCTGTATCCTCCTACATTGCTGGGTAATAGTGTCTTCGAGATAGACTTAATAACAGAAATGTTCTGAAACTTTGACGGCTGCTCACGTCTTTATTTTCCAGTGGAAAAAAAATAAAAAAAATATTGAAATACATATTCTATACCTCTACTTGACTCCTCTTGGTAGAAAATAATTCTACAAATTTTTTTTAAATAAGAGAGTTATTAATTAATTTTTGGATCAACGAAACAAATAACATGTGCAAATTTGAAGTCAGAAACATATTTCCATTTAAGAGTTAGAAAGAGGTTTCGTTTCTTATAGTTCTCACTGTTTTACTGATCTGTTGCATGCGAATGTCTCTTGTAAGAAATGTTGAAGCTATCGTTGCTTATATTCATAGTCTTGCATTATAAAACCCACTAGAAACCTCGCATGTGCTTCTCCCGAATGTTACCAGCAACTCTGCAACCAAACAAAGGTGCTCCAACTGGCTGATTATCGCTAATATTTGTCCTATTATTATAGAAAATGGCAACTTCAAAAAGGATCGGAATTTTCTCACCGAACAAGCTGGGTGAGTGGCAAGGCTGAGGCCTGGCATTCGGGAGGACACGGGTTCAAATCCTCGTACGGCCATTCAGATTTCGGGTTCCTGTGGTTTAACAAAATCACTCCAGGTGAATGCCTCCAAAGGCCATGGCCGAATTACTTCCCACCATCCTCTCCCGTCTTAACAACCTCAATGCCGGCGAGGCTCAAAGCCTAAGAAAAGTAATCTTCTGATGTTTTTCTATGCTTGCTTACACAGTAATTTTACCGTATTTTTTCCTTCGCATAATACAATTTTAGTGTGAAATGAAACCTTGAAGGGTAGGATTGTAGGAGAGAGAGTGACACGACGTTATTCAATTACAGTCCTGGAGATAGTTATTTTATGGCTCGTTTTATCTGTTTAAACGAATACGTCTGTAGACGAATTTATTTTTGAGTAAAAAAACTGTCAGCAGCTGCCCGAGTGTGTGGGGCGTGAGCCGTGTTTTCGCAGCCCCACTCGTTGAAGACGTCGTTATTGCAACACGGACATCACATACGTTTAACTGCAGCTGTCTGAATGGCTCTCACTGCGAACGACCCCATAAAAACGTCAGCCATCGCAGGCAACAAGGGAGACATTACCGCCGCAGGCCTACCTGTACCTGAAATTGACCCCTGCTTTGATAGCTCCCCGCACGCAGGAGTACAGATACTCCACATTGCTTTTCACTCGTCAACTCTTATACGAGAGGCTGTCTCAGGCTATATCGTGATATTTATTATAAAGTTCTTTTTATGTCTCTTGTAGCGAAAACGTCCTCTGTTTCAGTAAAGCATTAAAACATTGCACCCAGTCTCTTTATGTGGTTACAAAATTGTTGTATGGATAAATTTCGTCTTAAAAAATTCCTTTAGGCATCTGGCAATAAATAAGTAACCTTTTTTTTTTAGGTTTGCGGCAACTTTCAGGCAACCTTTCTACATCGTGTGATGCTGTGATGTGGGTTGACGTCCTCCGCAGTCAACCTATTAATTTGTCTTGTTGTGTTTATGGGCTTCTTTTAATTTCTGATTAGGAACCTACAGCAAATCGCTCTGAAACTAAATCAAGGCATTCGGCTAGTTTTTTTTGTAACCGCGTTGAACTCAAATACGGTTGGATGTTCTGTATTAGAATCAGGTTTCTCATTTTTAAGCACAAAAATAATTAATAATTTATTAATAAAGTTACGACAGTCGAAGATCCTCATTTCAAAACTATGCAGTATCTCTGGTTAATAATTACTGCAGTTATTACATAATTCCTTTTGGTTCTTTCTCACATGAAAACAGAATTTGTCTCATTGTATCATTTATATCAAAACGAATTTTTAATGCACATAGATTACGTTATTACATTATTAATATACATTCAAAATTTTTCTGTGATAGGATGCAATTAAGCAGATATATACTTCCTAATTATCTACGTCATTCCTGTTAAATATAGTAGATTCCAATTAATATGTAGTTAAATTTTGGATATCAAATACACGGGTTGGAGGAGGTGTGAAGGAGAGCAGCTAGTTTGTGTAAATAAGCACAGACCACAATTACCTAACTGGCATGATAAAGGAGCTGGACTGGGAGTCATTGGAAGACAGGAGGAAGTTGAAGAGAGTACTGGGACTGTACAAGACGTGTGTTGGTGATGAGGCTTTGATGGCTATTTGGAGATGAATTAGGGGCAATGATTAGAAGGGAAAAAGATGACCATGGCCATAAAGTGGCTCTTGATTTCAGGCACGAGGGTGTGGATAAAGTTTCTTTCGTAGACAAGGAAGTCAGGGGCTGGATCAAATTACCAAGGGAAACGAAGAACAACTTACCAGGAAATACTAAAAGAACTTAAAATTAAAAATTCGTAAAGAAAAAAAGACTGCCCCGTTGGCTTAGTTGATTGCGCCACCATGATGGTGTCCGGCGCCTCAGACGGGGTTAGTTGGTTCCGACCGAGCGTGGTGGTGTAACGGTTAGCGTTCTGGCCTCGCATTCGGGAGGACGGCGGTTCAAATCCCCGTCCGAGCATCCAGAATTGGGTTTTCCATGGTTTCCCCAAATCACTCCAGGTGAATGCCAGCGATGATTCCTTCAAAAGGCCATGGCCGAATTCCTTCCCATTCCTTGGCCCCCCATCGTTTCCCGTCTCTAAAGACATCGCTGTTAAGAGACGTTAAGCAGATAAAAAAAAGATTGGTTCGAGTTCTGGCGGTGGAAGAAATTTTCATCAGCATTTGCTGGCAGGTTAGGAGAGGTGATGGTGCGGAATTCCTAATCCAGATTGCGCGTCAAAGTCCTGGCTTGAATCCCAAACCTCTCCGCATTGCGTATGGAGTCAGGGTGTAGGACACTTAATGGTGATTCGTCCGTCGGAAGGGGACATTTAGTCCGGCAGCCCGTGGTTTCTTTCGGAAGAGTAGGCCTGAGTGGCTGGCATCGTGATTCACGTTTCCCTTTTTTCCGCTCTGATCAGGAACACAAACATCACACTAAACTGGACACCATCACAGTCATACACTCTTACAACAACATTTTCGAACTGTATCACACTGCGGAAGGAAACGGTAAATTACCCATCTCCACATGGAGGGCAACATCCTCCATGTTAACCGCCATCGTTCATACTGTTATGGCATTCATAAGAACAAGATTACTAATGAGGAAATTTTTGAGAGGACAGGAGAGTATAAATCCATACGGAAGAGTATAAAAACGAGGAGAACAATATTTGTTGGACATACCTTAAGATAGGAGAGCTCAGTGAAAACAATACAGGGGGAAATAGTTGAAGGAAGAATAGAAGAGATATCGGGAAAGACCATGGTTGAAATACATCCAGCAGATAATAGAACATGTTGGCTGCAGGAGATATACAAACATGAAGAGCACTGTAGAAAATAGAGCTGAATGGACGATTGTCACAGGCCGATTCAAAGGTTGACTACCGATGAAGAAGAAGAAGAAAAAGATGGAAAAAATACTGGAGTGGTGTTATTACATTTAGTAAACGTCAAGATTAAAAGAAAAATGGAAAATGACGGAACAGGAAAGCAGGTGTTTGGGCAGATTGCCATTGGGACACCTATTCCATCGCAAGTTAATTAATTAACTAGGTATTTAAAACATTCTGGAAGTCGAGTACGACTTGACTGCTCGACTGAGACGCAGAGTTGGCAGGTTTAAATGCTGGCCAGCGGAGGAGATACCAGACAGGTAACTAACTACCAGCGGAGCCGCATAGCAGCGCCGGCTACCGTTTAATTACGCGTTCCTGTCACCAGTAGATGATGGAGAGGCGGCTCCGCAAATACAACACCACAAACATTCCTTCTGCGCACTGTTTCGCGTCACCGGCATAATTAACAGGCCAGCTTTTGTACGGAACAAACGAGGCGAACCTCTCAAACGATAACTCTGCTGACGAACGGAATTACATAGCAGTGCATTGCGCCGTTCGCTTCTGCACTGCTACAGTGGCGTATCATACATGCTCTCGGTTTTTTTTTTTTAAAGAAATAAATAATTTCTTTACTGCGCAGCATTTTAATTTAATGTTAAAACATTCTGTTAACATATGTAACAGGATGAAGACCTCTAGGAACCAATCACCAAGAGACCGAGCGTGGTGTGTGGGTGGTAACCCTTTGGCCTCGCATTCTCGAGGACCTGGTTCGAATCCTCGTCCAGCCATCCAGATTTGGATTTTCCGTGGTTTCCCTAAGTCACTCCAGGTGAATGGCGGGATGGTTCCTGCAAAAGGCTGGCGGGATTCCTTTTCGTTCCTTGCCACCATTACAGGCGGGCACAGTTAATCAAAAGTTAACTTCGTTAATAGTTAATCCACTACTTAAAAAGTTAACTTACATAATCGTTAAAGCGTTACGTTTTTGCAAATTTGACGGTAGTTAAAGTTACCCGTTAAAAGTTAACCATCAAAAAGTTGTAATGATGTTTAAGTATTATAATATGTGTTAGTGCACGTTATATCAAGGTGTTATGCATCGAAATGCGTGATCCGATCCAAGAATGGATTTGTTTATGGAAACTAACAAATTGGGCTCCAACTTGTAAAAGGCTTTAAATTATTTTTCCCACGAATTTATCCTGATTCTACTTTTTACAAATTGTACACATCTGGTTGCATACATCCCCTTAATATGTTGTTTTAGATTACTAAGGCTAGAAACGTGAGCCTTGATTGTAGAAAGTTTAAGAAAACACAGTTTGCATTCATATGACAACTGTTCTCCCAATCTTGATGTATATGCAACCTAAGTGCATAAATGTAAGCAAGAATTTTTGATTTTCTCGTTGCTACTGCTAGAGTTGCGGCTTTCACTAACAGATTCCACATCTTCTGTTTTCCTGATGTAATCATGTGATGAATATCAATTTTTTACTCACAAACACCAAACCAACGCAAACTAAAATGTGGCATAATTTTCCTCGTTGTAAAAAAGTAAGGTTATAAAAATATCAAAATCACTCACCGATCGAAGTGAGCGCCGGTTTGCAGACTTACAATACAAACACTCCTCAACTCTGGCGTTCTGCCCACGCCGTGCCTAGCATAACAAATATATGTATATCACACACGGACTCGCGTTACGGAGCGTCCATAAACTACGTAGCTCCACTTTGACGTGGCTTTTGCCTCTACACAACCTCCTCCCGCCTCGTGGCACGTAGCTTTTTTCCTTATTGATTCCAGAAGATAATTAAATGATGGAAATAAATATTCACATGCAGTTGTGTGTTCTGTAACTTATTTTAACTGTGACAAATAATATGAACGGAAAGCTACTTGACTTGGCTCACAAATTCATCCTCCCCTTCCCCCCTCCCCCCCGCTACATAGCCGTAGCTTTCTACTCAACTTCTTCCCATACTAGACCGAGACACGTAGTTCATGGACGCTTCCTAACCCAATGTCATTCGACTCGCCGATCATCCGATCGTAGCGTGGCACGCAAATCAAACAGACCATAATGACGTCAACTACCAATGTAACGGACTAAAGGTAACGGAAGTTCAGTTTAACGGAAGTTAAGAAGACCATTAATGGTTTTACAGGTTTACTTAAAAGTTACATTTTTGCAATTTTGTTAACTTCGTTAACTAACGATTAACGGATTAGCGGTTTTCTGCCCAGCTGTGGCCACCATTCCTTTCAAGTTTCTAATGAACTAAAAAAAAGTAGCAGAAATCACTAAGAGACTGGTCCCAAACGATTGAAACGTCTTGGTTGTATGTTTATGTCTATGTCAAAAACAGCTTTTGCTCCGTGAAAGATACCATCGATTTTTTCATTTAATGTCTGTGAACGGCGAATCTATTACGGTTTGCTAGAGGAAGCTTCATCCCATTGCTCTACAGCTGTGAAACGTCTGTATGAGAAGGAGTTAAGTACACGTACTTAACTCATACTTAACTCCTTCTCATACCAATCATTATCTGTTCGTCAACGTAATCCTGTTGAAATGAGCTGTGCAGCCTAAATGCCATGCAACATAGAATAGTGAATTCTGTCGGGAGCATTTTACGTCAGTTAGGTGTTCCCTTCGTATATGTAGTCCATCACTGTGCGTGGAATTCTGACCTATTTTCCTGGTATATGAATACGTGGACCATTTGAAACTTGCGTTTATTATCGTTTAACGTCCGTTCCTTGTTTAATCTATATACGGATGTTATGAAATGGGGAACAGACGGGGTTGAGAATTTAAACTCTCTGTATCCTGAACGTAAGACGCTTTTGACACTGAAATAACCAACAGCTCATCACGTAGCCTATCTTTGACGAATATCAAATTATTGATTCAATCACTATAAAATGTTACGATTCCGAAGTAATTACCCTCGGGGCGCGAGATGTCTGTAGTTTTAGCTGTGTATGGCAGCGGTCCTGGAAATAAATACGGGTTAATGTTTACCAGCCATAAACACGAAGTACCAATAAATTGGAATGGATCATAAAGATTGCGTATAGTGAAGCAGTAACACAGGATGCCTTACCTCTTCCAATAGCCATCCCTGCCGAATGTAGCAGCCGCGTACGGTCGTCAGGAATGGACAGCCAAATGTAGCACAGCGTCCAGCCAACACATTACCTCACCTGCCACCAAACCCACCCCGTCATCTCTTTGCATATGACCGGAGTATAGTTTATTTTATTTGTTACTCTTAACGCGCAACTGTTACCTGAAGTTAGGGAGAAACATTTCAAAAAACTCTTTTGCCAGTGATCTAGTAGTCTGCAATAGTTTTACTACCTATTTGTACTTAATAACTAACCCAAATTACCTTCGCTTCGTTAGGACGAGGCAACCGGCTCCTACTAAACGCGAATTAAAAAAAAAAAAAAGAACTGTCAAACACCAAAATTATAACGCTAAATCATTATATTCTCAATACAATTGTAATTAATTTATTTAATTTTGTTTTACTCCATTTCATACTTAATTTATTCTATAAGAATACTTGCTTATGAACTACATTTTTCATCTTATTATTTGGTGAGTGTATAAATAAATTGTTAGAGCTCACTACTCTAGAGAAATCTCAATATAATTCATAGTGAGAAAAGCACAGTTCCTTAAAATTAATACCACCGTATATTAACGTTTGTCCTTGAGTCTTACTTCTAGTGATATTGAACGTTATTCTTACTGCAAACTGCAGTCTTTTGAATTGAAATGGAAGTTCGATAGATATAGGCGGGATCCTAAGAATAAATACGATTTTTTGCTTAAATTTTCCTTACATTTCTTTTGCTTTAATTATATTATTTGATAACAGCTTCACTGTCATTCTTGTTTCATTACATAGTCTTGTTGAATCTAGATTTCTCAACAAAATAATTTGTGATCCTATTTTCAGTCTTAATCGATGTGAAGGTATTTCTAACACTTTATCGAAATTAAAAATTCAGTGGAATAATTAACACTTTCATTTTCACAAACCATTGATTCCTATGATTTATTGAATGTTTCAGAAGATTCTAGACTTTTCTTTCGGGTTTTTAGAACATTATAGAACATTCGGGAACAGGAAGTCCCTTCCATGGTCCAGAACCGTATGCAACATTCTATAACGTTCTCTTACGTTCCCTTCGAAGTTCAAGAACCTTTTTGGAACATTCTAGAACATTACCGAAGATCTTGAAAGAGTCTAGAACATTCTTAAACATTCTGGAACATTCCAGAACATTGAGAGAGAGATTCTAACTAGTTTCGACCACTTCGGCACTCCATTCCCAGCTGCTTCACCGGTTCAATGCCCTCTTTTGACAGCCATATTTCCGAACGCAACCTCTTCAGTTCCGAACCAAAACCTTCTTCATGAAAGGGGAATGGAGGGTTGCCATACTACGTAACCTCCATAGGGCTAGCCTTTAAAATGACGCGTCGGCGCCAGAAACTGGCATTGCAGCTCTGATCGTCACAGCGTGAGTGCCAGGCCTGAAGATGGCGGCAGTGTTCGTCACCGAAGCTTGTCTTTCAACTACACAATCCGGCAGTGAACCCGCGAAGATTATACAAGTATCGTAGCGACACGCCGGGAAAGTCTTCGTTCACACACTAAAAACAAATCAGATGTGGAGTATGATTATGAGACAATCTTAAATCAGTCGTTTACCGCTTTGGGGATAGCTGCGAGTAATCAATGTCTATTTCAATCATGACGGAGATGTCGGCTGTCAATCGGAAGCATCATGACGTTCAAAGTAAGCGCGCGTAGGAGGCTCGGATGTCACTCTGTGCGTGGAGAAAGCTTTGAAGCAAGTGTTGACCTTTGACTGCTGTCCGAAGCCGACCACTCTGTTCCCAGATGTCGTCTCGCGCTGTTAGCTTTGTTGCACTCTATATGAGCTGTTCTGATAGTGCCACAGATCAGATCTGGTCCTGCACCGGCCTCGAACGCCTAACGACCTCCGGTCACCTTTCTTGGCGACCGTTTATAGC
Source organism: Vandiemenella viatica (assembly GCA_031002005.1). NCBI lineage: Eukaryota > Metazoa > Arthropoda > Insecta > Orthoptera > Morabidae > Vandiemenella > Vandiemenella viatica. The sequence goes on along the minus strand of JARYHS010013630.1, from coordinate 94,130,041 downwards.
AGACTTCCCACCGTGGGAACCTCTGCACTGCTGAAGTTGAAAAACGAATATGATTGGCACATATTATGTCGAAGGAATGTTTGCACATAATTTATAAAATATGTTTGGAAGATCATTTACCATGGGAATCACCGAGCCCTCTTTGAGTGATCGATTTGTCAACGGCCTGCCGAGTGTGCTTAGCGAAACTCGGAATGTGTTTTCCAGAAACGTCTCTGCTAAACGCTAAATCCTTCGAATGCATCTTCCTATTTGACACTATCCACAGGAATCTAGTAGAGCCAAACGTGACAAATGCCTGTCATAGGAAATTCACAATAAGTGCTTGTGTTATATTTTCACCGAGATTGCTTGATCTTTTAATTTATCACTGATCATATGCACTATGTGTGAGAGTCGTTTCTGTCCACACACACAAGCCTCACAAGTTGTTACATTGCCAGATTTTTTTTATTATTTACTCTTGGTACACGTCCAGTCAAAGATTCATTTGTTTGCTATAGCTTTACACCTCTTTAACGTCGTGATAATTAGAGGCGGGAAAGAATTTAGGGCAAAGAACGGGAAGGAATTCGGCCATAGCCTTTGAAGGAGCCATCACAGCATTATCCTGGAGTGGTTTCGGAAAAACCTTGGAAAACTGAAATTCGAATCCGCGTCCTCCCGAGTGCGAGACAGGGCGTTTACCGTTTACCCACCACGCTAAGTCATTACAAACTAATTCATAGTGGCGAAAATATGTACATCTTAACTAATTATTATAAACATATGCCTTTCTGCAACTTTGATGGCGTCGTATATGTAGGACGTGGCTTTGAATACCCGTCAAACCATCCAAATATGGGTTTTCCCCAAAGAACCCCAGTTGAAAGGCGGGATGGTTCTTTTTAAAAGGCCATGGCCGAATTTTTTCCTGGTCTTTGTCCCCAGTCCTTTCCACCTTCTAACAAACACAACGTCGACGCGGGGCAAAGCAAAAAAAAAAAAAAATCAGCTTCAATTCGACGTGTACCACGAGTAATATATAGAGACAGAAAACAGCTTTGACGAGTAGAGTTCCAGTTTTGTATGAAGACGAGTGTAGTTTATGGAAACGAAACGCCGTGAATACCTTTCCTCCTTTATTCATGCGCACTCGCCCTGTCATGGTTGGAATGTGCTATTGCAAACACACTTCATTCTATGGCCTGTGACATCAACACGAATACAAAATCAAGTGTGGTGGGTGAGCAGTAGTGCTCTGGCATCGCATTGGGGATGACATAGTTTCGAATCCTCGTCCGGCCATCCAGATTTCGGTATTTCTCGGTTTCCCCAAATCACCCCAGGCGAATTCCGGAATGGTTCCTTCAAAATATCATGATCGAATTCCTTCCCATTCCTTAATCCAGTCCTTTTCCGTCGCTAATGACCTCGAAGGTAACGAGACGTAAAACCCCATTAAAAAAAAAAAAAAAAAAAAAAAAAAAAAAAAAAAAAAAAAAAAAACTGAACGTAAAATACTATCTGTTACAGTATCGACCTTTAGACTTCACTATTTTTAAGTTTCATAAGTACTTGTAGTGCAAACCGAAATCAGAGCTCATACGCAGTCGCTGGAGGGGTGGCGAATCCAGGTACAGTGCAAGACGAGCGTGGCAACACAACGAAAGCCGCTAGCTAATCCGATAGAGACGTGGCCGCCGCCTCGCTGAGCGCTGTGCGGGCGGTATCGGCTTAACCCAAGAGTCAGCAGTGCGCGAACAGCCAGGAATCGGCTCGTTGGACTCTGGCTCCGGATGTTTGACGGGGAATTTCATTCGCAGCTGGGCTGCCAGTCTGCCTACAGCGCGGGGGCTAAGTCCGATCTCCGAGCCCATTAGCCGCGCTCTGCACTGACCACCCATCACTAACCTCACAACCAACAGGTCGTGCATTACCTGAGATTAGTGAACCCGGGGTGCTGGTACCGAGTCACAACGTCTGCAAAAAGACAAATAAGAAACCGTCTATTGTACCGGTGTGAATTATATTCATATATTGTGTGAATAGAGAAAAGCTTAAGTAATGACCAGTCCGGGCATCCATATTTGGATTTTAACATTGTTTCCTCAAATCACTCCAGGCCAATGCCGGGATGCTTCCTTCAAAAGGCCATGGCCAAATTCCTTCTCGTTCCTTGTCGCCAGTCCTTTTTCTCCTCTAATGACCCCGACGTCGACGAGGCGTAAAACCATAAGTAAAAAAAAATTTAAGTAAGGACAGAAAACAAAGTTGTGCTCTTTTTTTATTTATAACTATAAATAAAAAAAGAGCACAACCACGCCTCGTCGACGTCGATGTCATTAGAGGCGAGATGGGAGTGGGGACAAATAAGGGAGGGAATTTGAAAATGGCCTTTTACAGGAAGCATCCCGGCATTCATCTGGAGTGGTTTAACCATGGAAAACCCAAATCTGGATTCACGGACGAGGATTTGAACAGGCGTCCTTCCGAATTCGTGGCCAGAGCGTTAACCGCTCACCCACCACGCTCGATGCAAAGGTGTAGCCATTGGATCTACGAGTATGGCATTTGCTGCGATCTTCAATGCCGTACCACACTTGGTTAAACAGACGTGTGTACATGTGTAATGTACTTGCTTGACCCTGTCAGCTGATTGAGAAGAGCAAACAGGGTAAACTTCTACTGGAGCCGTGGATAAGGGCCTAGAATAGAACACGGCTTTGGTTCTGATATGAATATTCGTCGTAGGTCCCTACTGCAACACCTCACAGGTTTTATGGCTCAGCACCTTCAGACATTAATATAGGAATGGAGGTTAAATTACTGTAAACGGTAGTTGCATATTTACACATTTATTTACATGAGTAATGACGGATTACATATATCTACATTGTTTAATTGGCTTTGTAACAAAATATTAGAGACAGGGCCAAGGACTAGGTGAGCATGTAACTGATGGGCGCCTCGCAGCCCAAATTAAGGGGAATATTAATAATATCTCTACAAGACTATGCCCACATGAATATAATCAAATGATTGACCCTCTAACTGTCCAGACCCAGCTATCGCAGCAGAACCCACCTTTGTATCAGACACCAGGCGTCATCTTTTCGTAGAGAGACAGACAGACCCCTCCCTCCAGGGTTTAAATAGATATTTACTCTTCCTATCACCACTGTGTGTAGAGGACATTACTCCTCGCTATACTACTATATGAAGTCGCTTTACCAGTTTGGAGTAATGACAGGCGCTTGGCAACTGGCGACTTGCTGATTGGCGTGCTACTTCTCAGGTCATAACTACTATTGCTTAACTATTTCATGCTCGCCCGCCCTGGATACTGACTTGAGAATTAATATGAGGTATTTCAGGCAAGTGATTGACCTAGATCACTACAGTCGGTAAATTACATTCCTCCTCCTTTTCCCAGGATACATAAGGAACGGAAAAATCAAGCGGATTATGATAGGTACAAATCAAATTTCAAATCCAAATGTTTACCTTGTGTGTTGTGACATTTATGTCTAACCTTTTTATACAGTATTTTATATTATATCCCAATAAGCAGTTTGCAGTGTACAGTGTTAAACAGTAAGTTCACAAAAAAAACTTTTGTCCATAGGATATACATACGATAAAATAAATTTAAAGGATAAAAATATTACAGAATTATAAACTAAAACGGTAGCTGACCCATCATAGCGGCCGCGCGCGCTAAGGCACCACTGCACTGGATCTCCTCCTGCACCCCACGAACCGGACGTCGTGATTATGGTTTTCAGACGGTTTCCCGCAGTCATCTAAGTGAATGCTGGGACAGTCTCCGATCTCTGCCTCATAAACTACACATTTCATAAACAATAATACACTTATCACTCATAGAATATAGTTACACCTTTCATAGACATATGGCAACACAACATTCCTCCAGTAATGTGTAATGCTCCGAATATGACAAATCTGGTTCTATAGCTAGTAGACCACGTGTCCTCCCATTCTCATGATCACACAGTGGACACCTGTAGGAAAAAATGTTCATAGTTTTAAAAATATTGCATAAGATTTTTTTAAAGGTCATTTCTTTGACGCTGATGCAATTGTGATAAATATGTAAAGGTGAATTAAAGTGCATGAAATTTACAGGCTACATATGCTTTAAGAGAATATTAGTGCATATGGTGCGCTAATTGTAAAAAGGAATTTGCAAACGGAAGCCGCGCTAGCTAAAATGAATTCTGAGAATTATTCGTCTTATAAGAAACAGTGTTGGAACGTTGGTTTTTCGTGATTTAGGACTGTGGATGAGTCGTTATTCGCCACTACATACCATAGACAACGGTTAGAAGTCGGTTGTGCAGAGCTGAAATAAACAAAATCGGTTTCATTGGCGATAAAGACTCTGTAGTGTTGAATAGACATTTTTACTCATTGTCTTCAATAGGACAAAGACATATTGGTAGTCTGATGCTTTAACCTATTAAACCAACTACATGAAAACAATCAGGAGAAAAGATCAGGTCTATGGAACAAAAAGTAATTTTCTGTCAAAAGCCTTCATCTGCTTATAAACGTAATTGTTTCTGTGATGGCAATACTGATGGATAGGAGCAAAGGATTCTAAGACTGTTTGTTTACTGTATCTGGTTCACAAAGACTTCGAATTCTTTCCGAAACTCAAAATAGTCCTAGATAGTCAGGATTTACAATCGAATCAACAGTGGATTGTACAGAGGAGATGTAGTTTGAATACCAAAAGCGTTCCTCTGATCTTTTTCAGGGAGAATATGTTGAAATATAAAAATGACTTCGTTCTTTCATCCTTGCGTTGACACACCTCTTATAATGTTTTTTTATTTATCTCTTACCCTTTTTACCTGCTGATGCCCACAGAAAGTAAGATGTATGTATCATTTCAGTGAAATAACAGAACCAATAAAACTCTTTGAACCTTTCTGTACAATGTATTAATTTGCATACCAAACCGTAACGTGTGGACTTCAAGGAAACCCGTTTAGTTACATCAGCGTAGCAGCTGATAATCAACGCTTGTATTGCCCAACATCGTTACACAGCGGTAAGGTAGGGACTCTGACCACGACGAACACGAGCGATGCTTCAACATTTGATATTTCGCTGCGTTTTTTTTCTATTACAATAGTAACCATTTTCTATTTCACATCGTTTTAACGTTAACACCAGGAATCTGGGAAGCAGAACACTTATTGGATTATAGAATTTCAGGAATTGCGTATATTTATTTCCACCGCTAAAACCTTGTTAAGAGATTTCAGATTAGGTTTCATAATATCGCAACACTGACCGATTTTCTATCTCTGCTCAATACTGCTTGCATCTATGAGAGGCATTTAAGGAAATAGCAATGTTGAAAGTTTGTTTTATATTATTATTTTTCCCTTGTGTATATTTCGTTTAAGTCAGTGTGGCTTAATACGAAGAGGCGCCGCGCATTGGACCGGGGAGGTACAACGGGGCCGGGCAGGAACTCAGGACTCCCGGTACAGAGCGTCCCCACAGTCACCAATGCGAATGCCGGGACGGTCCCCAATCTCCGTTTCACGAACTACACAATTACGAGACAAAAAATACATTTATCAGATACAGATCATATTTACACTTTTCGCAGACAGATGGCAAGAGTTCACTTTCTCCATTAGCACTGCTTTGTACGTATAAAATGCTTGATGTCAGCAAGGGCATGCGGGTGCAAAACCAAAGCTCAACTTTTGACCATGCCAACAATGAATAAAACTCATCAATGACAGCCGAAATTTAATGCTGGGAAAAGGTAGTGATGAATAGTAGTGAGAATATTAAAAAACGTTTGAAAAAACAAGATCTTGTACTTATAGTGATGATTAAGTATGGAAATGTGGATGAGTGTTCGTAAAAGACTGTTACAAACCACGAATCATAGAGTAAACAGTTGTTTCAAAGTCAACGGGATCATTACAGATGACTAAGAAAAGAAGAGATTATTGTGAATTGAGTTTCATTTTAACAGATTATCCCTCAAGTCGTCAGGACTACACCAAAGGTTAGTGCCTTTAAACGGTTTCCCATTTAGATTTCTTTTTTCCGTGTCTTCCCGAAATAACTTTAAGCACGTGCAGGTACGTATCCTACATCAAGGCCACGGCTGATTTCCTTCCCGTTCCTTGCCTCAGTCCTGTCCAAACTGTAATGACCTCAATGTCGACAAGCCGTTAAGCCCTAAAAGAATCATTCCATTAATACCAGTTAATAATTAGAGATTCAAAATTGTTATTTGCCAGGATTTCTTTATGCAGAAATTAGCCTCTTACCTTTTCTCTGTTTTGTTTATAACCTCATTAGTATTACGACGAGGAAGGTTAAGAGCTTAACAGTTGTGAGTCTTGTTTTCTTTGTCGAGTGCCTTCCTGGCCCCGCTCCAAGATACAGCGCGTTCCCGGTAACACCTGTTAGTCCGCCACCAGCCGTGTGTCAGGTTAGTGCTGGCGGCCGGCCAATGAATTCCAAGGGGCACAACGGAGCAGATGTTAGGCACAGGGCAGACGCCATTCACCACCCAACTTGAGACCTGTTATTGATTCCTTTGTCCTTTTTCTTTCTGTACGTTATGCTGAAAGCAGATAGATCTCAACACTTTTTGGCTGAGTAATAATTCAATAAGTTTTCAATGGAATTTCTTCAACTTGTTGCTGCTGTAGTTGCAAACACTTGACTACATTTGCTTAACAATATAAACTTTTCGAAAGAACCAGCAGGTGATTCCTATTTAATTCGCCGGCGCAACCCAACACTGTTCACCAGTGGAGTCGCTCTATTCTTACGCAGCTGAGAAATAGTTGTTCTTAAATCTTCATCTGAAACCAAGTTTACAATCAATTTTTGGATATAAAGAACGAAGTATTTATAACGACTGTACTAGAAGAATCGAATATTACGAATGACAATGCTGTTATTTCTTTTGTAAATGTGTATCAAAATCTTATCCCAAATCAGTCTCTAAACTGCTTTTGTCTTTAAAACATAGTATGTCTATATTAAATAGGATACAACATTCCCCCGAATGGATTACGGTATTGAAATTTATAATAAATAAGGTAACCAGGTACTTTATTTACTTTTTTTTCAACACTAGTTAGTGGTTTCGTTGCATTTTATTTGAAACTTAAAACTTTATAACATATGTTCTCACCAGTTAGGCTAAATCTATTTTGAACAAATAAAATTAAAGCTTGAATTTGATTGCGTTCGAAACAGAGAAACCTTAAGAAAGCAATGAGAGATTACCAAATATGCGTATATTACCTCGATTTTAGCTAAGTGACGAATTGTACCATAGCGTGTGGTATTTTGTATTGGCAAACTTCTAGACCAACTTATGTGGTCCAGGTAGTAACGAAAACGTAAAATATTTAAGCAAAAAAAGGTTTATAAAATGTTTTGGGAGATTTTGAAGATAATGAAGCATGGCGAGATTTTTGATTCTAGAAGACCTTTATTAGGAGACTTTTCTCATTTGAAAAATAAAGGCAGTGAGATGGTATTTCGGTACTATGAAGATTTGTAAAGTGACTAGTTTTATTTAAAAGGTAAATGCATAACTAAGTTCAAGAATTACATGACGAAAAACAGTTGATTTAAAAGTTACCTTGATATTTAAATAATTAGTCATAAGGGGATAAATTTGGAAAATAAGCTGAGTTATCAAAGACACTAAATGAAAGGGGACTGTCGCTAAAACGAACTAGAAATTCAGGGAAACATTAGTATGATAACGGTTTGCAAAAGGAACAAGGTTTAAACAGAGTAATGGAAATGTATAACTGATAAACTAACGGAAGACAAAGGTTCTAGGGTTATAAAACAAAGAAAGTGCTTGTTTAAACTAATTAAATATTAAAAAGTGTCCAGAAAAATAGTAGAATAGTAGAAAAATGGTAGTTTCATGTTGAAAAAAAAAAGGATGAAAATGAATTGTTTTTATATATGAATGAATTAACAGTTTGGAGGGAAAATTAAATCATTAACATTCTCATAATTACAAAGGCAACAGAGGAGTAATAGTTAAAACAAGTAACTAGAGCATGTAAGGAATATGATATTAGTATGGTTTTGATGATTCAGTGCATTCCTTAGGATATGATTTGAGATTTTAGTAAAATGGTAGAATATCGTCATGAAATATGTACTTTGGTTATTTATTACGGGAAAAATGATGGACATTTTAATGGAAATATTTTGTCTAAACCAGGTGAAGATTCATAGGGGAATAAAGGTTCGAGTTATTTCCAAAAGAATGCACGAAATAGAGAAGGACGATGGCTAAAGATTTTTAACATTTAGCGTGAGAAATTAATCAAGGAAATGCGGGACTAGTCAGTTAAGCAGTCACATGCTGATTGATGACGTCAGAAATGAACTGCCTACAAATTGGAGTCCGGCGTGGGAGCTGTAAGCTTTTGTGACCGTCGTATTGTTGTGAAATGTGAAGATGATTGTTGCTGGGCAGGTAGATGTCGGCAATGACGGCAAGTTGGGCTACAATGACTTCCCAAATCAGTGTGTAATGTGGAACAGAGAATTATAAGGAGTGTTTCCAAACTTTAAAACTTGATACAAATATTTCAACTGAATTTTAAAGTACATAGTTAATCATCTGTACGTAAGTACTTGTGTGAGAGTGCATATCTTCGTGGAAATTTCTCCTCCATTCTTTTTAAGGGATTATAAGTCTAAATGTTCAGAACTTTTGTATTTGACTCGTACTTTTCAAAAGTAATTAAAACAAGCGACTTTCTTAGTCGACACATTTAGTATATATATTATTTCAAGAGTGTGTTTACCGAGCGTGGTGGTGTAACGGATAGCGTTCTGGCCTCGCATTCGGGAGGACGGCGGTTCGAATCCCCGTCCGGGCATCCAGATTTGGGTTTTCCATGGTTTCCCCAAATCACTCCAGGTGAATGCCGGGATGCTTCCTTCAAAAGGCCATGGCCGAATTCCTTCCCATTCCTTGCCCCCATCCTTTCCCGTCTCTAAAGACCACGTTGTTAAAAAGGGACGTTAAACTGTTAAAAAAAAAAAAAAATCAAGAGTGTATTTTTGCGTATGGTGCAAATCTCATCTTCCTATGAGCTGGCTACCGAATTGCAAGGAATCAATCTAACATCTTAAAAGAACTTTCATTTTCATATCTGTAGTTTACCGGTGTTATATTAACCAGTCATTTTCACAGTCAAAGAGCGAGGTTAAGTTGGAGTCTACTAAAAAGATTACTAACAAATTAACAGAAAGTGTAAATTTGTCAACCACACTATCCCACAGTGCCGCGACAGAATGTTCTTAGGTGTTCTGTTGGTCGTTAAATAAATATGTTGTTCTTGAATGAAAAGAACTGATACTATCGTGTAAGCTATATCTTGATGTGGGGACCATAGATTTCAGTTGATGCAGAGTATTTATGACATGATTGGAATTTCACCGTATGCTTACTTTGTACTGCGAAGAAAGAATGAAATCAGCTGGGAGTGTTTCCTGATTCTAGATGCGGCTGGTACTGATGAAATGAAGCGTAGACTGGTTGGCTATTGTGGGTTATTATGCTCACCCTCGGTGCTTTAGACTAAGCACTACGGCAAGCGGTATCTGCCGTACATCCACTGTCGGCACGTGTTTTTTCTTCTTTTCTTCCTTTTCTGTCTCTCTCGTGCCCTCCGCTCTCCTCGTTTGCGAGAGAAATGGGACAGCGATAACCTATTAAAATGGAAATTAGCAGCAGTGGTGTGGTGGGGTTGGCTGCACTGCCACCTGGCTGGCGCCGGAAACAATTTGCCGGTGACGAGGAAATGGCCGCCTGCAGCGGGATTAGGAAATTGCCGCCTTGGCCGACAGTCAAACAGTATTCCCCCACTTAACAATATTTGATTACACGCCGCCCCCTGGCCTGAGATGAGACTGCCCCGCTGACCTGCAGCGTCTAACCTCTCCGCTTCACGCTGTCTCACTCGTCCACAAACTACGCAGCTCCATTTTGGCCTCCTGTGGAACCCCCCCCCCCGCCCTCCCCCTGCGTGACACGTAGCTTTTTCCCCCATTGATTCCAGAAGACATTTTGTTCTGTTTTCTCTTGTCAGGCCATCGTCAATTATATACGGAGATAATTAAAAGACATAAATAAATATTCACATTGATAGGTAAATCGTAAGTTACTATTTCTTGCTGTTCAGTCCTGTAGTGGAAGCCACGATCCTTCATTACTGGAGAGGGCGATGAGAGGATATGTCGCGGTAGCTGATTTTTGTATAGATTTTAGTATAGAGTTTAGTAATGATGAAGGCGGAGTGCTTCCAAGCCAGCACAGTAGCATGAAGGTTACACCGCTCATACACGACACCGGCGCCAAGGCCGCTGATCTTGCAGTTCTTACTGTGGGAACACGGTATAGCACGGCGAGTACACACTATGAACACGTGAATCTCACGCGTGTTCGTAGTGACCATCAGCCAATGAAAAGAGAGCTTGCTCCACCTTGCAGAACCGAGTGCGCCGTTTTGCGCGCACGGCTCGCCCCAGTCCGTGATGTGAAATTTCGTGGGGCAGACCTGTTACTATCCAATCAGGCCATTTTAGGCATTTTTTCCAATCATCCTCCCTCTGCTGTCTTGTAATGCATTCTGCCTTAACATCGGATCCTATGGTCCACTATTCCAATATCAGGAAACACCGATTTCATGTACCAATAACTTGTAACTATACCACACAGCAGCTTTCACAATAAATCAAGTAACCGCAACTCTTTACATTATTCAAGGAGCACCTACTCCCTGATTTTACGCAAATAGAGTCTCTGTGCATGTGTTTATATCCCAGCTAGGAACTTACAGATGTCGGCTGGAAACCGGAAGTACAGTACAGTCATAACATATATGGTACCGTAAACAGTTACGTAACAAACTAAATACATACACCAGGAGATGTACAGTCATAGCATACATGGTAAATTAATTATGTGAACTATATTTACACAAGATACTGGCAGTTATTTTTTAGATACCTTAGAAATAAATTCTTCGACAGAGTAGAAGGAGTTGTCAATTAAAAATTCTTTCAATTTTTTCCTGAATTTATTCTTATCATCTACTAGACATTTAATATGTGTTGGGAGCATATTGAAGATATGTATCCCTGAATATCGGGTCCCTTTTTGAACAAATGACAATGACTTGTAAGTCTTGTGAAGATCATTTTTACTTCTAGTGCCATAATTGTGTATTTTACTATTTGTTTCAAACAAAGTATAATCCACCGATTAAACTCACAAACAAAATTCTGACAATTGGCTACTGAGAACTAACTTTCTACTAACTACTTGCTTCTGCCGCTCGTTTATACAGACGCTACAGAAAAATCCAGGATACCATAGAGAAAGCCGCTCTATGTTTCTCGGATGACGACAATGCAACCAACAATCAAAACCACATAAATCAATCAAAATTAATACAAAATCATTCAAAATCATCATGAAACACACGGAAATGACAATTAAAGATATTTACAAGAATTACACAGAAAATTATCTACAAAAAAACTAGTCCAAACCAAGGAGAATTGTCCTCTAAACATCGTGTCTCTCATCAAGATTTTCAATTACAAACTTTTAATCAACGTTTCATAAATATTACTGTCCTTGATCATATTACAAATCATCTATACAGTTGCTCTCCATAAAACAATGTTCATTTACATGACGAATATACAGAAATTTACAATTAGTAACGCAAAATATGTACAAGTCCCTCATGAATTCACTCATAGCTTGCTATACATAATTCTTAAATAACATTTCACAAAGTGATGGGTGTGAGAGCTGTCATAACGTGCTGTTGTGTGTTCTGTTCCTTATTTTGACTGTGACAATAATATGAATGAAGTGCTACGTGGCTTGGCTCGGAACCCTCCTCCCCCCTTCCGACGTAACCCAGCGTAGCTTTCTACCCAACCCCTTCCCTAGATGGAGCCACGTAGTTAATAGTCGCTCCCTTCCGCCTCCTACCACATAAACGAAATTAGCGATTGGGATGGAAATAAGGATAGTTAGCCCTCGTTGGTGGTTCTCACTGGGTGGTTCTGCCGTGTGTACCATACAGACAGCTGGGTCTGAAATCACAGCTACAAGGCAGTTTGTAACATATTTTTCATGTTGGATAAAATACGCGAGTGTTGGTAATGTATTTCATGTAATGAGCGGTCTGATAGTTTATTTGGCTAAGGCGCATAGCTGGGAACAGAAGTTTCCCGGTTCGAAATCCCGGTATCGTCTGGAATTTTTACGGTCTTAAAAACTGACTTTCACTTCTGGCAAGGTTTTGTAGTGTCATGTGAGGCTCTGTGGTTCGGATTCTACCTGAAACTGTAAGTTCCCTACACCAGCTAGGGTTAATAGGTTGGGTTGGGGTAGGCAGGACACAGGCGTATGCGCGACAAGTCGAAACTCTGGCAACCCGCGGCCGAACTGCCCTTCGGGGTCTCCCGCCAACAATGCCATACGCCATTTTTTATTTAATGTAACATAACAATATGAATAAATATGATTATTAATAGTCTGTATATTTGAGACGAGTTACTACTCTAATGGAATACGGAGACAAATATAGGTCGACCATTTCCAAGGACTAAGGAGATGAGTAGAATCAGGGCAAGACAATATGGAGGATAGAGAAGCTACCATGTCGTGGAAGACTGAATTAAGTGAGGGCACTATAAGACATCACAAATGATGATTTGTCTGTAATAAAATGTTAATTGATAATGTTGTAACGGCTGTGTTATATTTATATTGGAAAGTGTTTATTGACTTTTGTACAGGGAAGAATAAATTCGTTGTTTATTGTGTAATGCAAAAAAAATCAATATTGAAAGATAAAGGAGGCATCCACAAAATCTTTAAAGGATAAGCAATGTCAGTTTTAGATTGTACGAAGCCGAATTCGAACTAAAACCTGTAACCTACTACAGATATAAATTCAAATTTTGGGTTAGGGGAAGTTATACCGAACTTAAATACATAAATTATAATTTATAACAAATCTAGGCATCTCATAAGCTGATTCTTACGGTTCGAATTCAATATTAAACTATAGATCCCCTATACTCTGTAGAATTACTGGGTTAGATTAGGCGGCTACGATAGGGGTGGATTGCGCAGCTGATAAGAAACCCTGCCACTAGGTAATTACGATCACATGAATAATCATAATCGGAATCAACTGGTGTTAATTTATAGCGAAGTAGTGTATGTTGTTAATGTTATATCATTTCGGATGAAGTATTCCTTGCATTTCTAATCAAACAGTCCATAAAGATTTAGCTTACTAAAGTGTTTCGACCGTGATAAGAATGCTGTTAGTAATTTCTATAGTTAAACCGACTTTCAGAACAATGATTTGGTTTCAAACGTTAGGACATTAGAAATCATTCTTTGTAATCTTGTTTCGTAACTGATGTTTAAATGAAATTTCGTTATTGACTTGTAACTTGATTGGCGGTCGTTACACTCGTTACAAAGAGACTAGCCCCAAAGCGCGTCAAAAATAACGGGTTGAATGGAGTGTTCTGGCAATTAATTTTTTTCAGTTACTTAACTAAATAGAATTATTATAAAATATAGCTCAATGTAATTCCTCGTTCCTTGTGCTGTAGCAAAACAGTTGTCAGCTTGGTCCAGGTTGCATTTCAGCCTAACCACAAACTCCGCTAACATTGCTTCTAGAAAATCAAAGATGCAATCATACGTGAATTAGGACATTCCCTGTATCGCATCTTAATGTTGTCATGCATCGGGATATAAACTTGATTCAAAATCTTTACAGGTTCTTGTATCTCTATTTTTTGTTATCCGTGATGCAAATCAATGTTTTGACGGCTGACACAGCTTACGTCTGGCTGTACCAATGACTCCAGTAATATGCGCGCGATTCCTGACGGTATGAAGGAAGTTCGATAGGAGACTAAACCAGTATATGCGGTGACACTCAGCTTGCGACAGCTGGAAGAGACCTGATACCTGGTGAAGACAGCAGAGCTAACAGACGAAACGTCATGTTTATAAAACACCATCCGGCTGGACCCCGAAAGGATAAAAAAAAAAAAAATAGTCTGCGATGAGTGTAGAAAGATGGTCGTTGGATGTGCTGGAAGAAGCATAAAAAAATTATTGACGTTCAGAATTTGAATGTATGTGTACTAATATTGTTTGAAAGGCGAGCTAAAATAACTCAGATTATTACAAGGAATTAATAGATACTAAAGAACCTAACTGAGTTCCGATTATTTTGAAGAAGTGCGGATATAAAGAATGCAGGATTTATCCAACGACAGTGATTGTATTTAAATGATGGTCTGAAGAAAAGCTATTTGAAGAAGGAGTTTTCATTTTATTCTATCGGGTTTCGAAGTTATTAAGTGGAAACAATTAGTTTCTTGAAGTCTTAATTACACTTTTTACAGAAGCCTACTGTTAATAGTTGAAGCCGGCAGCCATTCTGCACGCCATCACGATAGACGGCAAAGAAAATGGCTGCTATGATTGTTTGTGGAATAGGGCCATCATTTTTACAAAATAAGAATGCCATTTAAATTGATTAAAACCTTCATAAGGTAAACACACTAAAATCTCTGTCCATTAACTGTATTTTAAATTTATTAAATGGCGTTATTTATATTTGTAGGCTATTAGATTTTTGTTTACCCTCTTTTATGTACAGAAACAAAAACCATTTTATGAGACGTCGATCGAGTTGGTTGATTGCAATGACGGTGACGTATATAGCCGTGAGACTGGCGGAGGGAGATTGCCATCTTATTTTTAAAAGCCTCATCTGAATTGTAAATCTGACGGGATATTGTGAAAGGGAGCTGCTCGTTGGAGTTACTTTCAAAGTCGTATGCTGATATATTAATTTTTCTCTCCTCCGAGAAGACACAGCGGTGCGGGGCCCACAGAATCAATTTTCTCTATTAAATTAACGTCGCGAAGTTACTGATAGCCGGAATCTCTCTGAAATTTTAACATCCTTAATCTCGTCACACGGAGAATATTTTTGTTTCTCGAGGAAAAGATACATTAAAGCGCTAAAACTGACACAAACCGTGCCAGATGAAGCACTTAAGAATTCTCTTCGAGGATTTTTGATTTATGAATTTTTCATGACGCGAAACTGAATGAATTTCGTGGTATTCATTCAAGGTCTTATAGCACATACCACTTTTGGAACACAGAGAACCGTATTACATCCCTTTGAGCAAGAACCAACGAGTTTTCATTTCTCCGTCCGTAGACGACAGTGTTCAGAAATTATTGTATCGGATCAAAATTTCGATTGTGAGTTTTGATTTGATCTTCCTGTTTTGTGTCATTCCATCCGGTTTAAACTTCTTTGTCATGATGAAACTTCATGTCAGTCAGAATTTGATCTTATTCTTCAGTTTCAAGACACTTGAATTATTTGTTAACTTGACAGAAGTCTGAAAATTTACCGGAAGATTTGCGTTACAGAGGTGGACAGTGGATTCATAATAAGTGGAAGTTACATTATGCTTTTGTGTATTATGTCGCCTAATGTGATCGTATTAGAAAAAGAAAGATTACCATCAAATTTGCTTCTGGGCGGAATCTACTTATCTTTTTTGGCTGAATAAGTTGTACGTATTTCTGGATGTTTTAAAATATTTACAGACTCTTTAGGTTTCTTCGACTAACTATGGCTGTAGACTACAGTTAATCCAAACGTTAACTTCGTTAATCATTATTCCGCTACTTAAAAATTTAACTTCGATAATCGTTAAAGCGTTAAATGTTTATAAATTTAACGCAAGTTAAAGTTATCCGTTAAAAGTTAACTAGTCAAAAGTTGTACTGATGTATTAGTATTATAGTACGGTAGGTATAAGTGCTCTCTGTCTCAAGGTGTTATGTACATACCATGATGCAAGTGTGGATTTATTTATAAAAATTAACAAATTGTGGTTACACTATCGCCACATCAACGAAGTGGTATTCCTGTCTGTTTTTATCTTTGTTGAGACTGTGATCAACATAACACTTGCAAATTGTCTTACGAGAGACAATTAAGGTACTCGTGACTTTATAAAAAAAAAAGTAGTAAAAAAAAAACATGAATGCAGAATGAAAAGCAACAATATTATAGAAAACAAGTTGGACTGGGACACCTGAATATGTGAAAAATTCGACCAGTGAAATTTGCGGCGAACCTAAAATCTACGACCAATGCCTGTTACGGTTATCTTTGTGCCACTGCCTACCTGTGACCTAAAGGCCCCTTTAGACGCCCCAGCCTGGTTTCACTAAATCATGGCCTGCATGTTTTTACGTGAACAAATAGAACGGAAGTTGACACACAAATGTTTCCAATTAAAATCTACCCCCTTCCCACCCACGCACACATTCGTAGCACATAGCTTTTTTTCCTATTGATTCCAGAAGAATTTGGACTGTTTTTTCTTGTTAGACTATCGTAAATTACATACGGAGATAATATTAAATGTCGGAAACATATATTTACATTCTCTTGAGTGTTATGCACCTCATTTTAACTGTGACAATAATACGAATGAAAAACAACGTGGCCTGGTTCGGAACCCCTCCCCCTCCCACGTAGCCCAATGTAGCATTCCAGCCAACCCCACGACCGAGCTACATGGTTTATGGACGGTCCCTCTGAAGTATAGCAAAGGGTATATCTATTGCGTGTCATTGCCATTTTCTTAATATCCTTGTTATAAATCATGTAAAATCTTGTTCTGTTACGTTAACATATTTCCATGTTGTCATAGCACATTTTCTTTCACAACATAATGATCTCTTATGTATGGCAGGGGTGTTGTTTTGCAGCTTTTAATTGTTAACGATATTACCAAATGAATACACCTCATTACAGATAATAAAGTTGATTTGTCAATAAGATAGGTTGTGAAGCTTTTTAGTTTATTTACATTTGCAGAATTCACAATATAAAATAGTCACGCCGCCGGCTGAAAATGCTCGGCACGCCGCCGCCAAGATTTTAGCAGGCGGCGCCCACTACTAAACCGAACATACGAGCAGCGCTGCCAGTACAGCCAACTTATATTATACCGCTGTCTCTTTGAAATTATACAGAATGAAACCCAATTATACAAAGGGGTCATCCATTGATTACATACGTGAGTGAAAGTGCTGGGAGCAAAAAAAGTCCACGAAAAGTAAACAATGTATACATTGATAAAATTTTAATAACAAAAAGGAAATAGATATGCAGGAAGGGTTGCCAATTCAATGAAAAAAAGGGCAAACACTTTCAAAAAGGTGCTGGAATGTACTCTACTTTTAAGTGCTAATTTTTGTATCCAATTATACATGGCAATCTGTTATACAAACAGGATACAAGAGGTAACCAAATTATACAAGTTTTGTATCCAATTATACAATCTGGCAGCCCTGCATACGAGTGGTAACGTGGCGCACAGTTCAAACAAACGAAAAGACGTCAACAACCTATGTAACGGACTAAAGTTAACGGAAGTCCAATTTAACGGAAGTTAAGAAGACCGTTAATGATTTTTTAGGTTAACTTAAAAGTTAAATTTTCGCAATTTTTTTAACTTCGTTAATTAACGATTAACGGATTAACTGTTTTGTGCCCAGCTGTGGCAGTAGTTTAATATCAGGTGAGGTTGGAGAATGTTTATCAGAGTTATATCTTTCCTTGCACTTCAACTGATAACTCTGTGGCTGTGGTAACAAGGAATAGTTAAATGTTTTTCATTCGCTTTTGAATGTACCTGCTCAGAAATAAGAGCCTGAATTTTATGTTATATCTTCTAATTTTAATTATCTATGTCAGCAACCGAAATTAATTTTTTTTAAGGAAACATTTATGTTAATCATATGAAGCAGGGTAAATCTTGTGAAAGGATAAGACACACGATGTTCTGTCTTGAACGTGCTATCACGACTTGATTCAATCACAGAATGGACAATAAACGCTGGGATTTCGGCATAAAATTAGTGACAGGAAGTTGTATTTCTAAACGATCTTTCCAAATAAGAGCGAGTAACAACGCTTGCATCCTCAATTTATGCTCAGCAGTAGGTAAATTATCGGTTCGTCAAATTAATACATGTTTAAGTCATTGCAGAACATTAACGCTTTTACATTAGAATAGTGACTTCCAAAGTGGGGGGAGGGGGGAGGGGGTTGGGGGGGGGTGCCGGGGCAGACCTACGAACAGATATGTGGATTATTGAGAGGAAGAGAAAAGTTCAGTAGAAGTGTAATTTTCGTAACATTACATATTTTTATTCCTCAACGGTAGGTAGATTTATTTTGTTCGTCAGATGGAGCAGCTTCCAACCGCTGGCCGGGTCTGCTGGAAACAAAAGCCTCCCCAGTTCTTTCTGTCCATCCACCATCTCTCTTCTTCCACTGTCGCCAAATTTCCTCCTTTCTCTTCCACACATCTTTTTAACACCTTTCATCCATCTGTCCCACGGTCTTCCTGAGGGCCTCTTCCATTTCAGCTGCATGACCAGCATCTTTCTTGGTATCTTCTCCTTTCCCATTCCATTTACAGGTTCATACCTCTGTAACATAGATTTCTCTATTCTTTGCTGTAGCGGTTCCTCCTTCATCATCTCCTTAATTTATTCATTCCTTTTTCTGTCATTTATCGTTACTCCTATTGGACTCCCCTGAAATTTTATTTCCACAGCTTGTACCCTCCCTTTGTACCTCTCCTTCATCATCCAGGTTTCTGATACATCTGTCAAAATTGGCACAAGGTAGTTTTTATAGATTGCCTGCTTAGTCTTTTGCGGAACATCCCTACTCCATACGAGATCTCTAATACTCTTAGAAAATCTATCTGCAGATCTACATCTTTACAATAGCTTGAGAAACTAGCCTTCCTCAGGATTGTATTTTTCTTACGTGTTTATTGTGGACGATTGTAGTTTAGCGTACCGTGTTGTGAATGAATGAAAGAGGGCGAAACATGATGTCGGCCTATTCAGGCCTGTTATTCGGAAGGGCCCCTTCCGACGGACGCACTGTGTAGAAGTTTGGGATTTTATCCAGGACTTGGATGCACAATCTGTTGATTAGGAATTGTGCACAACCACCTCCCGTACTCTGCAGGCCAAGTCCGGGTGATGAACATTTCTTCTATGGCCAGGCCTCTAACCAGCTAACCCCGTGTCAGTCGCCGGAAACTATCACGGTGTCGCAACCAACTGACCACGCGGGGCGTGCAATGTAACATACGTAAATCAAGTTCTATAATATAATATTGCATTTTGTAATCTATAATTTTATATTTTAGAACATTTAGCCCCACATAATGAATACTGGATGACACCAGTTGAATGTTATTTATTTTATGAAATGAATAGGGCAGCCGTCATGTTTAGATTTAAAAGGCGGCGTAGTAACACAAGATTTACATTTTATTAGAAGGTTCAGTCCTATAAAGTCGTATAAATTACAGGGACTAGTAGACTAACACAGACTTTGGCTGATCTGCCTGTGGGCGATGAGTGCGTGCTACCACATGCGCTTTGATTTACCTTTATTTTAGGGATACTTTGTTATAAGAGACGCATTAAGATGTACTGACTTCAAGGTGCCATCTAATATCTCTGTGATTTTTGACTGTAACAGCCATGTTCGGACGACGCACGTCGAATTCTTAATTAATATTAGAATATTGTTTAACATTTCTTTGGAAGATAATCTGATCTTTGATTGAAATTTCTTTCTGTTTCTCCACCACCATCTTCCATCTCCTCCAGAGTTACAGATTCAGCAAAAAAGTATAAATATTTTTCTTGGATTACAAAATTACTTGCCTCTCTGCCAAACTTCTTTTCATTTTTTCAAGTTTGGTCTCTTTTTTTCAACAAATTCTCTTCTACACAATAATTGAGGAGATGTTAAGTTAGTCATTCGGCTTATAATTTCAGACGTTGCCTTTTCCCGCTCATTGTAGTTGTTATCTACAATCATACACACACTGACTCTCAGCGGGCATCATTCCTTAATTTTGTTGCTGCTCTGAAACACTCATTAAGTTAGTTGCTGTGGCACTACCTTATGCTGTAACTAAATATCAGAAGCAAGTTAAGTTCTTATTATTACCTAAAACTCCAATTCCAAAACTTTTATCTTATACCCCACCCATCTTCAGCTCTTCCAGCTGTGCAGTCACGTGATCAGTGGGGTTTACTCCTGAAATACTTCTGTTTTCTTGGTTCTGCTGATGGACCCACGTCGATTTTTGTTTTGTTTTGAAATCTAAGGGTTCAGCAATCATGTTGTGTCATTCATCAGAAGACCACTGATGCCTGTAAATAGCTTCAAAAGTTCTTGATTCTGAGGCGACGCACAACGGTGTGGGCGGTCCGATATGTGCGGGCATTCCGTGTCTTCAAGGGGAGACATCACCATATTTCGGCCGACACTCACTAAACCGAGAATTTTTCTACTAAGCATAAGCTCCTGAGACACTGAATACAAACACGACGTAGTTACCTATTTTTCCCAGTTCTTTGGATGTTCGGCTACATTTTTTGCGGCAAGTAATTAACTGTCGAAAACTTGTTTCAAGTGCGCTGTAAGTTTTAATTTTATTAATTTCAATAGTTCAAACACGTTCTTCAAAATCGATCGGAACGTTTGTTTCTTAAATGTTAAAAATCTCCAAAGCACGCCGCAGCAAATGTGTTTCTTTCCCCACCAATTTTCGGCTCATTAGTTACTATGTACATCTTGTTAAAATTTGAATGGTATTTTTCCAAGAAAAGATTTTGAACTATGGTGGACTCTCCTTGGATGCCACGTGTGACTTCCAAATACCCTCCACGAGTAACTTCTTTTTTTTTTTTACTTATGGCTTTTCGCCTCGTCGACGTCGAGGTCATTAGAGGAGGAATGGGACTGGGGACAAGGAAAGGGAAGGAATTCGGCCATGGCTTTTTGAAGGAATCAAACCGGCATTCGCCTGGGGTGATTTGGGGAAACCATGGAAAACCCAAATCTCGATGCCCGAACGGGGATTCGAACCGGTGTCCTCCAGAATGCGAGGACAGAGCGTTAACCGTTCACCCACACGCTCGGTCGCACGAGTACCGAGAACTCTCAGGTTTCTACTTACGAAACTCTTTGTATGGATTTCCGTCTAATGCTACTGTTTCATTTATTCAAAATAACTTAAGGAACTGCCTTGTCGAAACATAGAACATCACATTTGCGTAAGAATATTGTGATTTGATGACATAATAGTATGAATTAGAACATCAAACAGTGCATCCAGTTGTTTAGGAACAAAATTGCAATTAAAAAGATGTATAAACTGAGTATTTTGACAGTCTAAATCGCTGAGGAAAAACAGCCAGTAGAACCATCGATTTCGGTACGTTTGGAGGGTATTTTGAGGTATTTTAGCTCCAATCAGATTTCTCAATTAATTTTTATAAGATTTTGTGACTTATATACGACGAAGTCATTTAGAATCAGGAGAGGTTTGGGAGAGTCCTGGAGTTGGGAGTAGTATTGCCAACAGTTAAGCTATCTCTCCGCCAGATTCAACTTCTAAAACCACCAGAAAACCACTAACAAAAACTAAATTACCTTTATTATTACATCTTACACATTAAATTTTTGTATAAATAATCAGTAAATCAACATGCAATTAGTAAATCAACGAATTATCAACAAATTATATAATCAACTGCTAATTCTATATTAAATAAACTTCTTCAGGTAAATAATTTTTGTTGGCATCATCATCATCAGTTTCAGATTGAAACGATTTTTTGGTGCCAATTTATTTTGTAACATATATCTCTATTTGAAAGTCATTGTAGCATTTTCCTACCAACCTCGAACCGCAGCGTACACTTAATATTGCAGTTAAAAAATTCAAGTTCATTTTATTCCTCCGCTTGTATTTTTATTACATTCTTACTGCTAAATAGTCTTTCAACATCGGCACTGGAAGGCAGCAGTATTGAAAGAGTAATTGCAAAAGTGTCTAATTACGCAAATATAGATTCTCCTTGAGCATCTTTGAAATGCAATACTTCATACCAAATGTTTTTTCGTATCTTTTGTCTCATTCCATTCTAGTAAATGAATTTGTTGCCACTGATCATCGAAATAGAATTTATTGACAAACGTTCGAATACCTTTTTTCATTTAGGAGTGTAATCATCGACCATTACTATGAATTCTGCGCTTTTATTGAACTGAACCAGTATGTCAATTAGATTTTCTTTGTTATAAGTAAGTGCTAGTTCAATTTTTTAGCAACCTTAATCGATAATAATCAGTTCAATTAGGCAATATAAAAGCTCTATATCAATAAAGTGACATCTGTCATTGTATCCTTTAAGAGTGAAATAAAATAAAAACTCAGTCAACTTCAGTGTTTCGTGCACAGTAATGTAAGTACTCCTGATATGAGGTAGAAATATATTTCGAATCTTGTAAGTGGCTTAGTGATAATCTTTTCACTAATTGAAACTGAATTCTATTGTACCACTAGAACAAACCACTAGCCACTAAAAACAACATTTCTCCACTAAAAGGGGTGTCGAAACCACCAGTTTTAATATAAAATCCACTAAGTTGGCAACACTGGTTGGGAGAGCGAGGACAAGGAATGTAGGCGGCATGGCTTGGATTGTAAAGGGGCGCTGGGTTCCTCTCGCCTGCTTTCTACTTTACGGACGGCGTAAGGAGATTCAGAAACAGGCTGTCCCTCTTTGTGCCCATCCCATTCTTCCGAGATGTGAGCTGAGGAGCGGCGTACAATATGTATGCGCTCGCGCCCGGGACCTGTTTGTTGTATATTCCGTTTGTGCCCGCTACGAGAGAAATTAAGTGTCAGTCTAAGGCTATGAACGCTTATGCAAGAATCCCTTACTCGGTATTACGGAACTCTTGCGTGGATTTATAATGTGTTGGTGCACGTATCGCCTGAAAAAGTATCATCAGTTTCATCATATTATACATTATTTCGCTAGGTTTTGTATGTCCCAAGCATAGAGTGTTCGTAAATCGTTAACTTCTGTTCGCCACTAACAACAAACTGTGAAATTAATGTAATATTACATTTTCGAGTGCATTATTTAAAAATAGTGATTTTTTTTTTTTTTTTTATAGTTTTTTTAGTTTTGAAACCACTTTCTTCAGCAGTAATTAGCCGTCGTAATAATTACAATAATAAGAGCATTGTGTAATATATTTCGTGAAAGTATAACCAATCAATGCCTGTATATTTTTATTACCTTTCGGCAAGATATTAAATATGCATCACGGGACAGTAACAAATAAAGGACATTATTATTATTATTAATTTTAATTGCTAAAACACCGGTGGCAATTCCAACAGTCATCTATTTCCTCTTTTTTACATGCATGTTTTTAAAATTTTCTTTTATAATTGGAATGATAAATTACTTCCCCATTTACTATTCTGATTTACAAATTTTAACTTTAAATTCCTTAAGCGTTTTTGGAAAATTATTATTCACAACACTTGATAATTTGCTCCAATCCCTGACGCCCTTAGCAACAAAAGAAATTTTTTCCACACCCTTGTCCCTGAAATCGAGTGCAAGCTTGTGGTCACGGTCGCCTTTCCCCTTCCATGCACTATTCTTAATTCTTTGTCCAATATCCCTCCAAGCTCCATCACCAACATATGCCCTGTACATTCCCAGCACTCTCTTCACCCTTCTCATTTGCACCAATGAGTCCCTATCCAGCTCCCTTATCATATCATTTACCGACTGGGTCCTGCGATAATTTCCACAAATAAATTCAGCTGATCTTCTTTGTACACCATCCAATTTCTGTATTTGATAACCAAATTGTGGGTCCTAAACTACACCACCATATTCAACCAATGGTCTGACCAAAGTTTTGTAACCCAATTCCCTAACTTCTCTGGTACATCCTCTCATCACCCTCTCCGGTAATTGAAGGATTTTGTAACCTTTTCCTACCACCTGCCCAATGTGCTCTGGCCAATTGAATTTGTTATTATACGTTATGCTAAGAAATTTAAACTTCAAGCTTTCAACAACCAATTCTAACCCCACCCTATAATCATAATTAATGTTTAGTTTTTTATCTATATACCTAATAAGCTGACCCTTCTTGGTATTTATCTTCATTCTATGGTGACCAACCCATTTAGATATTCTATCCAGGTCACCCTGCAGCTGTTCACAGTCTTCACCTGCTTTGATCCTATTGTATACCATTATATCAACTGCAAAATATCTAGAGTCTGACCGCAACCCTTCAATATTGTCATTCATTAGAATTATAAACAGCCATGGTCCCACTACACTACACTGTGGCACTCTCATATTTACTTCACCTCTTTTGATAATGTATTTCCTACTCTAACACTTTGCTTTCTGGCTTTTAAGAATTCCTCTACCCAGCAAGTAACTTTTTCATCCAATTCAATAGATTTCAGTGTATTTAAAACCATTTTATGGCTCACTCTGTCAAACGCCTTAGAAAGATTATATAAATTAAGCTACGGTTACTGAGACCATAATTACAACACTTTTTGAGTTGATATTCTGCCCAGTACCTACATTTCTCTTCTGTTAATTAAGAGTATAGAAAAAATACATGTGACAACTCGGAATTATTTCATGGAAATAGTGTTTTAATTTCCTTGCTTCTAGGAACATTTCAAAATCGTTTATTTGTTGGGAAAGGTGGTGAGAGAATGTACCGGAGAGTTGAGTTACAAGATCTTGGCCATACCATTGCTTGAATATAATGGTTTGGTATGGAAACGATGTTTTGTATATCATGTAAAGGACTTGGAGGAGAGCAAACAAGGGTTGTTAGTATTAATCTGGTAATAGACCATAATTTCGTAGTTGTTGAACAATAATTTTATAAATAACTCCGTCTACAAGCAACTGTTTTGGTAAATTTTATTTTATTTCGTTCCCCCAGAAGCGTTTCGCCCTTAGGGTGTAGGGCATCATCAATGGCTGTAAATGTATTTTTTTTTTACTTATGTGTTATTACAATTACTACCTACAGTACAAATCTTTATATATATAAATATGCACACACATCGGCATGTGAGGATATACACCATAACTGTGAGTACAGTGTGAGCATATATATATTTGTACTGTGGATAGTAAGTGTAATAACACACATGTAAATAACACATTTACAGCCACTGATAATGTCCTACACCGCAATGGCGAAACGCGTCTGGAGAATAAAATTCACAAAAACAGTTGTTTGTAGACGGAGTTATTTATAAAGTTAAGGTAGTTAAATTTGATGTGGAAATTACTACAGATCGCTAAATAATAATATACAGAAACTGAGTTGGGATTCATTGGAAGATAGGAGACAGGCGAAGAGAAAGCTGGGAATTTATAAGACGTATATTTGAGTTGAAGCTTGGCTGGAAATTGTTAGAAGAATTAGGGTCAGTTTGTGGAGGGGAAGGTCATTACTATAAACTGACACTCGATTTCATGAAAGTGGGAAAATTTTCTTTTGTATTTGAAGGAGACATAGATTGGAATCTAGGGAAATTATAAACAATTTACAAGAAACAATGAAAGAAGTTAAAAATAAATAATTTAAAAATGAAGTCCTTAAGGGGGAAAAGTGGATGGGTGGTGTTACAGTAATCAATGAAATTTAAGATTGAAAATAAAAAATTAAAATGATGGAATAGGAAAGCTGGTATGTAGGGAAATTTCCACCGGACATGAGCCCCACAAAATTTTTATTGCACAAAGCCATGACCCAAATTCTAAATGCGAGGTGTTTTGAAAACAAAGAAGCCTCTGTATCACCAGATGGGAGAATATTTCCGTCAGCAGTACTGCGTTTGATTTAGAAAGGAACATCCGCAAAATGACTGAGTCTTTATTACCCTCAAGTCAATTGTTTGGAAGTAGTTTTGTCCATACTACACAATTACAACGAAAGAAAATTTGTGAAACGGCCAAACAGCGCTATAATTCATTGCTTAACTGCGACAAAGCTAACCACAGTGTGGAAAATTAAAACCTATTTCGGTAAACATTCTTGAACTTTCCCCATGAACAGAAGATTTCCTCAGGGACGTAGGTGGTAAGGATATGCTTAACGGATGTAACAGTAAGTCTATCATTTCCAAATAGATATCACAAAATATCAGAAGTTCCTTTTATCTTATTGTGGCGATATGATAAGCTATTAATCGATTTCGTGCCAAAGTCGGCTTTTCGCCAAAGTTAATTAATTGGGCATAGATATGTTAATAGTCAGTAACAACTCTTTCAATTATCAGCAAAGTTCAACAGAACGTGAGCTCTATATATTATTCTACGATTTGATGAGAAAGTACTAATTAAATAAATGTTTCAATTTTTAATAAGAGAAACAAATCATACAATTAATTTATTTGCACGATATTACTACAAAATAAAAGTTTTTTTAATAACATTTTCGTTTAGTTAAGCAACTGCGAGAAGTGAATAGAAGCTAGTTAATAATAATAAAACATAAATAGGACAAATTGTGGAGGTGAGGGTTCTTTCCGAAGAAAAACCAATCAAGAAATTAGGGTATTACCAGAAGGAGTAAAAGCAAGAATGAGCAAGAAAATGAAGGAGTACTGGCGACGGAGGAAGGAAACTCAGGAGAGGAAATGAAGTTGCTTAACCGTAGTCCATAGATGGCTGAAAAAAAGAAGGAAATCATGAATATATCTGGACGTTGTGGACCATTTTCCTCAATTGCTGATGTATTGATAAATAAATAACGCCAAAGCAATTGTATGTTTGTGCATTTATTGACCGACCTCCCGAACGCGTTTCACTAGTTTTGCAGAAGCATCTTCAGCGGGTTCTCCTGGTAATTATGAACATATGCTAAAATTTGGTTATGTTGTTGTGTTTTGTACAATTGAATTTTTATCTAAATTGTAATCTACTTACATTTTTTGGTCTGCTGCTGAGAGTGGAGCATAAATAAATGCAATAGACCGAAAAATATAAGGAGATTACAGTTTAGATAATAATTGCATTGCACAAAACACAACATAACAAAATTGTAACATATGTACATAATTTCCAGGAGAACCCGCTGAAGATGTTTCTACAAAAGAAGTGAAACGCGTTTGGTAGGTCGGTCAAAAAATGCACAAACATTCAATTGCTTTGGCGTTATATATTTATCAAGAAAATCATATAGTTGCGAAGCAGCAGAAGATGTTTTACAGAGGAAGTGTAGTGATGGTTAAGACTGAGACGCATGTTTTCGCTTGACGATGGCTGTGGGACTATTGACTGGTGGTGTGTCACGACTCAGCATGACTCGTGCCTGTCGTCAGGCTGCGTGTCTGTGTGGGGCGGCCTGTCCCAGCCGTAGCGCCGGCCGAGGTCGCCCTTTGAGGGACCTTTGCGTGTCCCCTGAATGCCGGCTCCACTGCGGTGTGGTCCGCCGTATGAATGCGCGGCCGTGTTTTAGTTGGCCTTGTCTGAATGGCGTGCGGTTACCTTCAGCCGGCACTGCGGGGCTCCGGCGAGGCTTCATTAAGCCGGTCTGCCGTGCACTGCTTTGGGGCATCCTTTTAGCGCTGCGCACTACACACAACACTCCGGCTTTTGACAGTCGTCAATTTTTGTTTTTATAGACAACACACTGGAAGCCGTATATAAAATTTGAAATCTCCTTGAATTTTCTTCTACCTGTTAAGCCCTTGAAGAATATCTATCGATCGTAAGGTTACCTTAGATAAATTGAAACGCACTATTCTTAGAAGCAGGGCAAGACGTGGTTTAAATCATGTGTACAAAATGTAAAGCAATGTTTATGTATGGAGGTTATGAACACAATTACTTTTTTTAATTTCTTCTAACTTAAGTAACTTAAGTAACGGGAATGAATTTGGTCGTGGTGTTTGGAAGGAACTATCCCGGTATTGGGGAAAACCACGCAAAACCCAAACCTGGATAGCCGGGTGGGGATTAGAACCCGTGTCCTTTCGAATGCGAGGCCACAACGTTACTCCTCTTCAACCACACTCGCTAACACTGTTCAGCAACAATCATCGCATCGAACTTCGTTGGACGATATTACTTTTTCTCCAAGTCAATAAGGAAATATTATTTCTATATTAATTATATTGTCACCACATTAGTATAGGCATTCAAACGACGATTACTGGACTGAATGAATGTGTACTTCCCGAAAGAAGAATTAGGGGATGGTTCACACAGGCTCACGTGAGTCTTCCAAACCTAATTAATGACCACCAATCGAATTTGTTCCTAATATAAATTTTTTTAAGGCGGATAGAACCGAAGTTCACACACGCAGTTAATAAGCCACAATGTCTGTGGACACATTCTAAAACTAACTCTTTATCAGGCAGTTATTTGTACTTTAGATGTTCCAATAGTTCTTCATTTTCACTATTGTAATACTGGTGTACTTAACCGATGTTAGAGAAATTTATAGTGGCTTCACTCACAAGTACATCTTTACTCCGCTTCGCTCTTTGTTCCTAAGCGACTATTCGCTATCAGTTACTTCTATACAATACCCCACTACCATATGATTTAAAGATCAATATCTACATTAAATTCTCCAAATGGAATTTAATTAAATCCTACAGAAAGTCAGAATATGAAGCACTTTGTTCTGATGTGTCCACACACTAATATCTTACTCATAAATCTATAATTCATTTAAAACATAAGCTAGCTGTGGAAGGGTGCGCTATTTGAATATGTGCTCAAGCCAGTAGTTGAATTCGTCGGATATTATACGGTGGGAAACATATTCGGCACTCCACCTCACTCCGGTGCTTCACATCTTCCACAATGGCTGCAAAAGTGCAAACAATCTTGAAATAAACATATAACTCCGAAATCGCAAATAGCCACAGTTGATTCTATTAGCCAGATAAGTCAGAAAGTTTTCCACGGTTTCCCGAAATCACTCCGGGCGAATCCTGGGATACTTCCTTCAAAAGGCCATGGCCGAATTCGTTCCCGTTCCCTATCCCCAGTCCCATCCCGCTTGTAATGGCCTCGACGTTGATGAAGCGTAAAGCCATGAGAAAAAAAATAGGCGAGAAGCTGTTCCAGAAAACCCCTCGGTAAATAAATAAATATAAACAGCGGCAAGCAAATTTAATAGTTTCTGAAGAAAATTAGTTCCGTAAAACTTTTCTTGAGAACAATCGTCAGAATAACTAATGTAGACATAAGAATTTGGTATTTTTGTAGATTTTTACACTTTACTCACTTACAGAATCTCGTTTAACTGACAGAAACGGGCTGTAAGAACTATTTGCGAAATAAAGCCACCGATTTTATACAAGTATCTGTTTAGAAATCTGGTTATATTTACAATTCTAACTAAACTATCGTTATTAATCTTATTACAGAACTTGTTAAAACCGAAATGATTACGTGAAATTCCTTTTACCTTGGAAACTGGAAGATTATATTCTTAGTTTGAATTTCAAGTTGTACGAAGTTTTATTTTGTAGCTGAAATAGACTGACAATTTTTCAGGTTTCATTACAGTGGGTGTTCCCTCTTTTTCTTCTATGGCGTTATGCCTCATCAAAATTGAGGTCATTAGATGCGGGGGAAGGTATTTAGCCACGGCCTTTTGAAGCAACCATCCTGGAATTCGGCTGGAGTGATTTAGGGAAACCGTGGAAAACCGTAATGGAGATGGGCCGACGGGGATTTGAACCAGCCTCCTCCAAAATGCCAGGCACGAATATTACCGCTCACCCACCAGGCTCGGTGTGTTTCACCTCTTGTTTTGTGGGTCTGCCTGATTCTATATTACAATCTGTAGATAGTTTTTGTTATTGGTAGTATCGTAATGATGTGACGGCATCACAGGCACCTCTCTCTCACTTACTGATGAGTTGTTACTGATGTGGAGCCAGTTGGACGGGAGCGGCGGAATTTGCTGGCTGGTTGGCGGCGCCTGTTTAGGGGCTTTGTGCTGTTAACCGCTGCACAGAGCGGGCCCTCATAGCCGGGCGCTCTGAATTAGAGTGGCACAAAGCGACCGCTTGCTCTCTCTGCAACCAGCTCAGCCACACGCAAACTACAGCACTGGACGATACATCGAGTACCAAGCCATACCACTAAACCTGCAATTTGTGTGTTTTATTTACATTGTTAATTAGTTTATTATTATTGTTATCGTATCGGAGAGTTATATCCAGGGATTCAAGCCATTTTCGGGCAGCTGTTTCAGCTTAATGCAGTGAGAATGCCTCCAGACAGCCTTCTTGCTGGACAGTCGATCAAAATGTAGATAGTGGTTTGGTTATCTTCACAGTCACACAGTGCATCTTCACGCAGAATCCACTTATGTGCGTTTGTATTTCACGCTCCGTGTGCTGTGCGAAATCTATTCAGTTGGCACCAAAGACGCCTAGGCAGTCAAACCCTGGAACACTGGTGGTCGGATATTTTGCAAGCCCACAATTGTGTGCGGTGTTGGCTTTTCACTCCTTTCTCCACCCTACATGTAAGTAAAAGTTGTCATTTCTATGCTTGGCTACTTCCATGTAGGCATTTCTTCTCGATTTTAATCGTCTGCGAGGTAGGTGAAGAAGGTCGCAATACAGAGGAATCATGTTTATAAATAATTTTCTCGGGTGACTAGCCGAGTTATATGAATGTTATAGTTACACGATATTTCGGCGCACTGAATCATCGACGCCATCTTCTGGTGAAGTGAGGTCAGGAACGTGCGAAGTTGCTGAGCTAGACCAGATTACCGCTGCTAACCTCTGATTGGTCGGCTGTAGAACCAGTCGTAGCAGGGGTCAGATCTCGTTGCGGCTTGAATCGATGCTAAGGTGGAGTTACAGCTAGATTTGATGTCAGTTTTTACATGGCATGTAGCGGACGGGCTTAAAGTCATCGCTCCTTCGAAGATGATATCATAAAACAAAGCATTCAGCATAAATTGTTTATCAAACTGATGGGTCAACACGGATCCGTTAGCAGCGGTAATCTGGTCTAGCTCAGCAACTTCGCACGTTCCTGACCTCACTTCACCAGAAGATGGCGTCGATGATTCAGTGCGCCGAAATATCGTGTAACTATAACATTCATATAACTCGGCTAGTCACCCGAGAAAATTATTTATATTTGCAACGCCGAGAAAAACTACGTAATTAAGGAATCATGTTGTTTTCCTTCCAGTTCTCCAAGAAGTATTGATTTTCTCCTCAGGTGTGGTGGAGGAATGTTGCAAAGTACAAAAAGCCAGGATACTGGGGTACACATTGTTGGTTAGTGTTCTGACGATAGTGTTATGTTTATGTTATTTATTGTATCATATTTTTCCGAGCACGCACTTCAGGCCAGGATATGAACATCTATGACTCTATAACACTAGCTACTGTAGTTTACACTTCTATAGGATCATTCGCTTCTTTCTAAAGCTGTGTTGTCGCATTCTAAGCCCGTCCCGTTTAGTCATTAGTTGGTTGCAAAACCATTATGGTATCCAGGATTTGACAACGGATTAGATGCTTTGAGTCCTGGTGGCTGAAGAAATTTCCATCAGGATTTGGCCGGTTTGATAGGAGAGAGGAGGTGATGCACTATTCCTAGTGATCAGATTGTGCATTAAAGTCCTGGGTTAAATCCAAAACCTCTCCGCAGTACGTATGGAGTGATTCGCCCGTAACATGGGGATATTAAGCTTAACTGCCCCCCTCCCCGGCCCCTCCTTGTTCTCCAGCTATGAATGCAACATATAACGGTAATATGGCTGTACTTGTTCACAATGGTAAAAATCTCATAAATCGGGAAAAGAAACCGGAAATACTTCACTAGGCACAAAACATGAGAATATGTGTTAAAAATGACAAAAAAACAAATTGAGAAATATTTTAAATAGAGTCAAAGGACTTCTATGAATACACTCTGGAGTCTCAATATGTTGCAAAAGCATGATACCTACTTTCGTCATAGGCAAAAGAAGTTATTTAGCTCAGGTGTTACCAGCACCTGACTTTATTGTGGAAAATGCGCAGAAAGCTTTACGTTGGTTTGTGTGCCAAAATAATATTTTCAAGGTAACATTTGAAATTTAAGTCTCCCAAAATTGCGTTATCAACGTGAAGGTTAGATGTAAAAGACTGCTGATACATGCTCTAAATAAACTAAGAAACAGTAACGACTCCAGATTCACAGCCATCATTAAATGGCATTACAAAGCATAAAGCATGAAGGCTCCAGTTTACTCATACATGATATGTAGGAATTTACATTATCTCAGATTTCATTTTTTTGATAAAAGAATCATCTCCCCCGGAAACCATAAGGCTAATTTACAAAAGACCTTCGTTAAATATCAGAAGGAATAATATCGTATTAAAGTATACCAGCACTAATTGGCCCCATGTATGGCGAACAATTTTTAATAAAGTCCTTGCATGTGAGACGATGTCTTTCTGGTACAAAATAATGAATGTATTTTTTTCCCAACAAATTAGAATCTGTTTAGGCTGAAACTCTGGATAACAGACAGATATCACGAATGACAGCCTTCAGCACTCCGTTTCGTATGGTGAAGCACAATTTATATTGATATGGCTCAGATCAAAATTGACACAAATGGACGGAGGTACTGTAGGTATAAGGACAGGGCATGCGAACAAAATACTGGTGGGGTATACTGTATTATATGTTTATCAGCAGTATTAAAAAATTACATCGATTGCATATCCTTTACGGAGAGAAGTTCATTAACGCAACAACTTCTCCCCATACATCAATTTATACGGCTACATGTCGCATTTTCTTGTCAGGGCTGGATGTTTAGCAATCTTGTGACGATACCCCCAATTAATGCCGAAGCATAATTTTTCAGCTTCCTAGCTCATGGCACAAGGAAAGTGGTTTTAGGCAACACATTGCAGACACTGTAAACTGGAAAACTGATGGAGATTCGCGGTCAGCGTCTTAGATGCTTAGGCTGAATATGACTCTCCGTTTGTTTAAATAATACTTTTGTGATTTGTTATTTTTTGTGACATGTTTTGTTTCTTCAGGTAAAACATGTTGTCGTAAAAGCAATAAAGAAAAAAAAATCGCTGCGGCTATATAGCAAACACTGACACCTGGCGGCAAAAAAACATAACTTCTGGGCATCGGGTGATTCAGGAAAAAACCTTGATAATTGCGCTACCCATCCGCGAAACAACGATAGTCGTATGTTTATTATTTCGCATGTAATAAATTAACAAAAACCAACAATTATGTGTCATGACACTATATAATATGGAAGGGTTGGCTCGTTAAGAGATCGTTCCAATGTTTTCGTCTGTCATTATTTTCAGCTAGCTACGTGGTTTACATGACACTATGCGAAACTGGGACCAGTAATCTGTTGGTGAAGCGAGCCATCTTCACTCTCGTCTTCTCCTCTTTTTCGTGAAGCTTATGTTTATGGCTATTCGCCTCGTCGACGTCAAGGTCTTTAGAGGTGGAAAAGAACTGGGGGCAAGGAATAGAAAGAAATTCGACCATGAACTTTTAAACTAACCATAGCGACATTCGCCTGGAGTGAGTTTGGGAAACCAAGGAAAAGCGAAATCTGGATGTTTGGACGGGTATACGAACCAGCGTCCTCCCGAATGAGGGCCCAGAGCCTTACCGATCACCCACAACGCTCGGTATCTTTCGTGAAAGTGTATTATTCCAATCTTGACAATAACGGGTAAAATACAGCACTTCGGGATAGTACTTAAACCTTAAAGCTATTCTACAAGTATATGTACTTGTGTGTTTTATGATTTACTTATGCTAGGAGTTAATTTTAAGTCTTCGCTCCTGCATTACTTCTAAGAGGCTTTAGCGTGCACTACCTCAAACCACAATCGCAATGTAAACTGCACTCCCACGTAAAAATGAGCGGAGTGTTCTCTATTAGAGTTTGTGTAGAATGAAACAGTGCTGGTGCTGAGGGTAGCTTAAGGCCGAGATTAGAGTAGAGAGCGGCCTTAATCGCCGTGGTGTGTGCTCTCACACGGGAAGAGGTGCCGTAAGACGTGGCAAAACAAACTGAGAGCGTCCGCCGCACACACAGACGTACGGGGCGGCGCCCCGCAAATATTTGCGGGGCGGCCGGCGATGAGTTGACAACACCTGCTCGCCACGCCTCGCCTCGCCCCGCCCGCCTCGCCCCGCCCCGCCCGCCTGGTCTCCCCGTAAGCGGCTTCATTACAAGACGCTCTGAAACATAGGTTACCAAGTTTTTCTGGCCTAGCTTTTCAGGGAAAAATACATTGAATCTCCTTCTTATAACAAACAATGAAACTCATAGTGCTCCAACTTTATTGGATCGTAACCTACTTTTTCAAACAGTGATTCAATATTTTTTTTTGCTTATGGCTCGTTGACGTCGATGGTATTGGAGGAGGGAAAGGACTGACGACAAGAAACGGGAAGGATTTCGGCGGAGGCCTTTTGAAGGCAGCATCCAGGCATTCTCCTGGAGTGATATGGGTAAACCATGGAAAACCCAAATCTGGAAGTCCGGACGGGGATTCGAGCCGACGTCCTCCCGAATGCGAGGCCACCACGTTCGGTATGATTCGATAGTGCAACTGTTAGGTGAAGTGTAAAATATTATATATATAAATAAACGAGGTCACATTTCTAAAATTACTGTATTAAAAGATATTAAAAATATGAGTGGATTATTCGCAGTTTAGCAGATACATGTTATGAAAAATTATTATCAATCAGGGGGTTTAGCGCGGTGTACCGACATTAGTTTTTCGAAATTTGATGCATTATTTGTCATCAGCAATCTTGAATCTCCGCGTTACACTACTATTGACAATATGTTCCGTTCCTAATAAACTGCTGACCACGGTAAATCCTCATTTGGCTACATGTGATCGTGGGAATGAAATTAAAGACTCCTTTGATGCAACTCTTAAAGACCGATATAAAATGGAAAGAACAGGCGGCGGTTGGTCCTCGGTGTCCTCTAAATTGGTCTTGGACCAGAAACGTCCCCTAGGGTCTCTTCAACGCCCACCGGTATGCTGAAACCATTATTCTAAAATATTTATTCCAAATTTTTTGGGCCCACAAAAAATTTCTCATTGCCCCTTTTTTCAGGAAAAAACATACCGAATACGTTCCTTGTAATCAATATGTAACCCAAAGAGCTCTAATTTTTTTGGATTGTAACTCATTGTTTTGAAAAAATGATTCCATGGTGCCCCTCTCAATTGAAGTGTACAATATAATATATTGAAAAAAGGACAATTTTTAGAATTGATTTACGAAAATATATTAAGAATATTTCAACTTGTATCTTCTGCCACAAAACAACAGCTCTGTCTCAATACAAAGATGCTCTCCGTCTTATCGCAGCCATACGCATCTTACAGGAATTGCATCCACGGCTTTCTGCTATACAGAAATGTATCAGAAATCATAAGAAAAGCATTTAATTTAAAATTCAGAAAACATGTAGGCTCTTGCTTTATACAGTGCCATCGTTTGTGTCAAAACGATAGATCAAGATTGTATTGTTTTCCGGATGTTGTTATATAGATATATCAATTAGAGTGTCGGGATTACAATGAAATACAGAGAAGATAATGAAAAGTCACGCCTTCATTATTTTATAACTATGAGGAGCATTCCTGTTTCAAATACGGGATGATGTCGAGTAAATAAATTGTTTTCGTTTGGGTGCAGAAGTCTGATTTTAGCGATTTCCTTCAGACGTCATGTGGATCAAAAACAATTAGCAACTCTCAAAATTGTCGACACCTACTTCTTGATCTGATAATGGTTTACAACTTTGTCAATTAGTGAGTGTACGTAGGAACGATGCAATTTTATTTGAGCATTCTGACTAGAATGTCATCTGAGCTGGTTACTTTTCACTTTTTTTGTACCGCATCAGTAAGTATATTTCATTCGTCGGTAGAGAACAAGAAGCGTTACAATTACACTACTTTTTCCACGTATGCAGTCTTTAGATTAAACCGGTACTAGAGACAACTCAAAAGATATTTGAATGTTAATTAATTAATTAAGTCCTTATCGCGGGAATCATGTGAGACATTTTGCTAAGTCTTATGAATTAACGTGTTAGTGGCAACCTCGAACTTCGTTCTCTGCATACTATATATTTTCGTTAAAAAAATCGATTGAAAGTCTAGTTTGTTAAATGACCTGGTCGCCAGGATAGATTTGGCACTTTTGGTGATGGAAAAATCATGTGGAAAATTGAAATATTTTGTGCCGGACGTTAAATGTGTCCTGTATTAGTTCCCATAAACACAATTTGAGCGAAATAAAACACCAAGACGCCATCAACCCAAAATACTGTATTTGTCTCAGAAATTGTGAGGTTCTTAGGATGAAAATGAGATTGTTAGTAAGGTGTACAAAACTCATAGACAATAACTTGTACATGTTCTCCAGAAAATAGTCTATAATCGCTTACACAGCCACCCCTCAGCGTTATTGTACGTTAGTCACGAGCGCTTATGAAGTCGCGATGATGGTGGGTTAGATTTTAACGATAAAGTAAATCCAATTAGAACAAATTCCATTAAAACAGGAACGTCAATTGCACTTAATAATACAAATGTATGATTATTCTAAAAGTTATACACTACTGGAGTAATCTCAGAATCATTAATTAGACGGTGCGCAATACCCCACTCAAATGTCCGCGCCTTCTATCGTCCATCATCGAAACTACTTAAGCCTAACCGGTGGTAAGAAATTATTATGGCAAAAATGCATCCGCTACGTTGATAAAACCGCTCAAATATCCAGAATTCTATAACGTAATTCATACAAAATACATCCACACATATAAATGGTCCATGATAGTCTATCAAACATAAACACAGGAACTCAACTATTAGCTGTGGTATTACAAGGTGTGATTTCTATGCTATCGAAAGGAAATAAATTTCGAGGTATGGTATTGGAAATGCGCTTTAAGTTTCATTTTTAACGGCATGTAGCGAACTACAGTTTTTATCAATTTATTTATGTCACCGAGGTAAAGTTGATTAATGTGAATATAATATATTTTACAGCAAATATTTTATTTTTTTTGTGAAATGTTGAGAGATGAAATCGCAATGAAATGAGGAGCCATAACCTAGTTTGTCTTGGACTCAATCACGAATCGTGGAGTCTGGATGTTGAACTAGTAAGAAATTGACTGGTATAGTTTTTGAAATCCTGGAACAAGCTTACCAATTAAGACAGAACAAACAAAAATCTGTATTTAACCATGGTGAGCTAGGTAAGCACGTTACCTGAGGGTATTGAGCTAGGAAATGTGAATAAAGAAAACTCGTTATTTTTAAGCTCGCTGTCCAGGTTACTTGTGTTGTCATGAACTACGGCGTCGATTCTTTCGATTCATAAACATTGTTACTGCAATTTCAGTGCACTTTAACAAGACAGCTTTTGACAACATGATCATTATAATCCGAATTATTCAGCTCAAACTGGATCGCCATTAGCTGCATAATGCGGAATAGCAAAACAATACATGAATCAGGCTAATAATAACGTTGGTCCATAACTGAAGGATATTGATGTTACCTATAATTAAATATGGAAGCTGTAACAAGGTTTGTTTTGTGGACGTTAACTCAAATTACTTATTTATCCTCGTCACAAAAAGAGCCAGACGAAACGGTACAGCAGCTAGTAATGAGACTCCTGCATTAAAAACGCTAGGGATCGTAATTGCGGAGTGGGCCACTACGAGGCTAAGGTGGAAAGTTGTCGGATGGACCCAGAGGTGGCATAGCTATCGATGCTTATTTTTGTGATGTTAGTATATGTATTGCAATAATGAACGTCACTTTAACTTAATCTGTGAAATAGTTTTTTTTATACCTGTTTTTTCCCGTCTCGTTGGTTGCGGCATTGTGCTTCGAGTCCCAGTGACGGAAGAAATTTTCTTCACTGGGACTTGGTTGGCAGGGTAGTAGAGGTGGTGGTGCACAACAATTCCTAACCACCAGGTTGTGCGCCAAAGTCCTCGGTTAAATCCCAAAACCTGTCTCTTCTTCCCCTATTATTTGATTCAACACTTAAACCCTTTATAATGAACACACATACTATCACAGTCATCCATATCTGCAGTAACACATATGAACAGTCAATGGGGAAGGCAACGGTAAACCACCTCCGTTATAGCTTCATAAGAAGAAGAAACGCTTTTTTAAAGCTTACGTATTGAGTATTTGTCTCGCTTAAACGAGTAAACAGAAATATCGCGACGACATTAAATTCTTTGTTTGTTGATCGTGTCCATCTAGTAGCTCTTCCCAAATCTAAAGAAATTTATGGATGAAAACGTTCCTAGTCAAATGATGAGGTTGTGGTAGTAGATGTGTGTTTTCCAGACTCTCTTTTCAGGGATAGAATACAGTTACCAGAGAAACTTGGATAAGGTGCATTGAACTTATGGAGAATAAATAGAAAACAAAAGTATTTTAGAACTAAAATCATATCTTTCACTGCCAGGCCGGTAACTTTTCAGCATGCTCTCATTCAATCAATTTCAGAACCTGACATAGGTGCTACACTATTGTTCTGCGAGGACTGATTATTTCTTTATTACTCGAAGTATGGAAGAGTCTAATGTTCTTAGACAACCTATGCATTGCGCCAAAAATTCTGTATGGTCGCTGAAGCCTTCAAAAAGCAATTAGTCCTTCAGTTCTCGATTTCGAAGTTTTTTATGTTATCTCAAAGGTAAAAATAAACTTTTGTCTTGTTTCTATTCACATTTATGTATCAATAAATTAACTGCAATAAAATATTCCGCTTATGACAGCTTTGACAGCGAAATTATTGTCCATCTGCCTGCTGATGACTTACAGTGTACTTGTGGACTTCGTGTAAGTGGGTGCCTGATGAATACAGCAGTGAACCTTGTAAAAACGTTGTCTTCTTGTGACACAATCCGACTGCAAACCCGGGACGACTATGTTAAATTTACACGCTGCGAGAATCTATGTTCACACAGTGAATTAACTATTTCAGCAATGCTATACATAATTTCTTCCGTCAATCCCTTTTTGTCAAATAATACAAAGCTTATAGTGATGGATAAGGTATCACCGACTTGCGACATATACTCTGTATACGATAAATCACACAGTTCGTTTAAATTATGGATTCCCAACCTTTATTGGTCTAACGCACCCTTTCAGGAAAAAAAATTGCTCACCGTTCCCCCTTCTTTTACAAAACATTACTCATCCCTTCCATTTTTTTTTAACCGACTCTCTTTTTGTAATGAACAATGTAACTCATAGTGCTCCAACGTTTTGGCTCGTAACCCACTTTTTAAAACGGTGGTTTGATGAAGAGTGTAATATGATATATAGGAAAACACGGACATGTTTCTAAAGTTAATTTATTAACAGGTGTTAACAATATTGGTGTATTGTTCACAGTTTGATTGACAAATGGTTACTATGCAAAAAATACCATTGAGAGAGCTCAGTGTAAAGATACTAATTTCTCGATGTTTGGTGCCATATTTGTTGTCGGCAATATTAAATCACTCTGTTCCCCAATTGAAAATTTGTTTCTTTTCTCAGCTAATAAATTGCTGACTGCGTTAAATCCTGTTTCAGATACATATGATCTTAGGAATGCAATTAAAAACTTCTTTGATAAAGCCGAATATAATAATGGAAAGCAGGAGGGCGGCGGCTGGTCCTCAACGCCCCCAAAATTTGCCTTGGACAAGAAATGTCCCCTTCGACTTCATTAACGCCGAATGGTGGGCGTTAGCGCCCCAGTTGGAGACCACTGGTTTAAATTTAAGCTACACTTGTGTCCGGTACACTACTCACTTCTTCGCAACGGCTGCATGGACGAGACGCAACCCGCCGAGCAGAAAAGTAGCATTGGTAGCGGCAGCTTCAGGGGTCAGCATGAATTCCCAGTGAAATTTGCTTCTGCAATTATTGTCAATAAGTGTTTAAAAAACTCTTCAAAAGGCAACAATTCTGCCTATCCTGTACAAATTATCTTATTATCTATTACCAAAGAAAATAAACAAAAAGTTCAAGACGATTGCATTCAGACATCGAATATTGTATACGCAGAGCTTTTGTAAATATTTTCGCATTGGTACACTCTCTTTGCTGTTTCATGTACCCGCTTTCCAGAGTGTTTAACGTATGTCTCCGTGCTGTGGCCACTGTTCCTCGTCGTCGAGGCCCCCTGGTTTTCCCCGCGGCACTTTAAGCGTCTTAGTGGCGGCCCAGACCACTGGCATTGTCCCCTGCTCGGTATAACGAAGCACTTTTTCGCTGGTCCAGTCTACCGCTAATACGATTTAATTTCATTAACTTGTTTCGGGACAGGGCTACCTACTTAATTCATTAGCGGGTCGCGGATGGAGGCCTCCTGCGGGCCGCAGCATCAATCATCGCAATTCCATTACGGCGGCTGACTCCCGCGAGACAAAGCCGGACACCCGGCCCGCCAGTGGTCCCAACTTCGGCAACCGGAGAGCTCCTAGACTACTCTTCGTAGGGATCAAACGACTGAAAGAAGCAACAGGTCTATCTAGGCGAAGAAGCTGTTGTTACAGCGAAGGGCGTAGCCAAGATTAGCTTCAAGATAGAGAAAAAACAGGGAAACTTAATAAAAATATTTGTTGAAAATAGTTTTAATTGAAAAAAATTTAGACACTCAATTAACTTATTTAAACACTAGTCAGCGTCACGTTTTGGCAAAATTTATTTTTCAATATTAAAAGTGGGAATCTTTATTTTCATATATTTTTCGCTTTACTACTCGCGAGAGGGAGCCAGTGCCCCATCCTGACCCATCCTGGCTACCCCCATGGTTTCAGTCCTCAAACACAGCTTTATATGAATTTGAATCTTATGGTTTAAGTGCAATGGTATGGAGAGATATTAACATTAATTTCAAATTTGTATACTTTCCGTATAAATGAGTATTGTTTTGACGGATGTAATTATTTAAATTAAGTGTAATTCGATTAAAAACAGTATGCTGTATGAAATGTTAATTGAAAGTCTATAATTATGAATGTTGTGTGAGCCATAGTGTTTCCAATATGATTTTCGGCTTTTTTGCGTGTTTGATTTTGTCAGTTTCATGTTTAAATGCCTGTAAATATTCTCTATTTTCATTAAAAAATGTTTCTCCATGATTATCAATAATTACGTATAGGTTCTGACTGTTTTTGTGTTAAATCTTCTGTTTGGAGCGATTGTTGGCGATCCAGAAGCGTCGGTCATCTGTTTCAATCTTTTGCTTGGGCTTTACGCTTCGTCGACGGCGAGGTTATTAGAGGCGGGATGGGATTGGGGCAAGGAACGGAAAGGAATTCGGCCATGACCTTTTTGAAGGAAGCATCCCGGCATTCACCTGGAGTGATTTGGGGAAACCACGGAAAACCCAAATTTGGATGCTCGGACGGGGATTCGGACCCGCGTCCTCCCGAATGCGACGTCAGAACACTAACCGTTTAGTTCGCTGGAAACTGCTAACAGGACGCTGTGTCTGTAATGTTCTTTAGAATTTTATTAAAAGTTGACGCCTTATCCTTGTAAGTATGAAGATTTAGGCAGGATAAAAATTCAATAATTACGTGTACCAGCGGCCTTGATATTTCGTCACCTACTTGAATATCCAGAAGTTATAGGAATTATCATACTTTGGTGAAAATTTAAATTATGTTGCGAAAATCTTACAAAAATCCGTAATTCTTAGGACTGATTTATAATTATAAAAAGCTAGTTTTGGTCATTTATAACGTCATATGTCACGCCATGATGTCGCACTATGACGTCACGCTTTTCGCCAAATGATATTTTAGGTTATACACGTTATTTAATAATAGCTCTTCTTAGGTAAATATCCACGAATAAATTAACTGTCAGAACACTGAAAAAAGTACGTATTCTGTTTAAATCGACATAATAATTATTAGTTGCTTAGATTTATTTAAAATTGGTTTTATGTAAAAGTATTCGTTAAAATCTTTGGCCGCAGATATGTAAGATAAAAGCTTTAATTTTCGCAATATTAGTGGCAGTTTTGATAGACTGTTAGAACTGGCACTTGACGTTACAGCAGAGGGCATGGGTAATTTAATTTTTTCTTTAAAATAATTTAATTTGTTTTCTTTAGTGTTCTGTTACTTAAATCATTACTTCGTTTTAACGAAAGAAGTTCCACACTGATCGGGATCTGTGCAGCATAGACTACAATTAAAACTAATATTACGTGTAATGACGTAAATGATTATGATTTATTTTTAATTTTCTTTACTTTTACTGATGTAAAATTTCAGCCGCATGTAATTGTGTCGGCCATTCAAAGGTTGTAGTATCTATCTGAATCACGAATATAAAAAAAGGAAGTTGGAAAAACCCTAAAGATTTTTATTTAGTTTATATAGTGATACATTATTACCACTAAAATGCTATATAGTACATGTATTAATATGCGTGTGATTGAAGTATTGTTTCGGCAAGTTTAGTACTTGGTTAGGTTGAAATGCAACCTGGACCAGGACAGCATCGAAAACCATTTGTTACAACGCAAGGTACTAGGAATTGCAATGAGCTTTCTTTTATAACAATTATAATTATTTAAGC
This sequence comes from Vandiemenella viatica, assembly GCA_031002005.1. Taxonomy (NCBI): domain Eukaryota; kingdom Metazoa; phylum Arthropoda; class Insecta; order Orthoptera; family Morabidae; genus Vandiemenella; species Vandiemenella viatica. The sequence goes on along the minus strand of JARYHS010013630.1, from coordinate 94,087,282 downwards.
AATTGCTAAGTAATGTATTGCCAGAACACTGATAGAAAAGTAAGAATTTCGTTTAAATTGGCATATTAGTTCTCAGTTGATTTTTTTACTGAAATCATTACTTGGTTTGATTGAAAGAAGTTCAAATTTCATCGCGATCTACGCTGCCTAAACCACTATTAAAACTAATATTACGAGGCATAACGTAAGTTGTTGAGACTTATTTTTAGCATCATTCGTACTTACGTGGTCATCATTTCAGCCGGATGTAAGCTGTGTCGGCCGTTAAAACATCGATCTTCATCGTAGATAATAAGAAAGATAAACAGTAAAGATTTTGGATCAAGTTTGTATCGTGATGCATGATGACATTGACATGCGATACGAGGAATGTATTAATTCGCAAAAGCTTTGATTTTCTAGTGGTGATAATGGCGGAGATTGTGGTTAGGCTGAAATGCAACCCGGACCAAGTTGACAACTGAAACTATTTGCTGCAGCAGAAGGGACGAGAAATTAGATTGAGCTTTATTTTATAATAATTCTACTTATGAAAGCAACTCAGAAGAAATTAATAGCCAGAACATTCCGATAAATCCGTCACATTTGACGGGCTATGAGGCTAGTTAACTAGTAACTATGAACTTACGGCGCAACTACAGCGAGTAGCTTATCACTGTTTCCCGAAAATGGCCTTCTAGCTTTTTACCATCACTAGTTGCAGCGCTAATACTTCACGCCCATGAATAAATAATTCGTTTTTTACAACTTTCTTCAAGAGATAAACGCTACTTCACAAAGCTACCTACTTCTTCCCGACGTTTCAACCAAGCCTTAGATCGTGTTCAGGAAACTAGCCTCCAGCTGAGTCTCCTAGATTGAGCCTGTAGACGACCGAAGGCTTGGTCGAAACGCCGGGAAGAAGGATGAGGATTTGTAACAGTACGACTGCTGCGAAAACAGCACAATCTTTTATAATGTGTTCGTTTATTTGTAATAAGTAATGTAAATGTACAGTAATAATCATAATTTATGAATATCTCTGAAGGCAAAGATTAAGCGGTGGCGTTGGAGCCGAAGTAAAGAAAAAAAATATAAAGGCAATAATGAAGACAGATTACAGAACGTATAGGATAGCGTGATAATACAATGCAGGCTGGAAAAAGCTGCTTAAATCATGAATCAATTAGTTTGACTGTAAGCAGAAAAGGTAATTGAATTACAGGTATGTCAATTTTGTTGTGGCAGCGGATACTAATAAGTTAATCTTGCGATAGAGTATAAAAGTAGTGAAATTAAAAATAGCGTTTGGCTTAACTTGCAAAGTTATTGATTAAAGCGTGATAAACGAGTGTTTGTTTGTAAGAGAATAAAAAAGGCGCGAAAAGGCAGTATAAACGTTTTCTTTCAGATACGAGTAATATAGTAGTAAGAAAGGAGGACTTTTGGAATTGTAACCTGGGAGTCAGAACACTATCACAACCGTGGCGGTACAGTTTGATGATCAATTCTTGTGTAACTCGACGAAACAAATGGAAAGAATATATTTTTGTTGTTGTTGATATTTCGCTTTTTCCTAGACATATCGAATGTCAAAAATTGATTATAGGTATAGTTGCTAGTGTCTTTGGTGACGTTTTTCTACTGGTACAGTCCTTATTTCAAGCTAACCACAACCGGTATTAAGAAAAAAAAAGATCCATTGTGCATGTCCAGTGTGAAGTTCCTTCTGACTTGGGTGAGTGTTTTTTTTTTTGGGTCCAGGTTGTATGTCAACCTAGCCACCTGAATTTTGAGACAGTGTATCTCGAGAAGTAAGAGAGATATCGCAATATTTTATTCTTCACTTTCGATTTATCTCGTAACGTTACATCAGAATCCATCATAAAATTTGGCTTTGGCGAAATGTTTCTTCTGGCCCAGACCGCATTTCAACCTAATCTGACACTGTATACCTCGAGAACTAAGCGAGGAAGCAAAATGTTTTATTCATGTCCTTCGATTTGTCGTGTCCTGTTATATAAGAATCCATCACCAAATTTCGGCGCCCCGGTTATCATAGAATCTCCAGAGAGCTGTCACTAGGTCAAAAGCTGACATAACGTGATCTCGCCCTGGCTCAAAACGACTACCGAAACATATTAAAGGAAAAGAAAACTAGTAATAATTATTTTCAAGCACGATCACTGAAAGTAAAAGCTTGATAGTTGTATATAAAAGTAAAAATAACGAGTCATTACATTCGAGTAAGCTTTGCTGATTTCATATCTCTGGGTGAATCAGGACTAATATAGGTTACATAGTCCCTCGCAGGCAAGATTTTCAAATTTGTCTATCAAATTTAGCAGTCAGTTTAGTTCAAGATAACGGTGAATATCGGTAGTTTCTGATAAAGCCAGTATAGTCAACCGTATGATAGGATTAGTTACGTTATCAATCGATGAAGAAGCGGATCCCTTTAACGGGTTAACAGTTATATTCTGCGCTACTCCTTACAGCATTGCGTGAAGTAAGAAACTGGTGAAATCGCATTAAGACTCCTAGCATTCAGTACACGTTTCAAACATGTTAGTCTTACGTTGTGACATCACTAACAGGTTGCCTTGAAAAATATCGGAGGTTTGGCGGAGCATCTTGAAGTTTTCATTATATGTTTGCTCGACACCTTCACAAGTCTACAAGTAGCAGTGGTCGATTGCAATGTTACCAACGAATACATTTTTGCATCTCTTCCAACCTAATTAAATTATAGTCGGTGTATCTTTACAACAAATTTGCTTTGCTGATATGAGTACGCGAGGAAGCTCCGTGGTTCAGATTCCACTTTGAACGATAGATCCAGTCAAAACAATGGTGGAGTGTGCCGCAAAGCGAAACAATGTGTCACTTGGCGTCCGAACAAACCTTCGGGTTGTTTCAGCCAAACGTTCCATTCTTATAAGCGTGTTTACTTTCGTATCTATGTAAATTATCTCTCTCAACCTGTTTCCATCGTCCATTATTTTAATGGTAATGCTCCTTGACCATCGTTTATTACAGGTGGCGGAATATTATAATACATGGTTGTCTGCAGAAGCTTCTAATTTTTTCCTACCTTCTTCTCATCCATACACGCCAACTAAGTCAAATATCGGCCTATTGTGAGACCTTTTTTCTTAAATGCCGTTATTTCTCATTGTTTTTTTTTTTTTAGAGTCATAGTACCGAGCGTGGTGGGTGAGTGGTTAACGCTATGGCCTCGCATTAGGAAGGACGCTGGTTCGAATCCCCGTCCGGGCATAAAGATTTTGGTTTTCCATGGTTTCCCCAAATCACTCCAGGCGAATGCCGGGATGCTTCCTTCAAAAGACAATGCCCAAATTCCTTCCCGTTACTTGTCCCGAATCCTATCCTGCCTCTAATGATCTCGACGTCGACGAGGCGTAAAGACGTAAGCAAACAAAAAAAAGGGTCATAGTACACCTCTTCGAAACACAAGTTACTGCTTTTAGACAGTACCCCTGAATTTATTACTTCACTTAAGACAGTTAATGGCGTTTTTCCTGACGATTCGATTTAGTCATTTCCCTTAGCTCATGTTAGTATCTATTAATAGGGTCTTCAATATTGGAAAGTTCTTTAGTCTTCCAAAATTATTGTTATGAAGTCGTCATCCGGTCTTTACCTTTGCTCTATTTGATAACTGCCACCAACTAGGATTTCTGTCTATTCGTTTGAAATCCTTGGTTCTGAGGTTATTCTTTATTTCCTCGTGTATTTTCTTTAAGTCGATTTTTGTGTTGCGTATTAAATCTGTATGATCTACATGTATCTGTAAATTATTTTCGATACGAAGGTACTCGAACATTTTTAATTGCCACCGAACTTCATCATTTGAACAAGAGCAGGTCTGATAAACGTTATTCTTCGCAGTCTTCACTTTTCACGTGTATAATATTCGTGCCTTATTCCGTAGCGTTTTTTTAGCCTTAAGTAATGATAAAGATTGTAGTTTCCTTTCATTTAAATTTCAGTGACACGTGAAGGTAGCATATTCTAGTCTTCTTATGTCAGTGACCGTATAAACGTGAATTATGAGGCATTTGCTTTAAGGTATAGCCACAAGAAAACTGCTCCTCGTCAGCTTTAACAGCAGACGCTGAAGGACTTTACATTCCGCGTGCTCCGTTGTTATGGGTTATAACGATGGCAGTGGCACCAAGACACACATTTCTGAGAGAAAAAACTGCGTTATAAATGGTTGCCATTTTCTGCTGTAAGTGCCGTATTGGCTGCAGGTGTGCAGGCTTCATCATTTTTCCCTTGTGTAGTTACAATAAAACCCAGAGCGTTATACGGTAGCTGTAATCGTATATAAGACATCACCACGAGGAAAATAAAAGCTACAATAGTGCTTCCGGTATGTAATATAGGTTTCACAATTTCGTGAAGTTGTTTACTTATTGTTTTTACCCACTTCATACTCAAAATGAAAGACGTGATGTTAGGAAATAGCATTGTCAGCGAGTCTGAATGTATTTCCGACAACTTGTGTTCTTATACAAAATAGTTTCTTTTACAATTAATATGCGTGAACTTTTAAACTGAAAGACTAAAGAAATTTTTCTCAGGTTATATGTTATTACATATTACCTATAATATCCATTGTGGAAAAGTTCTGCCGGCACATTATTATTATTATTTTCTAAAAATAAATTGTGACTACAATGTGTACTTCTGATGATGAAGGTGACAAAACCATACAATTTTTTGGGATAATTGTCTGTCTGTATATGTGTTTGCGTGTCATGCAAAAACGAAAGTACTGGTTTTAATTACACTGCAAATATTGGGAGCTTATGTTGTCGGTGAGGATATAGGATACTCTTGATCACGATACGTCACAAATTGGCGATGATGTTAAGTCCATACTCGTAAATTTATATTTCTTTTTCTGACTGTCCACGCAGAAACTAATGAATGGATTTCAATGTAACTTTACATAGTAATTGCTTATGTCACCAATCAGGGATTAGGATACATTCTGTTCTGATTAGCACATGACCTTGAGGCTTAAATCGTAAATTTTTAAATATTTGTCTATCTGTGCGCGCTTTACTCAATAACTTAAGAATGAATTTCATCGAAATTTGGTATAAAGATAACGTATGTCATCAGTTATACATATAGTGTACTTTATATCCTAAGTTCCATACGTCGCCCATAATACGGAGGGCAAACCCGTAAATTTTCGAATTTTTGATATCCGACTAATATCGTCTGGTGGAGCTTTCTTGTAGTCGAAGTGCCTTCCATTGTAGGTCATATCTATGCCGTAATGTGCTCGACAGACACGGAGTCAGGAGAACAGGCGTCTTGCTGCTCTTACCTGACATTCTTGTCCGGCCATCTTGTCTGGGGTTTTCCGTGGTTTTACTGTCACTAAAGGCGAATGCTGGGATGGTTCCTAGGATGGGCATTTTAAAAATATATCGATAAATATCGAGACGATGTTTACAAACACTATCGATATACATCGGGGAAAAAATCGATATTTCGATATTTTTGGCTAAAGGGAGTAATTATCTAAAAAAAAAATCATAAAATACATGAAAATATTTAAGAAAATTCTGAAAATTAAAGACACAGGTAGAAATTATACAAACTATTATTAATTTTTTATTTTTTCAATCAATCAAACCAGTATTCGTCTGATATGGACATCAAAAGGACTCTCTGTTTTATGTGCACCCCCGTCAGTCTACTCCTGTTGTTCGGCACAGCTAAGTTGACTGCAGAAGCCACTCTTTCAGACGACACAGAAGAAGCTTGACATATAAGGTATTTCAGCGCGATTTCCGAAAGCACTCACTTGGAGCGCTGGCAATTCACCCAAAACTTTACTGGGTCTGATTTTCTGTCTATTAATGGTTGGTCCAGATACTGCTTAAACTCATTATGAACTGAGCCAGAGCTTGGGACCTCTTGCATAACAGTAGTGCTAAGGGATAATAGCTTTTCGTGTGTGGACTAGATTGATGTTTTATCTGCGATATCTTGTGTTTCTGCTGCATATCTTACTTTTGGAGAACGTTAAGTTGCAAGTAAATATATTTACTTATTGTAGATATCGCATTTAACACACCGATTGGAGAAGTGTATACGTTTAAAACGAGGGTCCAAAATGGTAGCTGCTGCAAGGAATGTAATTCTTTCTAAATGACTTAATTTCTCTTGAATTTTTTGGAGTAAAGCCTCTTTTACCGTGAATCCTAAAGTGGTCGAAGGAGTAGCTTGTTCCGTTACTTGTCGAATCAGATTTGTAACAGGAATGGCTAAGCTAGCAGTCACGTAATTTGTGCCACTAACCTCTCCAGTGGCTTCTTTGAAAGGACGAAGAAGGACAATAAGGTCATGTATTACATTAAGCTGTGGAGTTTTGACTATAGACTTGATTGTAGAAATTTAAATGAATTGAGGGTCATTCATAATGACTTGTGGTTCATCAACCGATTAATTGTTATTGGTAAATAATAACAAAAAAAGTTGAAAAGAGAATATTTCAATTACAAAGATAAAATAACCGCTTACATAAAAATGACGTAACGTAAAGTTGTTAAAATTTAACAGCTTTTTTTAACCTATAAACCGCTGATGAAGCTGTTATACTATGACGAATTCATTTTTTAAGACACTTTCAGAAGATCGGATATGTACGTATATTTATCCTATATACATGTAACGATTAAATTGGATACTGAATTGCGTTCGTAGAAAAATATCGAATTGTTGCTTAAAATCGATACAGCAAATACAGTATCGATATATCGAAAATAAAAATATCGGCGATAAATATCGATTATATTTAGAAAAAATATCGATATATCGATACATCGACATATTTTGCCCAACCCTAATGGTTCCCTACAACTCCACGGCCGAATTCCATCGCCCTTCCCTCCACTTTAGGCTAGTCGGCTGAAAAGGGTTATTGAAGAGCTTCTAGCAGCCCGCCTCCCCGGTTATACTTGGATGGAATGGAATTTATTTATTTATTTTAAAAATAGTTCGACTTGTTTTGAGTCAGTGAAAAGGCGAATTCATTCTCCTACCTGTCATTCGGGAGGATGGGGAACAAATCCGGTCCAGACATCGTGACAGTGGTTTTCTGTGGTTTTCTGTGGTTTCGCACAGTCCCTCGAAGCGAATGGTTGGGTGGTTCCTTTCAAAGGCCACAGCCGACTTCCTTCTAATTTCACACTCTCTCTCCTTACGTCAGTTAGGCTGTAAAGGGTCTCAGAGACCCTCCAGCAGCCCGCCTCCCAGGCTCTTCGAACGATTCCGGCAATGCAGCACATAACTTTGCTAACCCACTGGTTAGTACTCTCGGCGAATATGAAACTGCCGCTGACAAACATAAATGGCCATCGGTGCTGAAGGAGCGATAAGAATAATCAATAAGACGCCAACAAGACGACCAAGAAAACGTTGTTGCCAAAATAAGAGAAGACTGACTGACGAAATGTTTCAGGACAACTACCAGGTCTAAAGCTGAGATTGGCGAAGGTAATTTTGTGATTCTATTAGGGATTTTATATCACATTTTATGTACATACAAAATAAATAAATCCATTCGAACACACACTAGGCGGAACCACTTCAAATATTGCTTGCAAAGAAGCCATGTGAATAACACTGCAGTGGGTCTGTAGGCGTCAACAACCATAAAGTTTACAGACTAGTGGTAGTTGCAAGGGGAGGATGATGTGTGCAAATGTGAATAAACCGTTGCATACAATATACATTAAAGGGAGGAGGGGGGTCCAAGAAAACGGAATAAACAGAACTGCATTTACCTACCCAGGCAGTATTTATTTGTTAGTTTATCTGTGAATTAATAGCACAAATCTCAAATCCCGCGTAAAGAAGTCGCGGACACAACTAGTATCTGAATAAGTTTATTACTGGGAGAGTATTACATCGTTTCTCTCATTTCTATCGTACGAGAAATTTGCTGAAATATAGAAGGAAACTGTAGTATGCCAACTGACATGTGCACGATAATTCTAGCATACGTAAGAACAGCGTTCAAACCGACCTGTTACCATACGTGATGTTCTCTCGCTGTGCTCTAGAATAAGCGTCGAATTGACTGTTTTAAAAGTTATGTATGACTGATGATATCTTTTTCTCATTTTGTAAAGTAGATAATTGAGAAATGTTATCCTGTCAGTTACTTATTTGTCTGATACTAAAAAAGGTTCATGTTTCTACACGATCCTGTGGTGATATAACACTCTCAGTCATCGTGTTAATTTACGTCCTCAAACTAACAAGTAATTCAATTAGTCGGAGGTAATAACTCACCACTTTGATTTAACACAAATTTATTTTTATTTGGAGATAATGTTTGTAAGAAGATTCCATCCCCTCAGGGCTCGCCATCTAATAATTTTTTAAATGATTTTTCTTAAATTCCTGATTCAAAATAGATTTATGTTACTCTCAATCTTCTGAAGTTTCTTAAACACACTCCAATGGTTCCTAATAACACACCATTCTCTTACTTACGTTGCAGAATATGATGGATAACGCTTGTTTTCAATTAACCAACTTCTTTTCTGAAAACACAATATAAGATTTACTGCTCCATGAATTTAGTAGATTAAACAAAGATTCTTGAAACCTTGATACTGGCGTGCGTTTAAGGTTTGATTAAACCTAACTTATTAATCTCAATAATATCTGACGCAATCTTTACGTAATTCAACGAAGCAACCCTTCACAGGTCTTCCTTTACTATAGAACGCCAAATGTCTCACACTTTGGCTTCGATGAAACAAAACTTCACTGAATACAAGTAGTCTTTACTGTAAAGCGGCGCATGACCTATCACTTCTCAGTACACTTCAGCTAAATTCAGCTCACAGCCGCGCACACCCTTTCATGCAGTTAAATCTACCAAGAGACCTCGCTCTACGCTGTTCAACCTGCAAAGCTCAAAAGGCCAACATTAAAAAATTCATAATGGCAAGATACCTACAGGCATTGCTGGAGAAGACGAGCCATCAGAACTTGTACCTTACCTGTACTTGTTCAGCGCTCACTCCCATTCAGAATTTAGAACTGAAAAAAGACTAAACGTCTTCATCTAGGTCCTAGTATTCGTTGGCTGTTACAGATTTTTTTTTTATACCTTTTCAGCGAATTCTCGGTCGTCATAACACATTCTGCCTGCTTCACGGTGGTTCTGACAGTGTTCCATCTAAGCATACTCATACTTCGCATGCAGAAAGCCTAATTATCGTTGTAATTCCTCTGAACGTTTGGGATGAGGGTCTCAATATTTTATTTATATATAAACCGTCTTGTTGTGATATGATATTTAGTATCATACACGTATACACAGCCCTACGAGCCAGTTTTCTGCTGATTAAAATTCTTTAAATTAATTAAATTTGTGTCTGAAGATAAACGCAGTCATTAATTGTAAATTTGTCTACTTTTTCTATGAATGAGTATTGTTTTTATGAATAAAAATTATTTAAATGAACTGTAATTTGATTAAAACAGTACAGTGTCTGAAATGTGAATTAAAAGACTATAATTAAGAATTATGTCTAAACTAAAATATTTTGAATGTAATTTTGAATGTTTAGAATTGTTTAATTTTGTCTGATGTTAACATGCTTGTAAATATTTTTATTTTCATTTAAAAATGTTTACATGTGATTCTAAATAATTTTGTACATGTTTTAGTTGTTTTTGTATGATTTCTATTGTTGGAGCTATTGTTAGCGTTACAAAAGCGATGTTTTCTAGAAAATTCTACAACGCCTATTTAAACTCGATTATCGTGAGCGGACAATTTCGTTCGGAGCGGTGTTAACACGACACTATGTCATTTGTTTGTTAATGAGCTATAAAACTTTGGAAGAAGTATGATGTCTCGTTCTTGTACTTCGTTCTGAGTATTTCGTCGAAATAAAAGGATGAAAAAGTTTGTCGTTGCGGTTGTTATTGACGCTACCCGTCATTATGAGAATTATAAGACGACCTGACAAAATTACCCGTAAAGCTTCATAAGTTGAATAACACTTTTGTAAAAATTTCTTTTTTTAAGAGCTATGTATTAATGAATGGAATTACCAGTATTGATATTTTGAACAAAAAGTATGGCTATATTGACAACAGTTTCCCGGTTCTGTCTATCAAGGCAGTCAAAATTGGAGCAATATAATAGAAAATGGGTAGTACTTTACACGGACCTAAATAATTTGTAATACGTATTATGCTGGGGCCGTGTACTGTAATGATGTCCTTGCTGCAGCAGTACAAGGAACTACCTCCCATTGAAACATTGAGAACTGGATCATTTATTGACACTAATGACCGCATCGTTGACGCGCCATAAAGCATGGACTACAACAACAGTAGTTGCTCCTTTAACTGGATTAGCAGCTCGGGGGTGTAGAATAATGCCGCGACTTGTCTGTGCTGTGCCGTGGTTCAATGCGCTCCACCTGTTGCCACCAGGCGCGCCGGGCGGGGCCAGCTATCGGTCGTTGGGTGGGCTGGCCGCTCCTTTCAGGCGCACCTTTTTTATAAGGCGGTCGAGTGGGGAGTGCCCCTTCAGAAAGGCAGATATTGAAATTTCGGCGCCGGCCCTCGCCACGGGTGAGTGAAAGTTGCACCGCGCTTGCCCTCACCACCAATTTGCTTTTCATCCATCTGGTACCACTGAAGGGTTTTCCTATCCTAACTGACGTTCTCAATTCTGAAACGAAACGACATGTGAGAGATATTACTCCAAAATTTGAATTAGATTACTTCAAGACTGGGGTGTCAACCGTAATACGGCTGTTCCCTACACTGTGTTAAAATTTGTTTATGAAGATATGGTTGTATATAAATTTAAAATAACTCTACTTCTAAGTGATTACTAAATGCATCAACTGACAAGAAAATTATCAACCTTTAAATTTCAGTTTGTGCAGTGTCAAATTATGTTAAATTTAAGTTTTTGCTTGAAAACATCTACACTAATATCATAAATGCGAAAGTAACTCTATCTCTTTGTCTGTTTGTTATGTTTAAGCGATTTAACGTCTAAACCGCTCTTGATTAAATTTGACAAGGAAGAACTGAGTATCATTAGGGAGGACATAGAATTTTTTTCGATATGAGTATCATATTTTATCACGAAGTTTTGATATTAATCGAACGATGAAAGACAGACGGATAGCGTGTGTACTTGTAAGTCTCCATAATGTTACTATATCGGTCGCCCAGGGTTTGTTTCCCTCGCAGTCAGTTTGTATATGGTCTATTCTGTTACTATTTTTAAAGATGTTGCAAATTGGTTCTGTGTTCATTGGTAGAATGATATGGTGGTGGCTGTGACGTCATATTATCCCGAATCCATTCTTTTTGGGACAGTTTACACGTAACTTAACAATTTTCTATATCCAAATCTAACAATAAAATTCTTATTCCAAGCGTGCAAAGTCGCGGGTAACAGCTAGTTCCACAGAAGTTCGGCCACCTCGAAATGATCATGATGTAGGATGATAAACTCTGATGCCGGTTCGATTTCGGCCTCACATTTATTAAGTGTAAGGTTTTCCTTCTGTCGCCTTCAGTGTTTATCACAATTCTATATGGAGTGTAAGACTATGTGCTACAATGCATTGTTAGATATTAGATGAATGACTTTGGTCCAAATCCCATTAAAAACATTTTGAATTGTTTTCTGACTTACCGAGCGTGCTGGGTGAGTGGTTAGCGCTCTGGCTTTGCTTTCGGGAGGACGGCTGTTCGAATCTGAGTCAGAACATCCAGATTTTGGTTTTCCATAATTTTCCCAAATCACTCCAGGTGAATGCCGGGATGCTTCCTTCAAAAGCCTTGGCAGAATTTTTACCAGTTCCAAGTCCCCTGCACCATCCCACCTCTAATGACCACTGACTCCATAACGTGTAGCAATGAAACAATGAAAAATTTATGCAGGACCTGGATATGTTACAACGATTAGTTCAAAAATCTTAGGAATGTGACATAAAGAAGTATTTAATTACTGTTTTTATTTGTTTTCGTGACAGTAAATTTCACGGGAAACTAGCCGAGGGAGGGGGAGGACGCAAGGGACCGAAAGTAATTCAGCTTTCGACTTTGGAAGGAATCATCCCGACTTTAGCCTGAGGTGATTTCGGGAAACTATAGAAACAGAATTCTGGGTCGCCGAATGGGGATTTGTGAACCCGCGCTCTCCACAATTTCAGGCCCAAGTGTTACCGCTCACCCATCAGGCTCCGGGAGCGGTTGGTGATTCAGTGGTTAAAGCGTCTGATTGGAGATCGAAAGGTCCCGGGTTCGAATCCCTGTATCGGCGAGGATTTCAAAGGCCCTTTACTCGACCTTCACCTCTGGCATAGCTTGCTGTGTAATGTGAGTACGCCAGAACGCATCCGTGGTTCGGTTTCCACGTTAAATTGTGGGTCCACTCTACCCGGTAGGATTGTCGGATTAGGCTAAGGCAGCTACCACAGGGGCGGAATGCGCAGTCAATAGAAACCCTGTCACTAGGTCGTTACGACTACACAGTATTATTATTATTATTGATGTGTCAGGCTTCTTACGGTGTTTCTAACAAATTTCCTGTTATTTTATACATGAAGTATTTACTTTTAAATAAATGATAGTCTTTCTTTACAAGAATATATCTTGTAACTCGTTTGACACTATATCCGATCCGCAAAGATTTAAACAGACAATCACGCAAATATTGACTGATTTGTTTTAAGTATTAACGAAGAGCTGTAAGACCTAACTAATATCTATGTTCATTGATATATTAATTTATGCATCTATGGTTTAACTCAATTATTAAATAACATTCTTTTTATTTCAAAATTTTGTAGTGTAGGCTTTAAAGCTCGACTAAATCAACTTTAGCATTATTGGACGTATCTAATTATTAAGGCGATTTTGAAAGATCCCATTGTGTTGATAACTAGATTGTTACAGAGGTCTTCCTTCATTAGAAACTACACTTTGTGCCGAGCTGTACTGAGTAATGAATTCGCCATTCAGATGTTTTATACTAACGTTATGGAAGTTGCTGTTTCTGATACTCAAAAGCAGTGAGGCTGGCTTCCTAACAAGTTTGGGAGCAGGTGTTTGAACTTGTAGCGGCTTGTTGTTTGGGCTGATTTTCTTGGAAAGCGACCAACTTAGTTTTAGGGTGGACACTCCCCAGCCTCAAGGAAGGAAGAAAGAAAATTTGCCCTCCGCTACGGCGCTTTTTGCCAATTAACAACCGAAGGGCCGTAAAGCAAGAGAATAATTCCGCTCAGATCACTTAGGGTATTATAACTTGCTTGTTGTAGTAAGAGCAACTTGTTAAGTCCTCAAGGTGGGCGAACTATCAAGTTTCACCTGAAGCACACCGCAGGCTCTTCGCAGAGTGTTTGAGGGGGAGGTGAAGCGTCTGTTCGTTCGCGGGTGTTTTGTTTTCATATAGATCAAAAAGTTTTAGTGAAGCACTCTGTTGGAATTAACAGCTCCTTTTATTTCCTCATTCAGAAGCGTGGGCTGCTTAGTACTGCACATATCTTCCTTCACGTTGCTTTCCTTGCGTGTTTTCCACTTTTCATACTGAAATGAACTCCCATTCAATAAACATGAGGCGATTGGCACAATACTGCAGAAACTTGTAAACGAATTTTTTTAGAGAAGTATGTCTGAATAACACAAATCGGTAGGAACGAGGAACTTTGTTTCTTTCTAGATATATACTCTACAATTCACAAAAATTGTGGGTGGCAGATGGTGCTTTACACCAAAACTATCCCTGTGAATTCCAATCCCGAATACACGAGAAAGAAAGAAACGTGTAATCATCAATACTGTATCTTATTTCGCTTGGTATTACGGCCTACATAGGTTGGTGAACGAAGTATTACATTAACGCGTAAATGAAAGAAGATATACGCACATTCGCCAATGAATTCTGTCAGACAATCCCAGTATCAGTTCTGTGATGATTTCGTAAAGACAAGCAGTAAGTAATTGAAAATCCGTCCTCTATAATCTGTCGTCTCAATCAATCCCTTGCGATAAGGATCCTAAATTCCACAACAGCAATACACATGTGGACACACGAGAGTTGTGTACGTTAGTTCCTATGTGAGAGCGTTACAATTCTTCAATATGCGACCTATGAATCATAATCTGTGATTAACTTTACCTCGACGGAAGTTATTTGCTGGTCCCAGTTCATACTGTTTGTACTATTAGGGCCAAATACTTCAGGGAATCAACAGTTTCAACAGCTGAGCTGTTTACTTTGTACTCGTGAACGAACGGATTCTTTTTTGTTAGTTATGCGCATCGCCTCACACTTTTTGCAAATTAGTGTAATTTGCCATTCATAGCATCATAAGATTCAGATTGTGCTGAATTTCTAACTAATCATCGGAACACCTTTCTTCTTTATAGATAACTTCATTATCAGCGAACAATCGCTAACTGCTATTAACATCTTCTCCAAGATCGTTTATAAAAATTAAGAAAAGGAGTGGTCCTACAATACTTTCTTGAGGAAGGCCTGAAGAAGATAAAAGTGCAGAAATACTTCCAAATAGTTTCTTAATGTAAAAATTTATTACTGTCTTTTTCTTTAAAAACTTATGCATTTTTAACGTAGAGTGATAAGATGTAACAGTAGGTTTTAATGTAGACTGTAAGGTATTGAACTGCGAACACCTCATCCTAATCGGTTCGGTATTTTTTTGCGTGATTAGTTAACAAGAGACAAATAGACATAGCCACTTGCATGTTCGTTACGTATTAGATTACATGTAATTTTTGTTTTGTTTTGTTTTGTTTTTGATTCTGGCCTTGTCGACATCATGGTCCTTGGAGCTGCTGGGAATGGACAGGAGACAAGGAATGAGAAGGAATTCAGCCATGGTCTTGTGAAAGAACAATCCCGGCATTCAGCTAGTGCGATTTTGGAAAACCATGGAAAACACAAATCTGAATGGCAGGATGGGATTCGAACCCGCATCCTCTCGAATGCGAGCGCACCACGCTCGCTAGCTTAGATGTAATTGTTTTTGGTACAGGATATGGTCAGTATAGGTTTCTAGATAATGACGATTTCGAGATAGATCTGGTAAAAAAATTTAGCAACTACATTTTCTTGATGTAGTTGACGTGGTATACGTGTCTATGCCCCACACGGTGGGATAAAGAGTTTTACAATATTTTAAATACGATATTCAGTTTTTTTCACAGTAAAACACATAATATACGATACCTTATTTCGTTTATGAGTTGGATGCCTAAGACTGACAGGCAGACAGCGGAGCGCCAGCAGAAAGGTTCTGTTTCGCTTTACGAAAACCGCAAAAAGCAAAATATAACCATCTGTAAGCAGCTAGAGCTGTATCGCTGAGTACAGGTGTAGATAACGAGACGCGTATAATTTTTAGTTACGCGGGGGAGCTGGCAAGGTTGATTCAAAAGGACGAGCGCCCGACCCCGCTAACAAGCAAAACGGTACGGCTGACCATTAGCGAGGAGTGCGTAATATCTGTGGAGACTTGTGGCGGCGACGTGATTAGCTGGACATGGTGAAGAGGCCATTAAAAATGCTGGCGGGTCTTCCCGTAGAAGGTGGAGCGCCCTCCAAGTTGGCCTCGTCCAGCCGGCGCGCGCACTTTGATGTGGCCGGCGGAGTATCTTGATTACGGCCATTCAGGGCCTAAGTAGCTTGTTACAGATAGCGGCGCCGACTTGGCTGGCTTTGAGTCGCCTGCAGTTTACTCCTACGGCTAATTAGCCGCCCGGGAGGCTGCGGTGTGCAGGTGTGTGGCTCCACCTGGACCACACTCTCGCCTGAGAGCGTCCCCACCGAGTTACGGGTGACCTGGCCAATCGTGTTTCAGCACCTCCATACCAGGAAATGTTGAAGCCACTATCACAAACAATCAGAGCTCACTGTGTGTGTAGCTATAAATACTTGCGAAACCACTTCAGCAGTAACACTTCACTCTTAATCTAACATAAAGGCCAGAGAAGAATAAAAGAGCTCATCTTTAACCAAATTTACTATATTTGAAGAACTTCGCAGGGAAATTGAAAACAAATAAATATTTTGGCTCATCTAAAGGTCTTTGACACAAACTTTCGAAAATAGGTCTTTTTATTTCATTTATTTATTTGTTTACTTTTTTTTAAATAATCAACTATTTAAGTGAAATTAGCTAGTTGACAAAATTTAAAAAATAGGTTAATACTTTACCGTAGTATATATTTTGCTAAAAAAAAGTATTATTTTTCAAAAATCTAACATTACATTATATATTTTGCATTTTTTAAAACGAATTTAATTTACCTCGAAAACGCTCAAGACTGTGATGGCGTCTTGAATGACGTCACGCCACCAGAAACAAAACAATACAGTAGTGTATGTATGCGGCAAGTGTCAGTTTTCTTTAATTAAAAATTAATTCCTCGTTTTATAAGTACTGTGTAGTGCCCCAATGTAAAAGCACAATAATAAAAACGCCAAACAAGTTATTTATATATGATCAAAACAATAAAAAAATTCGTAAAAAGTGGTTAAAACTAGCAAGGAGGGAGAATGCTTATAGTTTTTTTTTTTTTTTAGATTCAAGAATCTATTTATGTGAAGATCATTTTGATGTAAATGTTTGTGCATAATATATTTCTAAATATAAAGCTAAACTGATGAATTTTGCGGAACCACTACTTTTCACATAATAACGAATGAGTTGAGGTTGTTTTGGTTTTATGATTTAAAATCTTTCTTTAGTATTACGTTTAATATAATAAACACGCTCTGGCAGCACTATAATTGCCGTGGTTCCACAATCTGATGATAGATTCTTATGCATCTCGTTGAGACAAATCAAAAATAAAAAATATTTTTTATATCTCTTTTGGTTCTCGAGATGTCTTAACTGAAAGGTGATGTTGTTAGGCGTATTTGAAGCTTAGAGCAGACTGGAAATTGGCAGTGCCATAGCTTTAAAATTTTCCACACCTATTTCTAAGGATATACTTTTCTAGAAAAGATGTATATGAAAGCAAAAAGAAACATACCTTAGACGTGATGCAACTCTAAATTTACGATGTTGCACAGGTTATTGTTTACGAAACTAAAGTAATGCTATTTAAGCTTGTAATGTATATTTGACACTTGTGTATACTTACATCGAAGTTTTAACATTGCGGAATTCCGATGAGAAAAAGTCGAAGTTTGGGTGAAAAATCTGCCAAGTGTTAAGGCGTTAATTTTGGGCAAATTGATACTGTTTGCTTCGCTAAGTCCTAGTTCCAGAGAGAATTACACTTTTTTTCAGCATATAACTGAGAACAACTGTATTAATATGACGAAAGTTGCTACAAACGAATAATTTACCAAGTAACCTGTTTTGTTCCACTAAAATGTCAACAACAACTTTGGCGTTTCGGGTGGCGTGATGTAATGTTTTCTCATTGCCGTTCGCGGTTACGTGACTGAATGCCTGATTTTGTCGAATTTATTTTCTAATAATAATAATAATAATAATAATAATAATAATCTTTATCTTTTATAATAAATTATTTTGTTTTCGTAATCTCCTTAGCATGATTAGTCATTAAAAATTGCTATGCGTCCGATTTATTCTTCGTAACACAAGCCTATTGCCCTGCACATCAGCACTCATATTTGTGAACTTTTGTCACCTTTCACTAAATGCGTTGCTGCTTTATTAAGTTCTAGTGGTTGTTATGTTACGAAAGCTGTCCTTTTAGAAGCATTTACACCACACACACACACACACACACACATTACAAAGAAATAGGTCCAATAAGAGAGCTCACTCTCAATAGTAATAAATATTTGCGCCACAATATATATATAGGATGGATGATGTAAGGTGGAAGTTTGAAATACCTCGACAAAGAATACTTGAGAAAGAAATGTTTTAAGTAAAACTTATTTGGTGTTAATGGGGAGAGCAAAATGCGTTATTCAAGTTTTGAGTACGTTTTCAAGGTCATTTCAATTTAAACATAATTTTTTTTGTTTTATTTTTAAATGGAAACCTGTATTTTCTTTTGTTAATTCTTATTCCGTATATAGTATAAAATAAATTTCATATCACCATTATTAAATCTAACTTGCAATGGTCTTTAGATACCATGTGAAAGTCCAGTACATTGGCCAGTTCCAAATCTTGACCTTATTCCCCACACTTTTGCTTGAGGGATTTCTTCAAAGAAAACATTTGTACCAGTGTACTAATTATTCTAGAAAACATGACGGAGGAGATATGAAATGCTTGTGTTAGTAGTAAAAAAGAAGTCTTTTATCGTTCACGCCAGTCTTTCCTTCAATTTGAGTATTAATTAAATGATCTGATCGAATTGTCTTTCCTTTGCAAGATAATACAAACACACAGTAACATGACTGTACCGATGCTAAGGTACGGCTTCTTTGATGGCAGCTGTGGTTCTCATTTTTTACCAAAATAAGAGGCAGATTGAAAAATAAGTCTTATGAAATGTTGTATTTAATGTTGTGCAAGGAACAGGAATGAACAGTAAAAATTTATGGGTTTCCATCTGGAAAAACTTACGTTAATCTTGAATTGAGTTTGAAATCGTGCTAAAAATAAAACGAGAATAGTTTACTTTTATTGAAAACTCTCCATATTATAGATATTTCAGAGTACCATGGACCAACTCGAATGTGTATGCTGAAAGATATCTACTTCTATTTGGTGGCTAACTGACAGTTAAAGCGAACTGAAATATACACCCAAGTATAATTACAGTGATGTTTGGTCTAGGCCATGAGAGTGACGACTTGCGATTATTTCATTTCTTTTTATTGTATTAGCGCTGTGTTTCCTCTGTTGTGTGCATAGAGTGATCGGCGCTTTGAACTGAATGTAATGGAGGCGGTGTGAGCAACACATCATTAGCGACAGCGCAGATCACGTTTCACCTTGATAGAATATCAACAGTGTTAATTGATTAACCATTAGCGGGACCTTACGGGTGACGCGTGGATGTGTACTGAACACCGCGCCAGCCCAGGGCGGTCTGCACCCGCCAGCATTACCGCCGTCGGCTGTTGGAACAAGTGTTACGAACCCGGCTCAGCACAGTGCGTTTATTACATTCTGTTGATTACATTCTGTGCTGTTACACTTTAAACCAGAGGTGGCCAACCCAAATGATCTTGCGGGACACTTTGTAAATACATCACAAGTCCGCGGGCCGCATATACAATTAGATATCTCTCATTAGATTTAGACCCACTATAGACTTCTTTTGGAGTTAAAAATTGAAACATAACGAGTTATTATTATTGTGTTTACTATTGTTCTTACATGTAAACATAGATAATATTATAATAATGATACTAAACGCATATTTTAAAGAGATATATAACCCAAAAAGATATATAAATGAAATAAATTTTTAAGATATATATATTTTTTAATAAATTGGTTTTCACTACTTTGGCCATTATAAAATAAATATATTTTGTAAAAATGTGATGAATCTCGTTGGCCGCGGGTTGGCCACCCCTGCGTTAAACTGTACCCAAACAGCAGACTTTATCTTAGAAGCAAATCCCTCTGTCATTACCAAATAGGCCACTAGAAAGTAACGTTAATTTTTCACCATTAATAGTTATTTCTTATCGTTTTCAGGACATTAGACTATGCAATTATTAAACAACACTTGAATAATCGACCATTAACACTGCGGTTTCTTTGAGTATGGCATTATGCGGCTTCGAGGTCATTACAATCGGAAAAGGACTGGGGCAAGGAACTGGAGGATAATTCGGCCGTGGCCTTTTTGAAGCAACCATCCCTGCGTTCGCTTGGAGTAATTTGGGCAAACTATGATAAACTCAAATCTGGATGGACTGACGGAGATTCGAACTCACGTCGTCCCGAATGCGAAGCCAGAGCGTTAGCGCTCATCCACCACGCTCGGTACCATTAGAACTGTGGTTTCTTGTAAATGTTCTGATGTATAACAAGTAGTTTTGGTTTTGATGTATTGAGTGAACGTATTTTGCTGACAACAATTAGCATGGGAGAATCAACTTCATTTCCCAATACAAAATTGAATAACTAGGAAGTCTAATATTGTTACATCTAAGTGACCGTAAAATTGTGAAGAAGATGCCTGTGAAATTGGTTCTGGCTGATTCCTAAAAATATATGACGTAGCCCTTTCAGAATGAATTTTCAGATACAAAAACTTTCCAAACCACCACGAAA
Organism: Vandiemenella viatica; assembly: GCA_031002005.1. Taxonomy (NCBI): domain Eukaryota; kingdom Metazoa; phylum Arthropoda; class Insecta; order Orthoptera; family Morabidae; genus Vandiemenella; species Vandiemenella viatica. Next base: position 94,067,000 of record JARYHS010013630.1, on the reverse strand, counting down.
TATTTATCAAAGAATTGACCCATCAAATTTGTAGAAATTTAGAAGGAATTTGGAGATAAAAATCTCAGTAGCTGTACCTATAGTATTAAATTAATGGTGATTTACATAATTTAAATAATCTGTAATCAATAAATTCGCTTCCAGATACTCTGTCTGTGAGATGAGAAATTTGTATGTAATTATAGCTTCTAAAAAGATTTCGAATCATCTCTCTCAATTCGCTGTGTGAATACCTGCTACAAATAAGACGACCACACTTAAAAATTCAGAATTTTAAAAAAGATTGCCTCACGGCGAAGTGTACCACATGTTTGTAATGTTTGATGTTTTTCCAATAAATATATCTTTTTTTAATATTACCAAACATATTTACAGAGGCACAAAGGAACAACCACAGGTTTTGCAATTATAATGGAAATTCTTTCTTGAAATGGAACTAAAACTCATCTAATGGACATCAGAATTTGAGAAATGATTGCATGTCAAGCAGCATTTAAGAAGCACTGTCAGCTGTGTGTAACGAGTGTGTGTATACTGAAAGCTGTGTAGTACCGTAATTAGCCATATTCGGTGCACTGCGGACAGACAGTAATCTGCACTCGTTTGGAGCGGCGCGGCGCGGCGGTGCCTCAGGTGCACGGTGCTGCTGGTGGCCCTCGATCCCACAGCTCATTAGGCCTCGCTTTTAATTAGCGGCGACCTGCCTGCCCTCTGTCGACCGCCCTTTGGCGGGGCAGCGACCTTCTTTGGTTTGCAGTCTATGTAGGAGTATGAACCGTACTTCGAGGTTTGTATTTACATTATCTACTCAGGTGCGCGCTGGCTGTTGCTGTGCGTCGATTTTTTTTTTTTTTAAATTAATGGTTGATTCATGATCTGCTCTAGATTTACGTAATTTGAGCTTGAATATATATACACTAAAATCCTCTAAAGCAAGTCTGACCAACCAGTTTTGAAGATGGGCCAGAATTTTGATTCTAATTTAGCCTGTGGGCCACATAATACTTGATTATAGCTACAATAGATTTTTAAATATAACAAAGATATAAGGAACATCATTTACCTACAATAAAAAGCAAAAACTTTCAATGAGACTTTTTCAGAGATTTTTTAGTTATAATCAAATAGTACAAAACATCAATGAGATATTTTCAGAGGATATTGAGCTAACATATTGCTTTTGGTGGGAAAATTCCAAATGATGTTGGGCAGCCTTGCTCTAAAGCAGGGTTTTTCAATAATTTAGCTCCACGTACCTCTCTAAAATTTCCCAGGCAATGGTGAACCCCCTATAAGAAACTGCGACTTTTTCTTTTTTTCCCTTTATTTTTTAGTTCCACTACTGCCGACAGTGAGCGATACTCACGATTGTGCGTTGAGAGAGCCAGTCCGCCATAACGTAAATGTGGTCGCGACCCCCTACCATCAACTGTCGAACCCCTAGAGGTTCAAGAACCACACTTTGAGAAACCCTGCTCCAAAACAGTTAAAGTGTACTGCTTATTGTTTGAGGATGAGACGCACTGTTTCAACGTAACATGCAAAGAAAACGGCTACACTAATTGGCTTGTGGCTTAACAGAATTGTTCATTTTACATCTGAGATCAGTGCAGCCAATTCTAAAAACATTATATGCCAAATCTACGTTTAGAAAATGCTAAAAATGTTCTTAAGTTTTCGGAAAATGCTAACTAAGGCAAAGGGCACATTAACATTCCTAAAAGAAAAATCTCTATCCAAAATACACTACACCACAGATCTACCATGAACATAACTTCTATCAGAAACTGTATGAATAAACAATTCTCTACCATTTACGAACCCTACCGTATGAAAACTACGATAAACATCTCTACCATGGGAATTTCTACCAATATCAATATACAGTATACCACAAATATGTCAACCACTTTTACTCTCTACCATTCACAATCCTACCATTAACATGTCAACCAAATCGTAAACCTATCAAAATACAAATTTACTAGAATAATTCTATACCCCCAAACATGTTTTTTTTTTAAATTCTTTTTCTTTAGAATAATTTACCATTTGTTTACACTACCGAAAAACAACTCTAGCAGGATTTAACCCTACCAGAAAAGCCAAACCGGCTGCGTATCATGCAATGAAAATAGCAGAAAATGTTAGTTGGATTGCATCGGTAAGACATATATGTAAATTTTATCTTGAAAATTATCTGAAACAAAGCTTAAATATATGTGTTAGTTAAAAATGAACAATACATGTTTGATGCTTTATAACAACTGAATTATTTAAATTTGTAATTTTTTTTTAAATCGCTTTATGAAAACACTTCTAAAATGTATAAAACAATCATCTTAAAATTAACAATAATTAATAACAATTCGTTGTGATAGTAAATAAATGAACAATATTAAAATTTTTCACTCGAAGAAAATCGTTGAGTTTCCAGGAAAAGTGCTAAAAATTTACTGTATGCTAAATTGATTTTTTTGTGCTAAATAACTTGAAAATATGCTACATTTAGCCTTAAAAATGCTAAATTGGCAACACTGTTTGAGATGTGCTTTTTTTTGTACTGTACACAATATGCAGCTATAACAACTCAGAACATTACATCTTATTAGAATCTCTCACAAACACAGTCAGTTAACCGCGTCCACCGTGGCCCGCGACTGAGCAATCTGGAGGAGAGGGGGAAGAGCGTGAAGCTATAGACTATAAAGGCGTTGGCGCCCAAGAAGAGATTCCTTTTAATAAAGGTCGGATGGGAAATGCGTCGGCAGACGTTGTTAAGTTGCACAGTGACCATCAAGTTGCTTGAAACTTAATAACTAAGGTTTAGCATCTTAAGCTTTATTCCTACCTCTCTCTAAGCATTATGACTATCAGCTAACATGATATTGTGTAGTTTCACCTCCAGTCGCCACCATGCTGTGGGGGTGTCACTTGGTGTGTTGTTGGTGTCGGGGCAGTAGTGTCGGTGACGGATGGCGGCATTAAGCCGCGGGGCAGGTGGTTCCTGATGGAGCCCTAACGGTCCGCACCTGGCCGCCTCTCATTACGGGAGGGCTCAGTCGTGGCCCCACCAACACGAATCGAGACTGCAGACACGAACTGCAGCCACATCGTACGCCAATAGCATAGCGGCATTCCATACGACTCTAACACTGGAAGGGAAAATCATATTGATTCATTATTACATTAAATGTCTTAATCTCATCATTCAAGTGACAGAATCTGTTAGCTGAGAAGAGAATTTTACTTCCCTTGAGACCTTCCAATATATTCCTTTACACAAAATACTTACGACATAAAGATTCTCCTTGGATGTATGTTTCCTAGGATACTTTTAATGTATTTTACCCTTTATTTTCTCAACTCTTAGGAGTTGGTAATGATCTTTTATTTTCATTCTGGTGTACCATCCTAAACCCAAGTCACAGATGCTCCTAGGAGTAATACTAATAAGTAAGTCAAATGATGAAGAGATAAGTTTCCTTCCTTTCGTATATTTATTTTTGTACCCATGTGCACAAGATGTGTGGTGTTCGTGTAGTGTGCATGAGGTTTACAGAAACATCCTCTCTTCATTTTTACCACTTACCCTTCGTATCTTCCAAATTGACTTTACTATTAAACGTTATGCCAGCATAATTACATTTAACGACTTCAACAAAACATTCCTTACCGACCCTAGAAACAGAAAAAACTTACCGAACAATCTGAATCTTCTTGGTATCTAGATTCATTCCTTGTTGACCTTCCCAGATGGATATCCTGTTCAAGTCATCCTGTAGCTGGTCACAGTCTTCACCCGTTGTAATCATATGGTATAACATAGCGTCGTCAGCAAACAGCTTAACTTCTAACTGCAAACCATAAAAACAATCGTTCTTTAGAACAACGAACAACTATGGTTCCAATGCAATATACTATGGCACTCCCATATTCACTTCCACCTCTTTTGATACTTGATTTCCTGCCTTAACCCTTTCCTCTCTACTTTTTAAGAATTCTTCTTTCTGAAGAAGTTACTTTCTCATCCACTCAAATGGTTCTTACACTGTTTACACCATTTTATGCGTCACTCTGTCATGCGCCCCGGAGAGATACAGTGTTACAGTATGAACATGACCTGCTATATATCTTTCATGTAGCCCACAGACTGAGATTCGCATGAGTAACCACGCCTGAATCTATGTTGCCGTTCTGCCGTTTTTGTTTACAGCTTTACGGCTCCTCGGCGTCTAGGTCATTAGAGGCAAGAAAGGACTCGGGACAAGGAATAGGAAGGAATTCGTCTTTGATTTTTTTTAAATTTATTGCTTTACGCCTCGTCGACGGCAAAGGTCATTAGAGGCGGAATGGGACTGGGGACAAGGAACGGGAAGGAATTCGGCCATGGCATTTTTGAAGGAAGCATCCCGGCATTCGCCTGGAGTGATTTGGGAAAACCTTGGAAAACCCAAATCTGGATGCCCAGACGCGGATTCGAACCCGCGTCCTCCCGAATGCGCGGCCAGAACGTTAACCATTCACCCACCAAGCTCGGTCTGTCTATGACCTTTTTTTTACACGAACAATCACTACATTAGCCTGGAGTGATTTGGAGAAACCGGATTCGATTTCTCTGGCATGATGAAAATTCAGGTTAGCCAAAGTTTTTTCTTATTCCTGAGATTCAAAACAGTTGAGTTATTTGTTAACTCAATAGAAATCTGAAAATATTCGGGAAGATTGACGTCTCAACATGACCAATAAGGATACATAACCAGTGGCTCAATGGAATGTACAGTTTATTATTGTATATCATGTCGTCGAATGCAAACGTATTGAGAAAGAGATGGCTTGTTGCTCCTCGAGCGGCAAGAGTGCAACATAGTGTGATTTCCTCTTCAACGAACTGCTGTAGCATCGTCTTAGTTGGTATATGTAGTTCTATGTTGAGAAAAAAGGTGGGTTATTTGCTTGTTCAGTCAAGCTAAACTGTTTAAGCTAGGTAATATACCTAGCACTTGCTACTTAGAGACAAGCATACTAGGTTAAAGTTAAGTAACTAGTCTCTGAGCTATAGCGGTGCAAGGAATTTGTAACAAAATGGACCATTCATCTCACCATTGAATACTACCTTTAAAACTAAATAAAATTACAAGGTATTCATGAAAGGAAAACACCATTATCCAGTAAACTATATGTTTATTCTATCTCTTTATTGTGGTGTGACAGCGTCACCCACAATGAATATAATTAAATTATTATTAATTATATTCATAATTCTTTTTTTCTTTTTTATTATATTCAAATTTATTAATTATTTAATCTTGCAACGTGTAATTAATTGTAAATAATGAGGGTTGTCTGGATAGGTTAAATGTATGTTTAAAACCAGGGCGGCCAAAGGTATATTTTATTGTAAATCAATTTTTCTGTAAACGCATGGCTCAGAAGGGCTGAATATCGAAGGCTAGAAACTGCCATTTCGGCGGTTGAGAGAGGAACAATGGAGCAGGCGAGGCGACTCGATGGCGCCGGGACAGCCCGGCTTGAGTCCCGTTCGAAATCGGGCGGTGACCTACCCCTACCCCGCTACTACCCCGAAGGCCACGTAGGAAACGCGCGAAGGAGACGGCGAATGCGACGCATGATATTAAACACGTGACGACGGAAATGTGTAGATAGCCAATCCTGAACATTTATTGGGGTCTACAATACTAATTCCGTGGAGTTCTTTTACATGTGGCGAGCAACTAGCCGAGGAAGAAGAAGGAGCCATTTTTAGACATCACTTCTGTCCAAGACGAGCTGATGAACGGACGTGACTTGGGTCCAAGACGAGCTGGTGAACAGACGTGCTAGCGGGCACGCTCTCTGATGATCATTGTGGTTGATCATTTCTTGCTTTGGGAAAGCGAGATGTGGAGTGGCATGCTTGCCATTATTTGGAAGTTATGCTAATAACGCGGGCGTAGCCGCTTATTTAGCTTCCATTGCTGCAGTGGCATTGTGTTTGTCGCTCACCATCACGGCGATGATTCTATGGTAATGTACCAGAAACGTCGGTCACTATCCAGTGGATTTTAACAGACTTATGTGCCCTTAAGCGACGCCTGGGTTAAGACTCTGCTCCCGCCACTTAAATTCTGAGCTAGCTGAATTTATATTTCGATTCAATTTTTTTTCTTAAGCATCTTGCTGTTTGTTAATTCAATTTTGATGCTTTTCATTCACTTTATACGGCGCCCCCTGGGATTTCCTTTGTAAAGTAAAACGTTAGCTTCAATTTGATGGCCTGTGTTGCCATGTTATTTCAATGTTAACTTTGCTGTTTTTATTTCTTGTTTGAGATATTTCATTCAGTTTTGTTTGCTTACTCCGGCGAATTGTAAACGTCGGGTATTGCTTGTTTTTGCTGATCTAATTGTGTTTAACGTAACGTTAATTACTACCCGACCTTGTAAGGCCATAAGACTCAATAAATGAGGTTTTATTTTGTGTCTGAAATTCATGGTTCTAGTTAGTAACCTATTAGATCCCCTTATAGCATCATTATTATATGTATTTTTCATTTTTCAGGAATTATTTCAGATTTTAATAATTCCCCCCTCCCTTTTTTGGCAACTCACGTTTTCTTAACGGTAGCCAACAAACGGTCTCTTTACATTATGAAATATACGAACAGCTAGAACATGTGGCCTTTACGATGATCTACTTAATAAAAGAACTATCCCTCGAGACGAGTGACTTGAAAGAATTCTTATAAATCTTTAGTCAACGAGCATTGAAATATCACACGGTTACCTTAGTATTGCAGATCTTTCTTGGTGGAGGGTGGTGATAGATTGGTCTAGCCACGCGTTACAGAGTGACGTCTGCTAAGACTGGGGGCGAATCTATACTAATATTATAAATGCGAAAGTAACTCTGTCTGTCTGTCTGTTTGTTACGTTTCTTGGGCTAAACGGCTAATTTGATCGTGATGAAATTTGACAAGGACATGCCATGTGACATTAGGATGGACGTAGGATACATTATTCTGTATAAATAATACATACTGTCATATAATTTTGAAAAATTACTGAACGGCGACAGACAAGACGCATAGGATTTGTAAGTCACTGTAGTACATTCCGGTATAGCGGGCTGGTAGCGCAGTGGTTAATGCGCTTGATTCCTACTACTTGGAACGTGGTGTCAGATTCAAATCCCCGTGGAAGCAAAGATTCTTAAGAATTTTTTTTGATCGTATGAGCCACGCCTGGAAGATCAGTTGTTGGGATTCCATGTTAAACAATTGATACCACAAATTTAGGGGTGCAATGCGTGGCAAATCGTAGGCGGTGTAACAACACTGTAGGTTTACACTTTTTTACGCTATATTAATCCCTCAGGCTTTGTTTCTCTTGCAGTTAGTCTGCTTGTTTGTGATCTGCAATAACAACAATACAAATGCGGAAGTAAGTCTCCGTCTTTTGGTATGTTTTGACGACTAAATGGCTATACCGATAATGATGGAATTTTATAAGGAAATACCTTGCATCTGTAGGAAGGACGCAAGACATTTGTTTTGGTCTGAATAATTATTTTGATCATGAAATTTTTCTAATTATCGAATGATGACAGACAGATGAATGCTGTGTTATTGCGTAATGTTTGGTCGGTTATTCGAGCTGTGATTCTCGCGTAGTCTATTAGTGAATGTTTTTTAAATAAATTTAGTTTAGAGACAAAACTTATTATTTAGTGTAATTGTTGATTTGCTCTGCACAGTACTATTACTTTGTGCCTGCCTTTTTTTTTTTTTTTTTTTTTTTTTTTTTTTTTTTTTTTTTGTAACTGCTTTACGTCTCTTTTTAACATCGAGGTCTTTAGAGACGGGAAAGGAGGGGGGCAAGGATGGGGGCAAGGAATGGGAAGGAATTCGGCCATGGCCTTTTGAAGGAAGCATCCCGGCATTTGTCTGGAGTGATTTGGGGAAACCATGGAAAACCCAAATCTGGATGCCCGGACGGGGATTCGAACCGCCGTCCTCCCGAATGCGAGGCGAGAACGCTAACCGTTACACCGCCCCGCTCGGTGTGCCTGCCTAAAAGTTTCTGACACCAGTTTATTTTTTCTCATTTTTTGACATGCCTTCGAGCCTAAACCTGGTCTAAGGTGAAGCTCTAGAAGAGAACGAGCAGCTAAAGTTTTTAGAACCCAAGAATCTGATGCTCATGCTGAAGAAATAAGAAAACACCAATCTGAAACAAAGCTGCCCTCAGTTAAACCCCCTCCACATCCCCGCACCTTCGTTTTCTGTTTTTAAATATGCTGGAAATTGATTCTTTTCATGAGACTGGTTCGACGGTAGAATGATATAGTGATGGCTTCGGAAAAATCTTACGTTACTAACAGCTTTCTATATTCAATTCTGGCAGTGTTAAGTCCACGCGGGTAACAGCTAGTATCTCTATAATAGACTATTTGACTACTTTTTGAAGATGGTATTAAATACTTAATTGATACATGTTATTTACCGGGTACTATTTATTTTTTGACGAAAGTGCTTATTTTACGTAAAATTCAAAGTTAAAATTTAGATTATTTAAAAGTTTGCCATAACGCACCTTTGCTGCCTTGCGCGCGCCAACAATACTCGTGACGTCACGTGCCAGCAAGCCCTTACTCTACATAAGTAACGTTTGGTACAGGCCGTAATCAGTTCGCCTCCAAAGTGTACAGTTCGAGAAAATAAAATCTATCAAACGTCAGTGAAACCACAGATAAAGCTACAAATTGTAGCGGAGCTGTAAAACGCCGGTGTGGTAGTGACAATTTTTTTTTTCTTAATTTGTGTATAGATTGTTGGAAATATGGTTTATAAATAGTGTATAGTACATGAATCTACATCCACAACAATAAAAACTCTCCAAATAATCGCAAGTGTTCCTGCATTAGCTGAAATAGGAAATAAAACTTGCTCATAGAAACCCAGATGACATTGGAACTAAGTCGCATATCATTTACTGTAAATATCATTTGCACCATAATTTCTTTGAGATAATGTAGTACGCTGTTTAAGGCGAGTATCAGTGAAGTTAGGGTTTTTAGGTTCGATCCTCGGTTAGGAATATGTTTTGTTATTTGTGAGTGTTTTCTTTAGATACTTGTTGCTGTTGGTAGCGCCGCATATTCTTTTTCTAAAATCCACCAAGACATTAATTTTTTTGTGAATTTTTAACAATTTTTTGTATAGCAAGCGTATTATAAACATTTGAAACATAACCAAAAAAGATTTTAAAACTGAAACTGATCGTTACTTGCACACCGATAAACAGTAAAAAAAAAAAAAAAAAAAAAACTGAAAATTACTTGCGCTTAAAATTAAATACTGCTTAAATAGATGCATTTATGTCAGAAAGGCAACATGCAATTGTAAGGTCACGTAAAAATTCCAACAAAAGGTGTTCACAGCGTTCCGGAACTGTTGCGAGATTAGCGTGAAGTGTTAATTTTAAAATAAATTCTATTATTCACCGCCGACGACTTGGATTTTTTGCAATGGTAATGAATCTCTGGTATGTTTCAAAATTAAAAGCGGAAGGTTATCTTTTTTTTCTTGTATGGCAGCAATTTATGTTTCAAACGTTTGCATGATGTTTTACGACTTCTTGGAATAAAAACGTGATTCTGTAAAGCAACAAATAGAAACGAAAAAAATGTACAAAACACGAAAAAAATGTACAAAACACGAAAAAATATTATCTTAATCAAGGTTCGAACATAGGATTTCAAATTCCTATAGCACTTTTTAACCCTGCAGCTACCTGGACACCATGGCATCGTTACTTATCTTCTATTTAAAAATGAACACTTAAACATCACAGTTTCTACGTTCGATGAAATGAATGTGGTAAATAAATAAACAATAAATTCAGTTTTGGTGGTGAAAAAATTATGATTTATCTATGATTATTTATCTGTAGTTAAGAAAAATTTTCCACAACATCCAGTTATTTACCTTATACTACACTTGCATTTTTCTCGTAAATATACCGTATACTAAAACAACTAATTTAATTTAATATTTAATCATTCTTATGAAGGATTTCTGTTAATCTCTAACTTCCAGTTTAAATGTAAATGATTCTCGAATTTAAGTTATTACATTTTCAAGCTCAGTAGAATAAAATTCAGGGGTTGTTTCTATAGCTAGCCCGACAAATAATTTTCGGTATTTTTCCGATGTAGGCTTCTACAAATTGTTCTTCATTCTATATTCAACACAAAATCACATTAGTAACAAGAGTTACCCAGCAACATATATTTGAAAACGGATAGCGTGAAACGCTCCATATGCAGCCGCACACCTACAGGCAGGTGACGTCACTAAAGCGATCGCCAATCCCAGAGCGTTTTCTGTCACGTGACAAGAGGCAAGAAAAATCTGATTTTTATTTCGCTTTTTTTATTATTAAAATCAATCCACCTTTCTTTCCAAATTTAACAAAAATAGCTTCCTTAAGCATTAATCTACGCGAATGACTATAATTTGTAATATCTTTTCAATACTTTCAAATAGCCTATTGGTTACCGCCTGCACGTGGCTACCTTACTGTCTCTTAATTGGCTTTCAGTTGTGCTACAGTGACGCAGAATGGGATCCAACAATCCCACGCATTCAGCGCTGACTGGAAGGAAACTGACAACGTACCTAATTTCCAGGTTATGAGATGAAATGCCAGCGCTTCGGCGCTCTCAACCTTGAAGAACGTTTGACATTACAATCCAATTCTTCTTATAACAGGATGTGTTTCCTATATTGACGAGTGGAAACTGGCTCGGTTCGTCCTGGCTCACAATTCGTAACTTCAATAAAGCTTTACGAAATCCAATTTATAATACTTCTCCTTTTTGCTGATGGTTAACCTGTAATCGGCAAATGTACAACAAGGTTTCCATGAAATTGACTACTGGATGAAAACTTGTCGCCTCTTTGTCCCTGGACAAGTTGTGTAGATTTCTGGATGTGTCAATATGTGTACTTACGGAGCGTGGTGGGTGAGCGGTATCACTCTGGCCTCGCTTCCGGGAGGACGCGTATCGAATCCTCTTTTGCCAACCAATTTTGGGCTTTCCATGGTTTCCTAAAATATCTCCAGGTGAATGCCGGGATGGTTCCTTCAAGAATTCTTTCCAGTTCCTTTCCTCCAGCCCTTTTCTGCCTCTAATGACCTCAATGTAGACGAGACGTAAAGCCACAAATCCACTATTAGTCTCACTTCCTTTATGGACCAGAAAAACTATGGCTCTTTTTACAGTCGTCTGCTAAGCAGCAAGTCTCCGCACTCAATCTTTCATTAGCGGCAGTGGCTCGCAACACGAAAGGATAAAGAACTAAAAAAAGTTTTAATATATTAGTTGTATCTTGAATGGACAGATGAATATGATTGTGTAAAGATTTATACCAAAACGATTGTACCAAGAAGTGTTTGGATTGCTAATGAGTGGTTATAGTAATATAAAAGAAGAAGCAATGTTATAAAATAAGTGAAAGGTAAATTGACTATAGTTTTTCGGATGACAATTAGTTTAATTCATTCACTTAAAGAAACCCGATTGGTGTTTTCTCTCAGGTCGCTTCCATAAAATTTTCTTTTGCAGAAAACCAGTGTACGTACCTAAATATGACCCCTGAATAAGATCAAAACGAGACTGTCAAAAACCCTGCAATCCCGGCCAGATTGTCGACGACAGCAGAAAACCACCAAGGCCTACAACTGAGTTTTCACCTGTAATAGAACACACGTTATTAATATTGAATATTGTACGAAGCATTCACAACGAATCACCACTATAGACCGTAGAAATCGAAATTATTTCTCCTTTTCATCAGTGTAACATTTTCAATTTCAACATAACAACATTCGTCTGTCCCTGGTACAAAGGATCTCTTCTCTTATTTTACCATAGATCACACTTCTAATGACACTCACGATAATACGATCTACTGCACGCCAGTAAACTTACAACATACATTTTCTGGATTAATACTAATCTAAATGACCCGTGCAAAATTTTCTGGAATAAAATACGATTAATATTGCCGTTGGTGGTTTGTAATAGGATGAACGAAGATCTATCTCATTTGTAGCAATAGTTTGTTCGTTTAGTGTAATAGGTATGTAACAAAATATTTACAACATATTGCCAAATAATTAGGAAAAACTTTTGAAGCGTAAAACATGTATGACAAACTGTCATGACCTTAACGGAATACAACTAACTTGAACAAAATACACATGGCATACCCATATCTCTGTGATGTTTGTTGCTGCGATAATAGCCTTTGAGAAAATTTCGTTAATGAATCGTTTAAATAGGAATTGTATAGCAAAACAGAAATGTTTCCGCAATATAAACTAATAAACGAAAAGCTACTTATTATACAAAAAACACACAGTTTATTGTTTATTGATATTCTGTAGTATGTGGTGTTGCTATGTATCGGTAACGAGTTCAGTCCTTGCTGTCGCCAGTGAAGCAGTTTACTAATATCTCTGTGATATATGCTGCTGCTAACTAATGGCTTAGCTCTTAACTGTCTCATCCGCGTGACCTTCATAGTTATTACCTGTGCCCTTTTAAGGGCCAGATTTCGAAAATTTTCTTTTTTAATTTATGTTTTGAGTTAAGTGAAGACCTTACAATTTCAAATTATACCTTATTTACCGATTTCGGTATCAAGGGAGATAAAAAGGTCGTGACACCCCCCCCCCCAAAAATAACGCGTTGTGGAAATAATGATACTTTTGCCCTTTAAAGGTCAAATTCTGGAAAGTTTATTTCTTAAAATATGGTGTGACCTCATTCTCGGTTTCGGTTTGTTATCAAGGGCGATAAATGACTGGTTACAAAAAAGTACGTTATAAGAATAATAATACTTATTCTCTTTTATGGTCAAATTTCGAAAATTTACTTTCTTAAAATATGATGTGAGGGTTTTAATATTTAAAATGATTCCTCATTTATAGATTTGTGTTAGTTAGGAAGAGAGATAATGGCTTGTGAGAAAAAAAAGGGCATCTTTTAGGAATAATATATTTGATAATTGTTACAATAAGATTTACGCATGGGTATATCCCTGTAACCTCACAAGTGTCTAGGTTATCAATTGTAGACTTGTGCTGGAATCTCTTATTACGGCCAGTGAATACTTTGGAACAAACAAGAGATTCGTTTTGGGGTTAGTTATGGCAGGCCTAACAGCTGCTTGGGCGGTGGGACTCGTTGCGTTTCGTGAATCATGCATCACGGGGAGATAGCCGGGAGGAATATTTGCCGATCGGAGACAGGCTCGTGAGGGCTGCAGCTATTTGTCAGCAGCAAACGGCCAGCAGCTTAATTTCCGCGTCACAACGCTTCGTCCACAAGCCATCATACACAGGAACCGAACCAAAGATCACATGCGGAATTTGCTTGCATGTAATGCCGCCGGTCTGCAGTCGCAAACATACGTAAAAAAATATTTATTTTTTGAGACCTCCACGTATAGTTTTTTTTTCCTAGAATACGTCTTACCTTTCAATACAGCACTAACATCATTCGTGACAAGAAAATCGACCGATACGTTTTTATGTGACGTTTGAGATTAAAGTATGGCAAAACATTCACGATACGAATTAACACACGATAGAAGAAGGAACGAAGGTCATAAATAGCTTAAAATTGCATCATTCAGTGCGGGCACAAGTGGGAAGAAGTATATACTAAAACTGATGTATCAGCAATCTGATGGGATGGAATATCTGGATGTTGTGGATCATTTTCCTCAATCGCTGATAATATTAGTAAATAAATAACGTCAAAGTAATTGATGTTTAAGCATTTATTGAACTCCCGTACGCGTTTCACTTCTTTTGCAGAAGCATCTTCAGCGGGTTCTCCTGGTAATTACGTAAAAATTGGTTATATTGTTGTGTTTTGTGCGGTGGAATTATTATCTAAATTATATAATCTGATTACATTTTTCGGCCTATTGCATTTACTCCACTCTCAGCATCAGTGATTTTTGCTTTCTTTGTGTGAAGTGATTCATTTTGCAGATGGTTATTGCTCTAGTGTTATCACAACACTGCACTGTATGTTTCTTGCGAATGGTCGGTCTATTATGTTTGTTATCGACTTCGTATCACTATGCAGTGCTGTTTTGTTTTATTCAGTCTTCCATTTGTTAGGTGCGTTTTTTTAAAAAGTAAATGATTGTCATTAGTTGTTTCATGGTTTTGTGTGTCCTTGTTTAATGTTGTTTTGCCTGTGTCGATGTTTTTATTTTAGTTTCAGTGCTGTGTATAGTGTCGGGAGTGTCAAGTTTGTGTATTCGTTTATTATTTGTTTTCCTTCTGTTAGTACTTTTTGTATGTGGTAGTTCTCTTGGAATGTTAGTATTTGTAGTTTTTTGTTGTTAATGGTGAGTATTTGCATGTCTATGTCAATATTTGTTGGGTGGTGGTTGTGTTCCTGTAAGTGTTCTGCACATCTTGATTGGTTCCAATATTTTCGAGCTCTTATATGTTCCTTGTATCTGGTTTCGAATTTTCTACATGTTTGTCCTATGTACTGAGCTTGACATTCATTGCACGTTAACCTGTATATTCGTGAATTGTGTTATTTATTGGTTTTAATGATTTTCTGTAGTGTTGTCTGTTTTGAATGCTATTTTTAATCCCTGTTTTTTTTTTTTTAATTTAAATATTTGCAATTTGTATGTGTCTTTGTTGATATATGTCATCACATACCACTTCTTTCTATTTTGTTGTGGGTGTGATGTGTTATCTGGAGTTGATCGACTGTGGTTGAATGTCTTTAGTGATGATGGGGTTGTATTGTGTGAAGGTTTCTTTATTTGTCTTATAACTTTGTTGTTTAGATGTTGTACCATGCTTTCCTTGTGTCCATTTTTGGTGTCTATATAGACGATTGTGTGAGTTCTAGTGTATAGTAATCTTTATTGCGTGGAATTTTGTTCATTTTGTGAAGCATGTGCCTTATTGCAGCTTCTTTATGAGTTTGAGGATGGTTTGATTCAGTTCTTATTATCATGTCTGTGGTGGAGAGTTTTCTGTAAATTTGAAATGAGTGTTGTTGTTTGTGTCTTGTTATGGTTATGCCAAGGAAGTTTAGTTTACCATTTGTTTCCTTCTCCATTGTGAATTTGATGTTTTTGTGTATAGTGTTGATGTCAGCATGCGATTCTTGTAACCTTTGTTCGGGTTCATTGACCAGGCAAATAACGTCATCGAAAAATCTATGCCAATATGTAATGTTATATCCTTTGTTTTTGACTATGTTTTCAAATATTTTATTCTCCACATGGTTCATAAATATATCTGCAATTATTTCTGATATCAGTGACCCCATCGGTACACCATCATTTTGTATGTGGTACAGTGCTCTGCTAGTGTGCACAGTACTCTGGAAAAATACTTGAAAGCGTTACATCCTGTGTTTACAAAAACCTCTCAGAAATAATGGTATATTATAGAAAACTTTAGCATATAGTTATAGGAAACTGAATTTGATTAATTTCAGAAATTACAAGTTTTATTGGAAATGATTCCGAGCTCAAGGCCCTTTATAAACTAACTGTTTTATTTGAGAGCTGAAAAAATTTGGAAGGAATGGAAAAAAAAAAAAATTCTTTTGCCTTTTAGTCAAGTTCGTCATGATTACTGTATTTGTTAATCAGATATAACAAACATTCATCTGAAGGAAACAGAAAGAATTATGTTACTTCGAATAACGTTCTGGGAGGTGGAACCATATATTTTTGTTCTGATGTCATTTACAATGAAATAATTGATCAACTTGTGCAAATAATTCTCTTATTTCCGGCTGACTACTGCTGTAATGCGATTTTGTCAGATATCACAAAAGCTGATTACAATACAGGACGTAGAATGGACGTTAACGAAATAGTTGATTATTTTTCATATTAATGAGAAGTTATGATTAAAGTGCACATTAATTTTGATGTTCAATTGAACTTTGTCATTCGGGAATGTTAATAACTTTTGTATTACTGAGATGGGAAAGAAAGTAGAAGTGACTGGCGATAACATTTAGAGTTCCGTGATGGTGACGAAACTTCAGATTTGCAGTTCCTCATTTCCCCCCCCCCCCCCCCCGAGATAATCAGTATTCAACTGCGACTTCTAATTTAAAGCCGGAATATTTGCCGCATACGTTGGAGGAATCTCTGCTTGGAGACAATCAAGAAAAACACCGATTTCTGTGTCCTCGCTTCATTCTTCCTGACGATGGACTCGTAGAAGAGTCCACTTCGCCTTTGGCACCAGACATTCTGTGAAGCTGTGGCGATGGAGGTAGAGCTTCTCTGGTTTCGCCGTAGTCAGCTTGCCCGAGAACAGTTCATTCCGTCTGGGGAATACTTCTCCCCGCGGATTCATTGCAGACATTAGACTGGGCTACAGCGCAATTCGTACCTGACGATCAGTAACACGCTTGACTGGTTGAGACGTAGGGAATGCGGTGAACGAGATCAGCAAGTTGTTCTTCGCTCTTTTAAAAACGGTGCGATCTTCTTTGTCTTATCGTCAACTCAGAACTAAAAACTTTTAAGTTTTTCCTATCATTAAGTTTTTTCGAAACATGACGACAATGTTATTCCAAAGAATCAGTCTCATGGGACAACAAAATATAGATCGATACTTTACACCAGTGAAAAAAATGATACCAACAGAGCTCTGTTTTGAAATTCCTGTGCTAGTGTACCGATGTATGTTGAGGTGAGGTGATAGGGATAAATTCATGGTACCGAGCGTGGTGAGTGAGCGGTAAGGCTCTGGCCTAGCGTTCTGGAGGACGCGGGTTTGAATCCCCATCCGGCCATCCATATTTTGGATTTCCATGGTTTCCCAAAATCACTCCAGGTGAATGCCGATATGGTTCATTCAAAAGACCACGACCGAATTCCTTTCCGTTCCTAGTCTCCCTGTCCTTTCCCTTCTCTAATGACGTCGACGTCGACGAGGGGTAAAGCCATAAGAAAAAAAAAATATCGCAAGCGATGACGTTAAGTAATCGTTCAATTATCTGATTATTTTAAAAACAATTATACAATTTTCTTTTTTTCAAAAAAAGGACTTGAAAGTACTTGATTTTAGCATTGCAGAATTGACATTTAATTATAGCAGTTGTTAACTGTAATTATAGTGTCATTGAAGTTATTAAACAAACATTTTATTTTATTTTCCATCACACTCAAATCCCAGGATGAAATATTAATTCAAAACAAATGATTAAAACATATTATTTGGTAGACAGATATGTGGAAGCATTATCATCATTTTATTCAAATTTTATTTTTGATCCTTGAACCACGAACATCTTCAGATTAGTATCATGTATCTAATAATAAGCGATACACAGTCAGATGACGCCATTTCACTCTGGAACACGTTACTTAATACAGACAGCTTTTTATGGTAACATCACGAGTTCATTTTCTTTATTTCTTTGCGGAGTGAGTAATAGTTTTCATGCAACCAGCTTTCTGGCCATCATTTAACATTCTCACATCATAATCAACTCAAATAATTACACTTCTCGCATTCATGAAGTCAAATACAAACAACGGCGCTTTAATACATACATTTATCTCACCGCCATCATTTTTATATCAATACGCTTCTCTTTGCCTAACTAACAATACAATTACAGCCTACCAACTTCAACACAACAAAACATATTACTAAAACTTAAATTTACCCCTTTTTACACATACTAGTACACTGTACGGCCTTGTAATAAAAAAAAAAACATTCATACATTGCATAAAAACGAAGTCGTATAATGATTATTTCAATGTATGATGATGTCTGAGGATTCCGTGTATCACGTTCTTCTTCATGCAAGTTGCAGGAAATGTTCTATTATTTTCATTGTGTTTTCACAGCGAGTGTTTCTTGTAACGTTGTTTAATTAAATATACTGTCTTGTGCGCTGCTGTCACATGTTTCCGTGTAATGATTTGAGGTGCAGACCAAGTGTTGTGTCTGGTGCTGCTCACATTGTCCATTTCTGCTTTCGGGTAGGAATTTACTGTGCAATTTTTGTTTAGAATTAAATTCCATTAGCGGTAGTAATCACGAAAATTTTATGCTGTAAATTTTCTTGGTAAATTAAAAAAAAAATCGGCTTCACACATTTTACGTCAATAACTTATGAAAACTGTACTAAACTTACGCCAGTTTTGTACTGGATATGCAGGTTATAACTCACAACAAAAACAAAACATTAACTAGTAACTGCTATCGTTTAATTTTGTTTAAATATGTGTTTTATTTGATACATTATCCTATTTATAATGTTTTTTATTCTTGGTTAAAAATCTTTGTTATTTGATCTAGCTCTAATTAGAAGTGAATGTTAGATTTTAATCACTGTGCAATATTTTTATTTCCATTTGTGTTATTGTATTACACGTCTTACCTAATTCCGCTGTAGTACTTAGATAATTTGCCATCTCCAACTTAGGCTACCTGTTTGTATATTGTCCTAGTGAGATTTCTTTAATTGTGTACATTTTGTGTCTCATATATTTCTACATCTGTTTAATCTCTTCCGATGAAAGGCTCTTAAGTGTTTCTAAAACTATTGTATTTAATCGTAATCTCTATACCGCAAATTTTTCCGGCATTTTTCTTCTGTAACTAAGAGTCCCCATCTGTAGACTTTTATTTATGACATTCAAGTGAGTCAGGTCACTAAGACAAATATGATATTCATTCTTTCGGTGCGTGTGTTTTTTAGTTAGATACATTTCAGTTAGTTTTTATGAAGACATTTTACGTACTGTGATTTCATTAAATTAGTATCAGTAGAATAGTTTGCAGTAACAATTGATAAAAGATGATAGTTTTTTTTAAAAAAAATTGAATTCTTTATGACTGTAGTATTAGAAATTTAATTACGGTTTAGGAGATAAAAGGTAAAACTTGCTACAGTGCTCTTGGAACATGTTAACAGGTGACGTCAGCCTGCGAACAGAGTGCCATTCGGTGTTTAGTAATCGCATTTAAACAATGAATTTTATTGAAAACGCTTTACCCAGCGGGCTAGTAGTTTCTGGTTAGAGAGTATACTAGAAATTGCACAGGTTCTCTCCTTACAATCTACGAGAAAGGAAATGTTTTTTCCTTCCATATTTCTCATAGCACACACATCAAAAGTGCTAACAGTAAAATTAGATTGTCCACTTAAAATAACCTTAGATATCACTCATTATGGAAAATTTAAAGCAGGAAGCACCATCTTCCGCTCAAAAGTTTTAAAATTTAGACACTACATAATTTTGTTCGGTATGGTCGGACGCAACAGAAGTTTGATTGAATTTTTAGTTTCTACAGTTAGCATTACCATGTTTCATGCACAGAATGCATTTAATTCGTAGAATTTTATAATTTGACATGTCAAATCGCAATGTGCTCCCGACGACAAAGGAATGCGTAATTTGTGAGAAAAACGATTGGAATCCTGTACCAGGGCAATTGGCTGCTTTGAATATGTACAATGTTGCCTGAAAGACAAGAGACATACCTTTCTAAAAGTTGAATCATTTCAGGGCTTGTTATGACGCTATATAACCGAAGGCATCAACGCTTGGCTGTAAAATTATTTTTGTTGTCGCAACGGAGGTGGGTAGTATTAAAGATACACCGTATTCTTTTTGCGTGAAATTTCCAACTGCTTGGGTATAAGGCGCGTAGAAGATTGAAAGATTTACTTAAAGAGAATACATTTATCACGGATATAACGGAATGAATTAATTACATGAGTTGAATTTCATGAGTTGAACACTGCGCAATGATAAGAGAAGTGTGGCTTGATGCTTCACACATAATCTTACTGTGGGAACCGTTTGCTAACTTCGGATTTCGAACTGTTTATCACGCTGTAAACCTTTCAAGCAACCGAACGGCACATCCGATCGGAGGAATTCTATCAGCAGCTTGTGCGTAAAAATCAATAATTAACAACAAAATCTTCTCGGGTGTCCAGCCGGATGGTGGTGTAAAAACACGACGTTTCGACAGCTGACTCTGCTGTCTTCATCATGTATCTTGTGGTTGTTCTCTACTGACTGTCTCTGCCTAGACAGTCATCTGAGAACAACCACAAGATACCTGATGAAGACAGCAGAGTCAGCTGTCGAAACGTCGTGTTTTTACACCACCATCCGGCTGGACACCCGAGAAGATTTGGTTAAAAACATAATTAACCGATAATCATTTCATTTGCAGATTACAAGCGAAAATAGTTAAAAATTACAATTTAGGTGGAAAATACTAGAGTTCGAGCAGACAAACACTGATACTGAAAAGATGACTCTGCTACCGCGGTCCATTCCGAAGTTATATGAAAAAGAAGTTGACAATTCTATGCAGCAGCGAAATGCGGACTTGGCGATTCCATCATCGTCAGGACCTAGACTGTGACTCCAGCACATTATCCCCAACGACTTAGGGACGTATTTGCCTGGATCTCACATTCCTCAGGCACATCACCACTGAGACCCTCTGTTTCTTATTGTACTGGTCGTTTTTTACCCTTATGAGTTAGAGAACATTAGAAGTGGGATGGGACTGGGGACAAGGAACGAGAAGGAATTCGGTCATGGAGCTTTGAAGGAAGGATCCCGGCATTTGCCTGAGGGATTTTGGGAAACCATGGAAAACCCAAATCTGGATGCCCGGATGGGGATTCAGACCGGCGCGGCGTCCTTCCAAATGCATGTCAGAGTGTTAACCACTAACCCACCACGCTCGATTGTATTGCTTGTAGCATCACCCAGTACTCAAATCGTTTGTACACCACCGCTGTACTCACGTTGTGCGCTAATAACAAATAAATTGATTAACATCTTTTTCCTTCGCGTACTATAGACATTATCACACGAACATACATGCGGCCGTATAGATTACACGCCCACTTTATTTTTATTTTTTAACGATTTCTACTGCTTAGCTGCTAGTTTATTATTTTTTCTCAAGCCGATTTATGAAGCTCGGCAAATTCCGTACGTTGGTATAAAAATCGCTACCTTGTTAAGTTACCGAACTACAACTGATTATTTATGAGGCCGCAGTGCTAGTCAAGGACTAACTAACCCCACCCACCATTCGATTACGCAAGCGTGCAGGTACTTGGACCCTGTGTGAAAATAACCAGTTGTTGCAAAGCCTAAGTCCTATTTTCGAAACTTCACTCCTCGTAGCCTCAAGCCCCGCAGTAAATAGGTTACCACGAAAACAGAGGTGACATAATTTTGTTACATCGTTGACTTCGGTGCTATAATTTTAAAGATTTTCAAAGTAAAACAGAATTCAGCAAAGTATACATTTAGAGAATAGTTGTAGATATTAATTGGTGATTATTAAATTTAACTTGATGCTCTGCTTTTAGAAATTTAGGAGCTCTTACTAGTAGCGCCCGGGTCTCTAAATTACGTAATTACGGGCTCGAGTATAACTTAAGTGTAGCCCCTGGCATATGTGGTTATGTAAACTGTTTAAGTGGCTTAGGATAGCATAGGTGTCTTTGAAAGATTTATGTTTGAGCATTTTATTAAAGTGTTTTTCACTCTTGGGCAGCCTGGTGGACCAGTTGTTAAGGGGTCTGACTGGAGATCGAAATGTCCCCCGTTTGAATCAATGTCTCAGCGGGGATTTTCATAGGCCCTTAAACCGACCTACACTTCGGCACAGCTTGCTCTGTAATGTGAAGTTCGCCAGAACGCTTCCGTAGTTCGGATTCCAAGCTAAGTTGTAGATCCCATTTACTCAGTTCGTTTATGTAAGATGGAAAGGAACTGATTATCCCATCTCCAATACCGGGATAACCATACCACATTTGGGGGAGTCCAACCAACTTTCGACTTGAATACCAAGCTTTGCTTTAGCTCCTAAACTGCCAAACTCTTGTCAATTTAACATTAGGCATGCTTGTTTTTCTCACTTAGGGCTTTACGCATCTTCGATTTATAGATAATTAGATGCGGAAAAGGATTGGGGTTATGGTATGGGAAGGAATACTGCCATGGTATTTGAGGGAACCATCCCGGCATTCACCTAAAGTGGTTTTGTGAAAACCATGGAAAACCCAAATCTGGATTGCCTGACGGGGTTTCTAACTCGCGTTCTCCCGGATGGGAAACGAGAGTGTTACCGTTCACCAACCACGCTCGGTAGGTTTGCCTGAGAGAAAAAGTAGCTCCCTCCGGAAGCAGATTTTCTGATCGCCTAACAAAACCGACATTTATGCGTAATTATGGTCACGTTGCCACAGGCCGACTCCTTTATTTTCGTACGCAGGCTGAATTTAACGAGAGTATTTCAACTCCATCTTCTCGATTACTTGAATGCCGAAATTTGGCTGTTGTGTCAAGTGATTTTCTTCGCTCACAGCCGCTACTACTGTTTACGCCAACTTGCGTCTCTGTGTCGAGGGTGAGCAGACCTGCTCAGATTTAGCACCTCGATGTTACTTCCCACTACCTCTCCACACACAAGTGGGTGTTTCGTGCCTCTGCTATAAGAATTAGACCTACACGCAACCAAAGAAAATCCTAAAAATTACGCGTATCCTTACATGGTTTCTCGGCAAACAGTTTGGAGTGAAGCTAACGTGTTGTTGCTAGCGGAGCCCCTGCTGCTTATAGTGCGGTGCGTGCCTCAGAGCAACCTGTGGTGGCGTGCAACTCAGGATGAGTGACGGCTGGCTGCGGGCGCTGCTGATAAATTGCCTCTCGCGCCCGGCTGCCGAGTATGTGTGTGTGCGCCTGGCCAAGACACGACCGGCGCTGCAACCTGGCCTGTTAGCCAAATTGGATTCTGTCCTGGACGCAGTGATGTTTAATGCGGCGGCGTGCATGCCGCCGTGGCCGGAGCCGCGCTTATCTCCGGCTCGCCTCTAACCCGGTTATTGCCGTCTCCTCCGGTTACGGCTGCGCGCACGGGTTTTTAAGTGGCTCTGCGGCAGCGCCGGAGTGAATCTGAGTGCGGCTTGATGCAATAGTTAAGCGAGAGCCAGACGCTGGAATGTTATTCCGCGCAACAACGAGATATACCCCATCATATATACCGCACGCGTCTGAACTGCAATACAGACGTATAGCCCCGAAGAGCAGTATGTTGCGGAGTAATCAACTGCCAAATGAGTATGTTGATTGTTTTGAATCAACTTAACTAAATATAGGAAAAAATTAGAAGAGCAAATAGTGCCCTCTTAAAGATAGACATTAAATTCAAACAAGCTTAATAGCCTGAAATCCGGCTGCATGATTTCTACGTTCATCTGCTATTTGATTGAAATGAAATTCTTTTGTACAATTGTTAGTAGCAGAATACGATTCTACCAGGTTGCGTACCAAAATATGGCGGCAAGTATTTTTAATTGAATATTCAAAAATAATTATTTTCAAAAATTTAGTTCGCTTGTTTTTTAAATAAATTATAATCATTTTCAAAGAGAGACATGTAAAGAACATAAAAAGTCTGGTTTGTCTTTGTAAAAGTGGCCGCAAGTAGGGATTGGCAGCTCTTAAAGCTAGCACCCCGCACCGTCTGACAGCCGACCACATAGGCAACCCAAATGTTTTGTGTTCTTTACATGTCTCTCTTTGAAATTAATTTATTTAAAAAACAAGTAAATATTTTTTTTTTGTAAAATTTAATTAAAAATATTTGCGGCCATATTTGAAAGGCAAACTAGAACAATCGTAATAATAATTACACGTAGAAATAACATTTAAATCAAATAACAGATGGACGTAGAAATCATGTTGGACTGAAAGAATGAACTTTGTTATGAAATATCCTGAAAAAAATAATATCTGAAAAGTTGTAAAATCTGTTTTTTTCAATTCATTTCCTCGCTGCGAAAGCCGTGAGCACTATATACAACGGGTTTACTATTGTTTGTGAAAATGGAATAGAAATATTTAGCTTTACGAACAAACAAATAACTTTTTAATTTCAATATTTCTGCTAAGCTTTGCAGGAACAGATATTATCAACTACATCTGATCAATGAGTGATCAGGATTTCCCTGTAAACAAAATAAATTTAGCACAATGTGGTTTAAAAATCCTTTTATACCTTTGCGATTATTAATATACAGTTATCTTCGAAAAAAATTCCGTTTTAATTTAACTGCAATGGAGCGCACTCCCCGGTGGAAATATCATCACACGCCAATTATTCATCTGTCTTGTACCTGCTTACTTTTTCCCTTTACGAATTTTAATTTTAAATTCTTTCAGGGTTTTTGGTAAAATATTCACGTTTCTTTGTAATTTATTTTAATCTGTAAATCCATTGTCTACAAAAAATAATGTTCCCACTCCCTTATGCCTGAAATCGAGTGCTTGCGTGTCGTAGTTGCCATCTTTTTCTTTCATGAATCACTCTTAATTCCTCGATCAATATCTTTCGACGTTTCATGTACAACATACGCCACGTACACTCCCGGCCCTCTACACTTTCCTCCTTGAGCCACCTGGTGGCTGAGTGGTTAATGCGTCTGTCTGGAGATCACAGGTTACCCGGTTCGAATCCTTGTCCCGGAAGGGATTTTCATAGCCACTTAACCCGACCTTCAACTCTAACATAGCTTGCTGTGTAAAGCGAAGTATGCCAGAACGCTTCCGTGGTTCATATACCACTTTGATTTTTTTTTACTTAGGGCTTTACGCCTCATCGACGGCTAAGGTCGTTAGAGACGGGATGGGACTGAGGACAAGGAACGGGAAGGAATTCGGCGACTGCCTTATTTAAGGAAGCATCCCGGCATTCGCCTGGAGTGATTTGGAGAAACCACGGAAAACCCAAATCTGGATACCTGGACGGGGATTCGAACCCGCGTCCTCCCGGATACGAGGCCAGATCGTTAACCGTTCACCCTCCACGATCGGTATACCACGTTGATCTGTAGGCCCTACACCCGGCAGGATTACCAGATTAGGCTAGGCGGCTACGACAGTGACGGATTGCGCAGCCAATGAGAAACGCTGTGACAAGGTCATTACAACCAACCTCCTCCTGCCTTCCAACGAACCCCATTCCAGCTCGTATTATCGTATCAGTTACTGATTGTGTTCTGCAGTAATTTCCAGAGACAAAACTTTTAGCCTCCTTGTTTACTGGACTGAGGGAGAGCAAACCTTAACTACTTAGCTGCTGGTAATGATGTGTGTCGTAACTTGGCGCTGAAATATAGTGGAGGTTTCATTTCTCGCTCACTCTCTGCTACATACAAAATGTCGTTATCATCCGATAACGACAACTTGCGACTCATCCAGCCTTCTAAGATGAGCCGCAAGAATATAAATTATAGATTATGATTCCTTCAATGAAAAATTGTTGAATCTTGTGCAACCCATAAAATATACTGATTGTATTAAATAGGAATGATTCATTCTTGGGAAGCGCATTAAGAATATGTTAATTACAAATCATACTGGAAAATACACAACAAATTTCAAGCAGTAAAAAAATTAATACCACTTCATAGTTGTTACAACATATCAACAATAACAGAATTAAATTTTATTATATAACTCGTTAATTGGGTATCATTTAAGAATGCTGTTGATCCTAAGATTTCAGATTAGAGTTCTATCACCGCCGCTATATAATGTATCTCTTAATTAGACTATTACAAGTTACAGTATAGATAGTGATACTTTCGAAGATGGAGATTTTTGGCGAAAAACTATTTTATATTATATAACTGTAATTCTTTTTACCTTTCTCAGATTTTCTTTAGTTGGTATATCACACATAAATAATTACTCCTAAGCGTCTCTTGTTAAAAATGCAATAATTTACTTCACATCTTATCAATTTCTCTAGATTCTCTGAGCAAATAGAGTACATTTTGTGTCCTCCGTTATGCAATAGACGACGTCTAATGTGGACCCTCTCGTCTTATTTTATACCAAAAGTACTTACTTTTAGCTGAAAGGGAAAATTATACTGTGGTTTCTCTCGTTTAATAAGAGAGATTCATCAACTTGCTGATCAATATTAGTCACTTCCAATTTCAGTTGAATAAACATTTATTCTGTGGCCTCACATACATTATACTGCATTCAACTTACGTTCTTATACAACTTTATCTCTCTTTTTTGCCACATCCGTAAAAATCTTTACCCAAATCGTCTTTCTGACAACTATTCAACACAACATCTTTTGCAGTTCAGCTCTTGCTGCTTCCACTACATTTCTTTCTCTTGTTCATCTGTCCTGTCGTTATGTAAAACTTTTCCTTGTCATTGGATCTCCTGTGGTCCGCTTTATTCTTTGCTGTCAAGGAAGCTCCAAAACAGAACTATTATTATTAGTATTTCTTACAGTTAACACAATTAATAATACACATTCAAAATCACTTTTGAAAGTTGTCGTGATGTATGTTATGTCCTTCACTTCTCCCAATGAAGTCTGTTATCATTCTAAATTTCTTAATCTATTCCTGTGGGAAGGTGGTTTCACCAATTATAAAGCTGCTGCCAAATTTCTAACCATGTTTAGTAGGAACGACCATAAACTACTGCATCGAACTTCGTCCGGCAGATTACTAAGGCTAATACAAAAACTATTTGCTATACAGCAACTTTTAGATTTCATTCTAAAACAATGCGTGGGCATCTGCACTCTCGGTCAAGAAGTGCTTCTATATCTACATAAAACAAAATATGTGGCTCTTGAATAGTTAACATGGTTCCGGTGAAACCAGCACGTACAGTTAGTTACTATTAAAATATATTTTTAACAACGTGAAAGTTCTTAATGTCGTTCAAAATTAAATAGTAATGGTCTTAAAAAATAAAACTGTTAATTTAAATGTTCTGAATGTAACTTTTGGCGTAACTAACAGTTTTAAATGATAAAAAAAAGTGAGTTAAAGTTTGACGCTTTCCACCAGAAAAGTCGATAAAATCATTTAACAGGATATTAAATGTTATTTCTAATCACCAAAAACTATCATACACACACATTCATACACAATCACAACTATTTACATAATATTTACAGTATGTTCTGACATTTTAATATCATAATTTTACATGAGCATGAGTGAACAAAATAATCCTCGCCAAGCACTGGATACTGATTCATTGAAAGGAAGATAATGGAAAAAACTTGATGAAAGTAATACTTATCACTCTTTACTTGTGTATAACTACTAGTAATTCTTAAACGAATCTTATCGGGCTTCTAACCGTTTCAAAATATTCTGGCGGCGTTTCGAAAGCCAGCACTGCTTTCATTGTCAACATGTTGACGTTGAGAGGCAGAAAATACTAATTTGACTTGGATTAGCTCGAGAAGTTTTCTTTAAGTATTTCCACCGCGAAAGTGTATATAGTTATATGCTAGTAATTCTGTTTAAATAGCAGAAATTGAATTGAAATATTACAAAGTACACAGCTTTGTGTTTTCTCATTACAGTAACTGGTTGTGTTAAATGAGGCCCCAGCTGCTTAAAGCGACAGTACCATCAATTTACCTTCAATTTGTATCCAGGAATAAGATTCGCAACATACTCCTGAGTTTCGCTAGCCTCGAATTGCGAGAGAAAGATATTTCTGGGAAACTGTTACTCGATAAAGAATTTATATCAAAACTCGAAGAGAACATCCCAATTCCTAGATTCTAAGAACACCACATTAATAACGGCCAAATGTATTCAGAAAAAAATATTGCTACACATTGTACAATAACATTAATTTGGTATCAATCAGACTTATTTAAGATACTAAAACTTTTATCATAAACCACCACATGATTCCGGCTACTTAAAAATATAGTTTTCATGTGGTAAAAGGGGTTTGTTACTTTTCATTAGCATGTCTGTTATTAGCGTTATAATAGGTGCTTTAGGTATTGTCATGCGTCTATCCCATATCACGAATTTAGTATCATTAAGTAGTCATTGATAAACACAGCTGTTATGATTGAATTAAATCTAAATTTAACTGTACACAGTCTAAAAGAAACAGAAAATACTTGTTTATGAACAAAATATAATTTTTTTTAGGGTCGAAGATCATGAACACGTGACGTGACCGTCTATAATTTGAGTTTTATAATTTTTTGATCTCTTTGAGGCGATTAAATAAAAAATATGTATTGAAAAAAGCCTAAAAGTGACAAAAAACGGGTTTAGACGAAAACTGAGTTTTTAGGGTCGAAGGTCATGAACACGTGACATGATCTGACTAAGTAACTTGAGTTTTATCATTTCTTCAAAGCAATTAAATAAAAAATGCATTGAATACGGCCTAAACGTTATAAAAAGTGAGTTTTTTTAGACAAAAAATGAGTTTTTAGGATCAAAGGTCATGAACGCGTGACATGATCGGCTGAAATACAAACGTGACCTGCATTGGACCCTAAGGATTCATTATAAAAAATTTAAGTATTTCTGTTGATTTTCAAGTGAATTAGAAGTATTACACGTGGAGACAGTGCTCTCGCAATTGTACGGATATCTTGAAGGTTACAATTATTACAAAAACTATTATATTTTACTACTGCAAGTCACCACATTAAAGTAATTTTTTTCAGGGTCAAATATACCGAAAAAGAATAAATTTTGCTATTTGCTACTCCTACAACTATGGATGCCATAATGTACCGTAAAGGGGAGGGGTAACAAGTATACCTCGACTCGTTCTCACTGGAACTCTATTTCAACGCGGAGTCTGATTATGCACGCCCTATGGTACGCTGGAATATTGGATACTTGCACGCGTTACACAATTACACTGAGTTACGCCTTTCCCAGCTCCTTTATCGCGGCTGAAAGACTTTAAAGAGCAAACCGATATGACTGCTGACTAACAAGTTTAAGCAAGAGTTTTTCACACGTTAACAGAATGATCTGGTAGCTCAGTGGTTGAGGCGCTTACTTTCGAAGTTCAAGGCACTGGGTTCAAATTCCGGTGGGGCCTGCAAGTGCTACGCCAGGACGTTACGTCCCTCGGATTCCACGTTAAACTGCAAGTCCAGCACAATGCTCGGCAAATAGAAACTCCACCTGGTTGCAAGACCATATGAATTTAGTTTGCTTTGCTTATAAATACTAGAACAAACTTTGTTAACTTTCCAATTAGCAACCGTTTCTTTCTTTCAAGTTTTCTTCACCATTTGTAGTTTCTCATATCTTTTCAACGTCTGGTGTTTCACCATATTCTGATCCTTTTATGCTCACAGATACTCTGTCACAAATAACTTCGTTGTTGTTGGTGTAAAGGAAAACAAGGAATTTCACAGAAATATATACAACCTCCGTAGTGGCAGAATGCCAAACCAGCCAATACAGAAGTGTAAATTTAGTTTTTAATAACCTGGCTTTATAAAGACTATAATATATATAATTCTGTGTGGTCGTAATGACCTGCTGACAGTATTTCTATTGGCTGCGCATTCCGCCCCTGTCGTAGCCACCTTAAACAAACGCGGTAGTCCTACCGGGTACAGGGGACCTACAGTTTAACGTGGAATCCAAACCACGGAAGCGTTCTGACGTACTTCGCGTTACACAGCGAGCTCTGCCAGAGGTGAAGGTCAGGCCAAGGAAATATGAAAATCCCGGAAGAGACAGGGATTCGAACCGGGGACCTTTCGAACTCCACTCAAACATCTCCACCACTGAGCCACCAGACCGCTCGTTATAAAGACAGATTGATAGTGTACTGAAATAATTCTAAATGTTAGCAGGAAGTATTGGAAATATTTTAGAAGTAGTTTGAATGCAATAAACAGATTTTTATGAGTTTAAAATAAAGTGAAACATGCGTATACTATGCTGGCTTCCATTTATCGTTAATTAAATGAAATGATTATGCTTCATCTAAGCAGCCTTGTAGCCATTATTCTATGAATGTTTTTCGTCATACAAATAAATGCGAATTCATCTTTTCCTCATTATTAAATATATTTCATTGCTTAAATTAGCATGTTATGTAGGATCTGAATGTGACATGGCTGAGAAAAAACAACGCACTGTATTCCGAAGAAATTTTTCATTAAAATGTTAAGTAAGACGAAGGTACAAAACATCTCACTTCTAAAAATTTCAGTGCAAGACTTTTTGTTTGTGTCAGTTCACGTCCGACATCAAAAGCAAACATTAAAGGGATGGAATATGTCTATAGTTTGAAAATTTGAAGAACTAAGAAATCAGTAATACCGACGAAATTTCAAACCAACTTTTGTGCTCGTTTAATTCGATTTTGTATGGATGTTTTAAAATTCACATATGTACTGTCACTCAACATTTATAACATTTTCTTTTTAAAAAATGAGACTAGAACTTTAGCATAGACGTCCTTGAGGAGTGTAGTGAGGTATTCAACACTTCTATTTTTGACGGGAGTTAGTGTAGCTGTGCTGCAACAGGCGAGTCGTTGTTCGGGCCGTGTTGGTGTGACGCGAGAAGGGCAGCGAGTCGTGTCGACCCTTAGGGCCCCGCAGGCCGCCCGGGTTTAATGTCCCAAAGAGGCGAGAGCGCCCGCTTGTTAGGCCGTCCCGCGGTACACCTGCCCCTGATCGGACCCTCTCATTACCAACCTCCGCAGCCTAACTTCACCCGGCCGCACTCCACTTCTCCAATAACTTATTTATATCGACACGAACCGAAAAAAAAGTTCTTCAGACTCTCGCCAACATTTATCGCAGAAGTTTCTTTTTCGTGACAACCTCCAGAGGGCGTTGTTAACTTATGATGTCAGATCACAATATTAGTAATTGCTAAGTTAGAGGGGAAAGTTTAGAAATAAACTTCCTTAAGATACTTTTTTAAGAGTTTGCCGTTCGTTCGATTCCCTCGCTGCTAGAGGTGATATTGCTGCCTTCTTTTACATTGGTATAACCAAGTAGACATTAAAATTAAAAATCGCTTAAGAAGTAATAACTGCGGTGTGTGATTCAAATAATCGAAAATAGTCCTTAAAGTCTCTCTGTTCATTCTTTCTTTTAATTCGCTGCTAACGTATTTCATCTAATGCAATGGTTCCCAAAGGGGGTAGTACCGCCCACCGGGGGGTGTTGAAAAGGTCATAAGGGGGGGGGGGTTCTGGCCTATGCAAATTTAGGCAGCGTTTAGGAGCAGCCACCGCCCCCATAATTTCTAGTGACATACCCGGCTTTAAGGGATACATCAAACAAGTTTTTAATTGCATTCTCGCTACCATATGTAGCTGAAAAAGGATTTAGCACAGTAGTCAATTTATTAGCTAGCAAACGAAACAGAATATCAATAACAAAATGTGGTGATTTAGTAATAAATAAGGCACTAAACATCTAAAATTAACGTGACTACACCAAGATCAGCCATTTAATTAAAAAAGTTCATAAAATATATTTGATAATGAAACTGTGAACAATACACAAAAATTGATAATATCTTTTAATGAAGTAATTTTAGACATCTGTCGTTGTTTTTCTATGTATATGATAGTGTACACTTCACCTAAGAATCGAATCACTATTTTCAAAAGTGGGTTACTAACCAAACAGTTGGAATATTACTTATTATTGCATTATTTATTACAAGAAAGGGAATTAGGTGTGTTTTTTTTCTGAAAAGGGGACGGTGAACAATTTTACTATTGAAAAATGGGCTGTGGACTAAAAAGGTTGGAAGCCTATGATCTAATGTTTCGAACGATCAGTGCATATTTTATCTTTTGTTACTGTTTAAATGTGATTTATTAAGGTTGACGGCTCAGAGGTGTGCTGAACTAGTATAGCGTTTGTTAAAATTTTTTGAAGTAGTCTGTATCGTCACATTCTTTGCTCATTTTTAAAGCGGTTTGCTGCATAAAGTATTTAGCATATTTGAAATCAATACGAAACTGGACTTGTTAATGCAATAAAATTACACTGAAGTGCAAAACATCATGGGATACCTCCTAATAACATCTTTGACCCCTTTTGTCCGTCAAAGTGCAGTCACCCAACGTGACATTGAATAAAAAATTTGTCGTAAGTTCCCTGATGTCATATTCACCCATGCTTCTTCTATATCCGTCCATAACTGCAAATGTGTTGAAGAACGTCGTGCACGACCTGATCTTTTGACCATGTCCGAGTTATGTTCTGTTGGATTCATGTATGGCGCTCTAGTTGGCTAAATCACTAAAGGGAATTGTCCAGAATAATCATCAAACCAGTTGTGAATGATTTTGACCCGGTCACATGGCGTTGTCGTTCGGGAAAAGTCCATCCTTGTTTGGGAACACGAAAGCCATGAATGGCTGCAAATGGTCTCCATGTAGCTGAACAAAACTATTTCCAGTTAACGGTCTGCTCAGTCTTATCAGGATGGAACAATCACCTTCACCATCTTGCATAGTGCCTTGCCAACAACGTGGGACCATGGCGGCACTTTCAGACCCTACCATCAGTTTTTACCAACTGGAATTGGGACTCATCTAATTTTCAAATCTTTTTGAATCATCTAGAGTGCAACTGATTTAAATACCGCAGGAGAGGCGCTGCATCAGATGGCGTTTTGTTAACAGAAGCAGTTGCGCCGGTCAACACCAGATGACGGATTATGGCAGCATCTGTCGTACGTTCCAATCTGAGTGTTGCTGTTCTTTGATGCAGTGCTGCCTGTGTGTCAACACTGAGACCTCGAAGGAGATGTCACTGGTCTCGGTGATGAAGTAAACGTGGTCGCCACTGCGTTGTCCACGTAGGAGGGTGATGCAGGAAATCACACTTGACACTGTTGAGTGAGAAATGTTGGATTGATGGGAAATTTCCGAAATGGAATTTCCCATGCTTTGAGCGCCAACTATCATTCTGCGTTCAGAGTTTGCTAACTCATGTCGTGCGGCCTAATCACACCATAAAACTTTCTACATGGCTATCTAGATTAGAAATGAAAGCCCAGACACTGCATGAGACATTTTTTTCGTCGTGTTACCGCTATCTGCGTTCTACTATTCCTTGGCTTTTGACACTTAATTGTATATTAGTGTCAGATTTTGTAACACTACATTAATAAACGTGTAAAGGCGTCATTAATCGATTAAGATTTATTACACAGAAAATCTTTTAAATTTCTCCCACGTGCGGGTCACCAAATAACATATTTACTCCTGGATTAGGATACTATTTCAAATTAATTCCACATGTTGCATTATACCACATGTTTCTACCAATGATTACGGTCGTCTAAGCATGCAATAAAGGTTTTGAGTATTGAAACACTAGGGTATGTATTTTTATCAAATTTTTTCACCTTTCCGTCGACAGAACTATAAATTAAAGAAAAAACTAGGACATAATTTTTATTCAAGTCTTCCTTTTTTTATCTGCTTAACGTCTCTCTGACAGCGAGGTCTTTAGAGACGGTCAACTCTTCCTCTATTAATACTATCATAATTGTGTAATGGCATTATATCTGTTTCTCTCTTTGTTCCGTCGTCACGCAACAGATTTTGAAGAGATTTTAAGGAGCTTAGTGCCAGATTTAAACTCTGTGTACCAAGTTTCATCAAACTCACCTCAGCCGTTTCAGAAACGTAACAAAACCTATCAAGGATGGGACCTCTTGGCGTTTATTCACAGCTACAGTATTTTCAGTCGTGTAACGACAAACATTTTTACTAAGTTTCATCAAAATCAACCCAGCCTTCGAAGACAGTTAATATCTATTTTTTATTTATTTTTATAAAAAATAAGTTGTTTTTAAAGTTACAAACAGTAAATTCTAACAAATAAGAACGCTGGCAAAAAAAAAGAAAATAAAAAAAAAATAAAAAATAAAAAATTAGTGTTCCGAATGGGGAACGAACCAACAGTCTCTGGCGTGAGAGAACGATGACCCAACCCTTGTGGCATTTTTCCACAGCAATATAGGAAATATTTGTTTTTGTACACATTTTCTTTTTTTAAATTTCTATTTCCCATAAATTATGATCCATTACCACGAATGGAATTACCATGAGTTGAATAAGGTATAATAATAATCGCATTTTAACTACTGGCTCTGGAATAAATAAAATCGTTGATAAAGATTTTCATTTCCTTCTTCGAAACTATTGGCCTGTTTGGCATGAAATGTGTCCTATGTTCTAATCCACGTTATATTTTAAATTCGTAGCGAGTTTTTTTCAGACCCTTTGAGCTATTATTGCATGATTTAGTAACATCCAAAAACAGATGCATCAAAATTTTCTATTTTACAATATTGTTAGGATGACGCTACGTTACATGACGCTGGAACAGGAAACTGAGATCTGTCCTCCTTTCTATAGTCTGGTATAACATAGATATTATCTTGACGGTATTTTATCATTTTTAAACTTTTGACGCTGCTTTATAATTTGAATTACATCTCATTTCCACCTGCCACTGGAGCACGAAATTGAGGTCTATTTTGCATATTAAAACTTTTTACCTATAATTTCACATAGGTTGAAACATGCTTGATGATTTTTACAGGATGTTCGCAGTTTGACGTTTTGCTGTTGGGATTAAAATCTGAAATTTATTCTATCAGCTTCTGTAACCGGGGATGGTAAACCCGCTAGAACACATCAGTATGCAAAGGCATCCGAGAAAACTACGTAAATTAATGATGATGATTTAGAAGTCGACTGCAAAACGACTGAGAACTTCTCTGGTCCTCTTGGACGAAGTTAGTATTAAATTAAATATGGAGAGGATAGGTAACTCGAGTACGACATATGGGCTGAGTAGTTTAAATTGAGTTTTATGTTTATGTTCCTAAACGAGATGCAATACCATTAGAGAGGACAGTGACAGAATATGATTTGATACGTCGTAAATAAACATTGTGGCTAACTGTTTGGCCGAATGGAACGGAGTGGCACTCAGTTTAAAGAAGTTATGTGCAGTGTATACTGCTCTGTGTGATGTGGTTTGAGTTAATCAAGTTTTAAACGTATATCTTGCATTTTCATGCTACATTTAGCACACCTGGTTCTCTTAATGCTCCTTTCAGTGTCTAAATTCCATAATCTTTACCTTTGTCCTCTCTTGTTTCAGGGACATCCTGACTTCTGGAACAAAGGTAGGCGGGAGGCCAACTCGCAACTCAGTTAGGCGGGCGGCCGCCAGGAGCGCTGCAGGCGGCGCACCCGCCGCTAACGAGGTTACTGCGCGGCGATACACGGCAAACTCAAAACATTCGCCATTATACTGCGCGTCCCGGGGGATGAATTTCTCTGACACTCACTTCTCCTTCCAGCTTTTTCCCTTGAGAGGACCCGTCACCTTAACGCCTTTTTTTATTCTTCTGCTGTTCATTTCACTCCAACTGTCCAGAAATGCGATACGGAATCTAATGAACATTATAATTTAATGTGGTCGCAGATTATAACGTGACAGCTTCTTGTCTTGTGTATAAATGACAACTTTGCATTACTGTTGTTATGGGTCCCTTATCGCCTGTGTACGCAGTAGATCAAGATTTCACATCTATTTTTCCAGCGCTGCGTCAAACAAATTTTGTTTTCTTTCTTTTTGAATTGAATTGAATTGCGATGCAGCACATGTTCCTTTGGTAACTTCCCAAATAACCTATTTAATCCTTTCTATTATTGTTATAATTACCTTGTGTACTTGAGTGTAAATTCTCTCATCCATCTACTTTTGCAATTTACTAATTTTAATTTTTAATGCCTTCTTCGTTTTTTAGTTAATTATTCATCACTTCCCTTGGTAATTAATTCTAATCCCTGACTCCATTATTCGTAAAACAAAATTTTCTCTCGCCCTTTTGTATGAAATCGAATGCCAGCTTGTGCTCATAGTCATTCTTTCCCTTCCATGCACTACTCCCAATTTTTCTACAAATATCGTTCCTTGCCACATCACCAACTAACACCTTGTACACACCCGGCCCTCTCTTTACCCTCTTCCTGTCTTCCAATTACTCCAAAACAGCGTCTTTATCACATCAATTACTAATTGTGCAATACCGTAATTTCAAACAAACAAAAAAAAAAAAAAAACAAAAACAAAAAACCCACAGATTTAGTTGTTCTCCTCTTTATACCCCCAAACTCCTGTTTTTAATATCCGAAATATGGATCTCAAAACTACTGTACCTTCTTCAAACAGCGATATGACCAAATTTTTGTAAACTAATCACCTCACTTTTCTGGTACGTACTCACATAACCCTCTCTAAAATGAAGGACTTTGTAACCTTTTTCCTACCCCCTGTCCAATGTGCGCTGCCAACTTGAGGTTATTATCAAATGTTATGCCAAGATATTTACAGGTCAGTCCTTCAGCAAGGAATTCTGACCCCACCGTATAATCATAAACAACTTTTAGTTTTTTATTTGCGTATCTAATAAGCTGATGAGTTTGTTTTCTATTTAACAGGCTTTAAAAAACATTAGAGACAAATTATCGACTTCCTTCGGAGTGTCGATAAGAATGGCTCTTTTCATATTTAATTCCCTTACTCACCTAAACTGTCACTGATTTGAAGTGCAGCCGTACGTCGTAAATTATTCGAATACTAATCATCAAATTTACATTTAGTTTCTATTTTCTTGCTCCATTATGGTCTATTGTAATAATACTTCACAGAGTTCATATTGTATTTCTAATAAATCACTCAAAGAGTGTATCGAAGATGATGTTACAATTCAGTTTTAGATAAAATTTTGTTCTTAATTGCATCATCACTGTATTTTCCTAAAACATGACCTTATCTTGCTAATATTTAAACTTTGTTTAGTAATGTTACACTAAAGCAATATCACTTATTTTCTACTCTCCGTAGATCTATTGGTAATGTGACTCTAAAACAATATGTTTTTTTATTGTTCTTTCAACATAAATTAATATTGCTACTTAAACCAATTCTTACTCTGAAAATGTATTAAAAATATTTCCATTTTTATTTTCCCTTGAAAAGTAAAGATTTCATTAAATGCTTGCGTCAATGGCTGCTCCACATAACTTTTTGTTACAGGTTTTCGTCTTTTAGATTACTCGTCACTTAATAACATTTAATGAATTCGGTTTTTCTAAGCATAAAATAGGTATGCCCTACATTTATAAATTTCATGCTTTCTGGACAATCAAAAACCGCAGCTTTCTTAGTAAAATTTTATTAGGTTCATCCAGCAATGTGCATGCAACGAATTTTATGCATACGTCTGTTAAAGGGATAAAAAAACTTTGTCGGAAACGATTGCATTAAGCATGCATATTCAGTTGGTGTAAATAATCATGTCCTACGACTTTTCTGATCGCCTTACCTTTGACGTTAGGATCGCTTACGCGGATTATAAGTGCTATGAAAGAAAATCCTAATTTTATACCGTAAGTGGAGGAACGGGTGTAGTATCTTCACACTTATTTTACGAGCCTGCATGGTTTATGTATTTGCATATCTTGGCTTTGTAAAATATTTATATAAATACTTTATTAAAATTTTCCTTCTAATGCTTGAATACTCATTTAATTTTTTTCTATTCTGATATTGTTTGTATACCCCAGTCGCCAAGTTATTGTATGATAAAATAACGCAGTTAGAAAGTTGACAAGGAGGTTTTATTCACCTAATATTCTTAATCTTCAAAGATATAAAGTACTTTTTATCGTTTTAAAAATTATTTTATATAAAGACATAGTTGTGTAAGATTTACGAATGAAGATATAAACGCACTCTTTTCTTCCCTTCATAACGGCACAAAAGGAAGCAAACCTTGTTTCCATTTACTATACGGTTACTCAAAGACATTGCTGAGAAAACTGTGATGTATATGAGTAACTTTCTTCCGTGTGTGTTTGGTCGTTTGCCTGCTTGCGGGTAGGCTCGGCTACCACTTCACTCTGACTTTTCCGACTTCTCCGGTCAAACATCGATCGATCTGTAGGTCAGGTGGCGGGGGATCGTCTGTAAACACAGTTTTGCTTTTAAAATCGAACCGGGTGGTCGCCTTTCCTTACCATAAATTCTAATTAAACGAGGCTGCGCACAACTCTGTGGCTATTCTCCCAGGATGACCACGTAACACTGCGCGTACACACTAGTCACTATCTCACTAATGCAGTGCGCTGTCTGTACTTCAAGACAGACTTCAATAGATAGCATTGGAAAGATAAGTTTGAAAAAGTTTTGCGAAAGTAAACGAATGCTATGTTCACATCCGAATTATCTTGTAAATGATTGATGCGTGTATTGAGGTCGCGTTCCCCAAGCTAGGCAACTTGGGACGATCCAGGGAAGGCTGGTTTTGGGCGAACTGCCGCCGTATAGACCATTCGTCAACCCACCTGCTGGGCTGTAGCCAATATGAATGGAAGCAGTGTGAAGGTCCCATCGCGATGACAAAAGCATTTGGAAGTACTGTGACAAGTTACTAGCAACGCAGCATTCCGGGCACTCCTCGCCGATAACAACAGGGAGACAGTCAGCCTGTGCAAAATAGGGACACGCTACTCGGATATTTTCTTTATTCTGTTGCATGGAACGCTTCCCCAAAGCAACAGTAGAGGCAGAGCTTACTTGTGGTTTGAGTGGTGAAGTGAGCAGACGGACGTGCCAGACCACCGCCACCATCTGTGGGTCTGAGGTGCGTTTCCTGTCACCAGCAGTGTCGAAAGCAGTGCGCGGACACGGCAATGTGTCACAAATAGGGCGACAGTTTGCAACATTTCATAGAGCCCGTAAAATACCCTTGAGAAATTGCTCCAATTAGCCAGGGACTTCTTTGAATTGGCCTACTGAACTAACAATCTGCAAGACTCCAAATTCTGTGTCATAGCTAATTTTTTTTTTACTTATGGCTTTACTGCTAGACTGTGTACGTGTCAACTTCTGTGTCATAACTAATTTTTTTTTTTTTTTACTTATGGCTTTACGCCTCGTCGACGTCGAGGTCATTAGAGGCGGGATGGGACTGGGGACAAGGAACGGGTAAATATTAGGCCATGACCTTTTGAAGGAAGCATCTCGGCATTCGCCTGGAGTGATTTGGGGAAACCATGGAAAACCCAAATCTGGATGCCCGGACGGAGATTCGAAGCGCCATCCTCCCGAATGCGAGGCCAGAGCACTATTCCCTCACCCACCACTCTCGTTGTCATAACTAAGATCATTTGGGTTTGTTAAATAAATTCATTACCTTTTGTGAACCAATTTTTTTGTGATCTTGTAGCCCATTGGGATATGTCATGTGCAGGGCTCACTGTTTAACAACATCCAAGTTTATAGAAGAATATCAAGTAGTTTTCCTGTTGGCACAGTACAGTGCGCCTAATCTTCTTCTATTACATAAAAATCAATGTCTGTCTGTTTGTCCTCTATGTGCTCCTAAACCGTTCGTCCGATTATGGCGAAACTTTGGTGAATTGTCGAGTGCGCGTTCGGGGTGGTTCCTAAGAAATAAAATTTCCAAAAAACCACCTCCTCTTCCCTCTTGCACCCCATAATTTAAAAAACCCACAATTTTGATGTAAATTGCCACACATATACTTTAAGACAAACAGAAAAAATACTGCCTACATATGGTTTCAAAAACACAACCCCTCGTTCCCATAACACCCCATAATTTGAACAAGCCGACAAATTTTATCCGATCTCTATGGAAATTTGCATATGTGCACTGTAAAACAAACAGAAAAATACCGTCTGGATTTGGTTTCTAAAAATGAATCCCATCTCCCCCTTCCCACCCCTTAATTTCTACATAAACACTCACTTTTTATCCGATTTCGATGGAACTTTGTACACATATACTTTTTTAAAAAAAATAGAAAAATACTATAGGCATTAGTTTTATCAAAACCCAATCCCTCTCCCCTTTTCCACCCCAAAATCACCCCCTCTTCCTCCTAATCCCCATAAATTAAGAAAACCTACAGATTTTATCCAATTTTGATGGAAATTTGCACACATATACTTTAAAACAAATTGAAAAATATAGCCTACGTATGGTTTCCAAAAATATTTGAAACTAAATTATTTCTCTTTTTCATGAAGGCTCCTTTTTCAAGTGTTATTCTGCTTTTAACATCATTCCTGCTTCCTCCATTAGTTGTAATTTTACTTCCTAAGTAGCAGGTTTCAGTTACTTCTTCTATCGCACCCGATCCTATTTTATGTAATTATTATTGTGGTCCAAAAAGATGCATTTCACTTTCATGCATCAAGTTTCAGAAATAAACACTGAAGAATTCAACCCAGCGGCTGTCAAAAATTAATATGTTATGCCAATTATGTTTTGTTTCCTCAAAACCCACTATTTTATTTTAAAGCACTATGAGAGAAACCAAGTTAACATTTTAAAGTTCGTTAGAGCAGTGAGCTACGCGGACCAGTAATCCCCTCTGGTAGCTGGCAGTGAATTATCGACTCTAGAGCCAGCGGAAGGGGAATCAATTTCGCTTATCAGCCGGTATTCAGTTTCATCCTCTCGAGTAATGTAATTTGTCTGCTGCATGTGAGGGCAGGTACCCGTGACGGAGTTCCATTCGAAAATTAACAAGCACTTAGCAGCAGATAAACTGCACGCACGAGCGCTGTCCACAGCGTGCCCATCACGCAGTATCGAATATGTCGCGGGATTCGGTAATTTATTACTCTGAGACGACTCGATCAGTGAAAATAATTAAGGGACTCTCGATTGGCTCGTTGGCGTGAAAAGTTAACAGCGCGCGAGCTTTGCATGTGGAACCTCTTTACTAACTTCACCGGCAAGCTTTGAAATGTTTATTAGTGCTGAGTGTCTGTGTAAGTCCATTAATTAGGAAGCCGATGGAGTTCTGTCGTTTGTATCGCCCACCTGTTAATCAAGGATATTATTTTAAATCAAACTGTTGAATTTCGGTAAAAATTGGGAAACTTTTCTTCGTTTTCTTTACTCTTTTTTGTAATTATCTCTTTGAAAATTATATTGAGTACCTGATGGTAGTCACGATTGAAGTATGTTTTATACAGACGGATTTTTTTGGTGATATTTCAAGGATAATTGATGTATGTAGAGTAATGACTTGTCTTGATGTAATTCTGTTCTCATTTTCGTATGTTCTTGGTACCGTAAGTCCGTCTCGTATTTTGGGTATATTTAAGGGCCTACACTAGTTTCCGTTTTTACCGCCGAAAATCGTGACGTACTGCCCAGTACAAGAACTAGACCTGTATGTTACACTAATGGCTTGCTCTGTAAAATTTAAAGAATTTCTGGTGAGTCTGAAGGGACTACGAAGTTGTAAAGACAGAGATTTTTGATAAGCGGGGTCAAAGGCCCTGACTACTTTCATCGATCTGACTCAAATACTAAATTAGCCTATATGCAACCCCAAGCGCCACTTTGAAAAAGTATGAAAAATTTCGGTTGAGTTTGAAGTGACTGAGAAGTAGTATAGTAACAAATTTTGCACTTTCGGAGACGGTCTTGCTATTTTGACGTCGACGTCATTAGAGGCAGGAAAGGAATGGGGCAAGGAACGGGAAGGAATTCAGCCATGGCCTTTCGAAGAAAGCATCCCGGCATTCGCCTGGAGTGATTTGGGGAAACCATGGAAAACTCAAATCTCGATGCCCGAATGCAAGGCCAGACCGGTAACGCTCACCCACCCCGCTCGGTGTCTCGCTACGGGCACGAGTACTGATATAAACGAAAAGCTGTCTTTTCGGCGTTATCACTCAATCGTATGACGAATACTAGAGTTATTATACAAGTTGTTCTCTGTAAGAAGGTGCAGCTGGTAAAAACTACTTGTATACAAGAAAATATAGCGTCACACAACATAATACAGTCTGCATTAATCTGAAGTGTGAGGGGACCTCATCTGTTGATTACAGCAGATTCATCACTGTAATGTTTTGGTAGTTTCGTTAGTTACTAGTTGACTTAGTTAGAAAATTATGATTAGTTTAAATGTAGGGCACAACTTGAATTAATTTGACGTAACTATGATCAGTGTAGCCCAGTAACCACACAAAACTTAACTGATAGATTTCGAAATGTTTGAGATGAATGAATGACTGAAATACTATATAAATACTGGAGATTGACCTGCGAAACACATAAATGCTAGACAACTAGTGTAGCGGACAGAAACTGTAGCGAGAGGAAGAAGCAGTTGGGAATAATTGGAAGTACAGAGCGTTTGAAACAGTCTCGAGCAGCTACAGGCAAACTGAAACCTTGTCAATACTGTATGGTAGTTTACTACGATAAATATTTTTTTTTTATCTGTACTTTCAGATAGTAGGTTCACTAGAGTCTACAACGAACCGTAATTTCATAATACCATAATAATATTTTATACTTAACAAATTTTTAAAAGATAAACACAAATCCTATATACTACGAAAATGGTACAAATAATTTACTATTACTACTACACACTGTAAGTTATCACAAGCTGTTACTAAAAACTATTACCCAATAATCGAATTTGGGTATCTTGGCTCATTCCTTACATGGTTTGCTCTATCCTGACAGGTTGCTGGCTATACCTGGCTGCATCTGACACAGCATCTGCCAGCTTGTCCAGTTCTTCCCAGAGGTACTTAAAGTATTTCCGAGGTAGTTTCTCCCGCGAGCTTCACTCTATACTGTTTGATTCGATCATCAAGTAATGCACATTCAAACAGTATATGTTAAGGTGTTCCTGGAGATCTGCATGTGCATAGATCACTCTCTGCCCTATTGACCCTGTAGAGATATGTTTCATACGGTCCATTACCGGTGAGGAAATGTATCAAACATCAGGATTGTTTGAAATGCTTCATAGGCATCCTTTCTCTGATGTCAGGTTGTATTTCAAATACTCTCCTTCCATGATGTTGCCACTCATTTAAAATACAATTTCTTATGCCTACCTTCCTGGAAGCCACTTGACCCAGAATCTCTGTTACTTTGTCAGAGTTTCCTTTTCGTAGCCAACGATGAAGAATTACTCAAAGTTGAGGGCGCTAATAGTGAGCTCAGCTGGCTGATGTTATTCGAATGCTGGCTGTTTTACGTACCATTTCTCTGCCAGCCAGTAACAGTTGCTGAAATTAGATGCTGTTGTGTAATATCTCTTTTATGATGAACTTTTGTCAATCTACTGCATCTGGGTTTACACTTCAGTGTGAACATTTACGAACATGGAATCTAGGTCTTCAATTCTCCTATCTATAAAACAGAAGTTAGACGAATCGCAGAAAGACTGTAATACTTAAGCTCCCTTCATTGTTCCAGGAACTTGTTAGGTGTCTCGTTTACAATGAAATAATTAGTCCAAGAAGATTCACTTTCAAGTTTTGTCTATTTTCCTTTAAGACACCCGACTCCAAACATACTGACGCAAACGTTAACCAATGCTCCACCGATTATAACT
Organism: Vandiemenella viatica; assembly: GCA_031002005.1. Lineage (NCBI taxonomy): Eukaryota > Metazoa > Arthropoda > Insecta > Orthoptera > Morabidae > Vandiemenella > Vandiemenella viatica. The sequence goes on along the minus strand of JARYHS010013630.1, from coordinate 94,023,604 downwards.
TTGAACACTGAATACTCGTCTCTGCCGATCGCTTATATAGGTTTTACAGAAAATTGCAGAGTAATTCAAAGACTTCAGATTAGCGTTTCTGTAATTCTAACAATACTTAAACAATTGAAATAATAATTAATACAAAATCATTCACAGTCATTATGAAATGTACAGAAATGGCAATTAAAAATATTCACACACACCAAATTATCCACATGAATCTGTCCCAACAGTCGCCAGTTGTCCTCTAAACATCGCAGCACACCTCAGTACTTTGAATTACAGAGTTTTAATCAATGTTTCATCCATAGTACTTTTCTTGGCCATATTAAGTAGTATGTACAAAGTTTCTTTTCATAAACAATGTTCATTTACACAAATTCACTATTAATTGCTAGAAAAGTATACAAAACAATATTTACTCAACTTTCCAGCTTATTAAAAATAATTTTTAAAATACAATTTCATTAAAGGTCTGGGTCTGAGGGTCGTTATAAACTGGTTCTAACTTCTCAGTGGAAACACTGGTAAAATTCTTAATTGCAAGTTATTATGAGAGTCGGTAGACGGCCCCTGAAGAAGATCTAAGCCCTGGTCGAAACGTCGGAAAGAAGAAGAAGGAGGAGTATTTCAAAGCAGTGTTAGTCCCGTAAGCAATTTATATTAATATGACGGCTGCGAAAACAACAAAATCTTTTATAACTCTTTGCGTAATTCAAAAGAGCCGATTCACACATAACAATAATGTATATTTGACGTTGTTTTCTTCATGTATAACAAATAATTTAGAACGAAACAGTTTGTACCTTTGGGTAACAATATAACGTTTGTTCTCGAATCACTGCTGTGGTGATACTCAGCACGCAACATGTCGCTACTACGTCGTAGTCTTTCAGATATATTGATCGGTATCTTAAACCGATAAGAAATTAGTATAATGTTATTAAAACAATTATTTTTCTTCGCTCAGCGTACAAATATAAAACTTTTGACCGTGATCTGTTTTTAATACGTGATATACCGGACAACTGAGTTGAGAGTTCTTCCAATAGGTTCTGAGAAAATCCAACTGACCACGGCCGTCATCCCGGAATTCGGGAAAATAAGCAGTGTATCCACTTTTCCTAAAAGGGATTATGACTTTGAAATAACTGAAAGTCACTGCACATAAAGTTACAACGCAGTTCATTCTGAATTTTTTAAACTTTCATGCCGATACCAGACATGTATCACACCTTAGGGGACTTCGATCCGAATCATGATTGCAGGATTGTACTTAGAAACAGTGCGTCACTCGATTACGTTTGTCCCAACACTTATTCCTGTGGACTGTCAGTTAATAGTGAGGACTTTCCGGTCCCGATTCATCTCTCCCGCTTAAGATATCCGTGGATACAAATCAAATACGTCTCGGTGGCCACATGATGGCTACTACTCTCCCGGTCACTACACACTTCCGACCCGGGCGACTCCCGATCTAAAACTGACTAAGTTACACATGGTCGTTTCTCCTCCTAGTCCACTCCAGACAATCGTGAACGTCCTTTGGTCTCTCGTGGCCTTTCTTGGCCTATCATGAATTTCCATTTAAATTCATAAGGCAAAGATTCCTTCTTACATCAATCTTTCCACTCCCTACCTTATTTCTTGTACTATACCGATTTGTTTTGCCTGTCATGTAGTTCGACAACCTCTCTGACCTGTCAGTAGCCGAACCAAAACAGTTTATCGTTCCTCACTTACTCGGCTGGAGTTTCAACACTCGCGTTACATTTGGGCAAAAGAAATGTAAACAGACACAAGAAGCAATCAATGTTTCAGTGTAGGAGCCTTTTTTTTCTTGAGGCCTCACGGCCCGGAAACTTCTAGGTCATTAGATCTAGATGCAAAGAGCGGTAAGACGTCAGCCACAGCATTTTGAAGGAGCCAGCCCTGCGTCCTGCCTGCAGTGATTTCGGGAAACAATGGGGAATCTAAATTTGGATGGCCAGACATGGGATCGAACTATGGTCCTCCTGAATCCATGGCATAAGCGTTAACCACCAAATCACAAGGTTCCGTGTAGATCCACTCAAACATTATAATTTTATTTGGAGAAAGCTCTCAGGACGTTCAAGGAACATTCAACCGAGGACCGTGTCGGTTTTCGTTTGCCATTTTCCAATTATCATATCTTAATCTTTAAACGAGCAATTCTTGTATTTATAACGTTTCGGATCTCGGAAATGGTTATGACGATTTGGATGACATATGATATTTAGATAACGTTTTGACTTTTAAGATTATCTAAATAGTTGTTTTCCTCTACAAAAAAGCGAGTTTGCAAAATGCGAACAATTTTTTCACTCGGTATCTCGAAAACGGCACTAACGCCATCTCGCAGACAATTCAGTTACCAGAAAGCCTACAAATAGATTTCTCTTTGATTTCAAAGAATATTTAAACGAACAGTTCTTGTATACTGGCTGACCCGTGGAAATATTAGCACTGCAAGTTCTAATTGTAAAACATTTAAAAAGGAAGATAATGAAAAATTTATCATTGGCATTTGTCAGAGGTATTACTTTACAGAAACTTCTTTGAAAATAATATTACCGGTACCAGTTATAAAGTAATCATCGTTTACTTTTTGACCGTAAAAAGTGGTTGTTGGTTTGTAATTAAATACTACCACCTCAATTATAAAACATTTAAAAAGTACCTGGGTGACCGATCTTCGCTCGGCATCTTTCGATTTCTGTTCAATATATAAGATTTCGAGTAAAGTGCAATCAGTTATAGGTATAGTTCCTTGTGCTTTTGGTGACGTTTCTTCTGGTCCAGGCCGTATTTCAACCTAACAACAACCACTAGGAACAAAATAAAACATTGAAAGTTCATTTCCATCGTATATACATAGTGGTTTTGGTGGTTTTTTTTCTGGTCCGTTCCGGATCTAATCCTAACCTCTTCACTTTTGAAATATAATATCTCGAGAACTAAGCGAGATATAAAAAAATTATTTTTTACTTTCAATTTTTCTCGTCGAGTTACATAAGAATCCATAATCACATAATCACGGGTTATTGTAGAATCCCTTGAATTACCACAAATCTCGCACTATTAATTAAGCCCTGACTGGCAGTAAGATTTCTAATTAACATAATCATAGCATTTTTCTTTGAAAGCAATTTATGAGGCGGTCTCGCAAATGGATCTAGGGATTTGGATGACATTTCATATGTCGATAACGTTTTGCTTTTCAAGTTTTCAACACGATTTTTTTTTTTTTTAAAAGGAGCAATTTTTGTATTTGGTTTCTCGAAAACGGCTCTAACCTCATTACGTAGAAGGTTCAGGTACCAGTAAGCCTACTGATGTTAGTTAAGCTTTTCTTTGGTTAACTATGCAACTCAAAACGCCTTGGCAGCCTTCAAGCCTTTTACTTTAATCAAATTTTACTTGAAATCTTGGATATTGAACAGAAATCGAAAGATGCCGAGTGAAGATCATTCACCCAGGTACTTTATATTATACGAGAAACTTATTGGATTATTTTTCAACTCAGGTAGCAAGACTCATTACGTAACACCCTAAAAATTACGAAAACCCAGAAAGAATGGTCTGAATTACTAAAAAAATTGAAGATGTGTAGAAGAGTGGAACCGTAATAAGTGATCAAGACTGCAGAGAGATGATGTATGGGTAAGCCTAGCAGGTCAGGGCTATGTCACGGTTAGTACGTGCAAAGCCGTCAAACGAAGTGGAAACGTGCAAGAATTTGCAACTGTTCGCACGTAGAATGTTGTACGATGCACATAAAATGTTACTCTACCAACACTCGAAGAGTCGTTCGGAATAATGCCATCGGGAATCTTCGTATTTTTACTATTTAATGTGTCTTGATGATCTTAGGTAAATAGTTTGATGTTCGTTTTGAAAGTTTCTCAGCAATTAAAGTGAAATAAAATGCATATCATGCTTACTAGTTTAAAGTTACCTGCTAATCACAATTGAAAGGTAATCATTGCGGTGTGAAGCAATATTTATTTGGTGACAGAATCAACCTGCAGTATATATACAGTAGAACTGCAACTATCCGAACTCCGACTATCCGAATCGCTTTTCTAATCAAGACAGAAACGCTTACATGGTGGCGGAAGCGTGGAGCTTGGTTAAGACGTGCGTGGAACAATTTGAAAGGCATTCAAACTGAAGAAGAGAAGGAAAAGGAGAAATAGGAAAAAGAAGCTCACAAAAAAGAAAGTGAAGAGACACTTGAGTAATTGAGAAACATTATTGTGAAAATTCCTGGATGTTCAGAGTTTAGTGCTGAAGATATAGGAGAGTGGGTGGTGAGTGATCCGTCAGATCCTGGGTATTAAATTCTAAATGATGATGAACTTATTGAAAGTGTGAGAGATTAAAGTGTCAAGGAAGAAGATGACCTTAATGTTGAAGTTGAAGCAGACACGGAACCATCAGCTAGGTAGTCAAGTGGATGTGTGACCACATGCCACTTCTCACTGTCAAGAGAATGCACGACTTTTCTGCCCGAAAGCGCATGAATACAGTCAAACACCTTACTTTGACCGAGATGTTCAGCAAGCAATGACTTCTATCTACAGTACGGTACGTACATACTGTACTAATGTACAGCACTTGTAAGTGCACTTAACATGGAAATTGTTGCCTTTTCATCTAATTAATTAAAATCTATTTTTATTTAAAATAGTTTTTTTTCCTCCCATTTTCAACATATATACAGTAATTAATTAAAATAGACACTTTTTCGGAAAAACTCCAATCATCCAAATTTTTGATTACCCGAATGGGGTCCGGTCCCAATTGATTCGCATAATTGGAGTTCTACTGTATACATATATATATATATGCTGTGAACAGTCTCTTGACTGGTTTGATGCAGCCCTCCATCGCTTCCTATCTTGCGCTAACCTTTTCATTTCAACATATCCCTTACAAACCACGTACTCAATAATTGCTTCATATATTCTAATCTCTGTTTTTCTACTGTTCCCTCCACTAACTAGTTAATCAATCCTGCATGTCTCAAAATATCACCTATTAGCCTGTCTCTTCTTTCTGTAAGCTTCTTCCACACACCCATTATTTCCAAAATTCGTTCGTTTCGCACTTTATCCATCCACTTAATATTCAGCATAATTTAGCGGCACCACATTTCAAATGCTTCAATTTTCTTTCTGTCTGGTATTCCTAAACTCCATGCTTCGCTGCCATAAAGTTGTGTGTTGCACACATGAAGAAAAACTTCTTTCTGAGTCCTAGATCAATATTTGAAACTTAAGAGATTTCTCATTTTCATGAAGGCTCTTTTCGCTAGTGCTTTTAACATTATTACTGCTCAGGCCATTGCTTGTGATTTTACTACCTAACTATTAAAATTCACCAACTTCGTCTATCGCATCCGATCTTCTATTATTGGTATTATTTCTCATGCATTTCATCACTTTTGTCTTGGTTTGGTTTGTATTGAGTCCAAAATCTTGCTTCAGTATTTTGTTCACACACATATATATGTATGTATATTTTGTTCAATTATACATCGTATATGATTCAAAACAATACTGTTCCAAGCTACATCACATGTTGACTCGTATCACGGAAATTTGAACCCTGAAGTATTACACTTAATAACCTGTTGTTTTCTGTGTGGTTCTTTGACGTGTCACTGATTTCAATCTGGTGCGTGTGACTATGCTATAACGAAGGCTAAAAACACAGGCTGCGTTCGACGCACACGGCAGCTTTGGAGAGGCAGTTGTGGCTACACATCTGTGATTGTTAATTGCTCCCCGGGTGCGCCATTTTATGGTTCTCGTTTGTTGCGTTCCCTTACACGCATGAGTCACAGGGAAGCCGTTTAAGTTCGATACTCACTCGCCCCGAAAAACCGGCGGCACACGAAATATTAACAGTAACTAACTGCGCGGCGGCGCGACGTGCTGTGTAACGGCGGCTCTTTGTTTGGCGACCGTGTAGAACAGTAATATTAATGGCCAAAGTTGGCTTTGCGCCGTGCTCGGTTATTATTTTGAATGGCGTGCGCACCCATAGAGGTTGTAGCGACTGATTTCCCATAGAGAAGCAGGACGCGTGGGCCATTGATCCAGGTGCGCCCACAAAGCCGCGTCATAATGTTATGAAATTCCTGCCCGCTGTACGCTTTGTCTGACAGTTTAGGCTGCGAAATTATTTGCACGCCAATCAACATGTCGATCACCGCCAGCAAACGGTCCTGCTTCTTTCCTCGTCACCAACAGATGGCGCTGAGGTATAGTTTTTTCCCTACTTTCTCGGTCTGCGATGACATTACGATTTCGAAATTATGAACTATTTACATTTAATTGTGGACGCAAAAGCACTTAAAAAAATAATAAAAAAAAAACCAAAAAAACAACAACATAAAAACACACACAAAACCTTATGCAGTTACGAAGTAAATCGTGTAAAATTGGAACTGGTTATTGATAGCAACAAGATCTCGATGTTATCGTATCCTAATTTTGAAACAATTAATTCAAAGTGACTTGTTGTTTTAGGAAATTTGTTGTACAGCTCGTCAATACAATCAGTTGACTTAAGTAAGCTTGGTGCAGTGTTTCTTAATCTGTGGTTCGAGAAGTTTTGACAGATGGCCTGCGGGCATAATATTAAATGTTTATTCCAACTGTTAAATTGTTACAGCCACTTGATTATTATAATCTATACAAAAAACAAGTCGTTGTAATAAAATTAGAGAATCATGAGAGACATGCATCAGTTAAAAATCATGTGGGACAAGATGGTAGTCTGTCCCAACTGATACGTAGAGGAACCAGTAAAGTTATTGAAAGAAAAATTTGAATGTGGCATAAGTGTTCAACGGAAGAAAAAAAAATCAGTATGCTACGATTTGCTGATTACACTGTGTTGATAGCTGTACAGGTTGAGGATACTAAGAAGTTACAGAATGTCATGAAAAAAATACTGAAGGAATAGTTTGGACTAAATATAAACCAAAGCAAGACAAAAGGGGTGAAATATAGCAGTAATGATGCCAATAATAGTAGATTCAATATCAAAATAGGAAATGATGCGATAGAAGAAATAAACAAATTCTGCTACTTGTAAAATAAAATTAAAACTGATGGCGGATATTAAAGGCAGGATAGCACTAGCAAAAGAAGCCTTAATAAAAAAGACAAATATTTTAGTTTCTGATATTGATTTAGGACTCACAAAGAAGTTTTTAGGTCTCTATGTGTTGTATGGCGAAATTTGAAGCATTTGAAACGTGAATGCTGAAAATTAAGTGGACAGATAAAGTACGAAATGAACAAGCTTTGAAAATGACGGGTGAGAAAGAAGTTTGTGGAAACATCTTACAAAAAGAAGAGACAGGATGGTAAGCCATATTCTTAAACATGCAGGACTGGTTAATTTGTTAGTGGAAGAAACAGTCGAAGATAAGAACTTTAAAGGAAGACAGAGATTAGTATATACGAAGAAGATAATTGAGGACGTGGGTTGTAAGGGGTATGTTGAGATGAAGAGGTTAGCATAAGATAAGAAGGGATGGAGGATTGCATCAAACTATGTTAAGAGACTAATGACAGCAAAAAAAAAAAAAAAAAATCCATCTGAATTGAAGATAAAAAAATAATAAAAATTGTTCACATAAAAATGGAGATTGTACTTGTATTATATAAGGCTATTAGGCAGAAGCGACTCCCGGAAACCACAGAAAACTGTAATCTAAATGGCCGGACGGGTGTTCGAACCCGCGTCCTCGCGAATGCGAGGCCACAGCGTTACCGTCCACCCACCACAGACACTGTGGACTACGTAGACAATGCAATACCCACCTATATTCACAGGTACTAAAACGGGTGTAGGAAGAATCACTTTTGTAAAATCTGTAGCGTTTATCCTAAAGGTGGATTGTTTGTATTGTAACTTGAGTTATGTTTGATATGTGTATTTTTGACTGGAACCTTGTCTCATACCGTCCCGATACAGTGTGTGGGTGCATTAACGAGGGCAGCCACACTAGATAATGTGGAACCTGTCTTTAATGCTTGTAACAGACACTACTTTTTTCTTTATATTTTTTTTTAAATGTGACTTATACCATTATTATTACCGAGCATGGGGAGAGAGTGGTAACGCTCTGGCCTCGCATTCGGGAGGACGTGGGTTCGAATTTTCGTCCAGACATACAGATTTGGTTTCCCATGGTTTCCCCAAATCACTCGAGGCGAAATGCCGGGATGCTTCATTCAAAATGCCATGTCCAAATTCCTTCTCGTTCCTTGTACCAAGTTCTTTACCACCACTAATGACCTCGGCGTCGACTAGGTGTAAAGCCATAAGCAAAAACAAAATTATATAATTATTATTAGTATTTTAAAATTCCCAATCTTTTAGTGAATAATCCCTTCTTTAAAACTAATTATGAAGTGTTAATATCTATTATCAACTACGTAATATTTTCACCGACTATTAACCAAAACGCTAAAGGGATTTACAGTTGAGATTTGTAGAGGGCAAAAGTAGGTGTGCACATGAAAGGGGAAAATGGTGGTGTAGGAACACTGCCATCGGAACGCGCTCTCCATAGCAATTAAATAGAATGAACGCAGAATATATTAGAATTCAGCACATTCCACTCTAGTTATTCATCAGAAAACTGAAGAGGTAAGTACAGAATGGGATAATATGTGTTCATACGTTTTTACTTAAGTAAATTTTAGCTTTCCAGCATATAATAGCAACAAATGTAGTAAAGCTTGTAATAGCAGAACTCAGAGCCTGGAGGGTGAACAATACGTTTTCGTCAAATTAATACGGCCAAGGAGTGCACTGCGGATAAACCCATGGGAAGGAAATTGGACTTGGCCTTTTTCGCCTGGAGTGATTTCGGGAGACGATGGTAAACTGAAATCTGGATGGCTGGAAAACACTGACTCCCGAATGTTAGGAGCGAACGTAACTACGCTTAAATGGTACCTTCACGTATGCCATTGCCGATAGCTAGCTCATGCTTGTCTTCCTGGTGTTAAGATGTACTCAGTCTAATTAGTGTATAGGCCAATTTATTAAAGTTAGGCCATCAGAGTACCGGTAGTTTTATGACTAGTAATTGTTTTTTATTTATGTTATCCACTGAAGCACCCAAACAACAAAGTTGACACTGACCAGTATCTTTACATCAGTCATTACTTATAAACATGTAACTTATTCAAATCTGCTTTAGTATTGTTGGTAGATGTATGTAATGCTTCCACTTTATGTGCTAGTTGTATTATTATAAAAGTCATTTGATTCATTTTTCTTGTCAGTACCTCGTAATTTGTTGCTGTATAATTTGCTTTCTATATTCATGGCGTCATTAAAAGTTTTAAGCGTGGTGGGTTGTAGGCAAGACTGCTCCAGAGAAATAAACATATGTTCACGTCATATTTCAATCAATCTACGTTCACACAATACCCCGAAATCGTATCCCATGAAACTAATCTAAATATATGATAAGACTGTAAGGGTCAAAACTCTGTACGGCTAAGAATAAACAAGGAATCTGCTGTTTGAATGACTGGGATTCACCCAAAACAACTGGTCGGAGATTGAACAGGTTCTGAATAATGTACAACTCCTGGCTGTAAATTAAGATGTGTTTTCTTTTGATATGAAGCTGAAAAGCTGAGAAGTTTAAGATAGAAGTCTCTACAAATCAGTCTTAAATTTATAATTAAACGCTATTCACGCATGACTTACCGCTCGGATTTAGTTAATTCTCGCAGTCGAAATGCATTACCTGAGGATATATATATATTACTGTCTTCAATTGAGCTTTTAAACTCACAAAAGCCAAGATTTCCCTCGATGCTCTTTCTGGATTCACAAGTCTTCGAGTAAATCATAACCATTCTGCCTTTCCTTTTAGTAAAGTAGTAGTATAATGGCTAAATCACAATTTTTTAGAAAAAGATTTATCCGTAACGTCGTGAAACACTATTTTTTTTTTCAGAAAATCAAAACTTGATTCATAAAAATATCTCACAACTCTTCATCATTAAATAGCCACAAGACTTCGCCCTTTTTTAAAATGATTTGTTTTTGTAACATTGTTTTTATATAATAAGGTCGATATATCGATACTTTTTCTTCGATATATCGAATCCGATATAAATATTTTTTTATATATCGAAAATCCGATATTTTTTAAAATATCAACAACCCTAGTTGTAAGAGGTATGTAGAAATGAAGAGGATAGCACAGAGAGGAAAAAATGGAGCATTGCAACAAACCAGTCGAAATATTATCTGAGGATATATTTATTGTTTTTTCATTCAATAAATATATCAATATTTCGACTGGTTTGTTGCAATGCTCCATTTTTTCCTCTCTGTGCTATCCTCTTCATTTCTACATACCTCTTACAACTAGGGTTGTTGATATTTTAAAAAATATCGGATTTTCGATATATAAAAAAATATTTATATCGGATTCGATATATCGAAGAAAAAGTATCGATATATCGACCTTATTATATAAAAACAATGTTACAAAAACAAATCATTTTAAAAAAGGGCGAAGTCTTGTGGCTATTTAATGATGAAGAGTTGTGAGATATTTTTATGAATCAAGTTTTGATTTTCTGAAAAAAAAAATAGTGTTTCACGACGTTACGGATAAATCTTTTTCTAAAAAATTGTGATTTAGCCATTATACTACTACTTTACTAAAAGGAAAGGCAGAATGGTTATGATTTACTCGAAGACTTGTGAATCCAGAAAGAGCATCGAGGGAAATCTTGGCTTTTGTGAGTTTAAAAGCTCAATAATACAACATTGTAGAGGCATTTATTTAGGTTGATGTTCTATTATCAGAGTTTGCATAATGACCAAGTAACTTTTTTTACAAGTATTGTTTCATGTGGAATTTAATTTATTTTTGTAGGTTGATAGCTTATTCTGAGTCTTCTTACTTTTTTGGACCAAATGTTTGCACCTTAGCAAAGATTGTGTATCCGAATTTATCAATATTCCTGCTTGCATCCAATTTTCATGTCAAAATACTTTCCTCGACAACGCACGCTCATGTAAAACAACGGGCTAGAGTCCGATTCGTTCTGTGCGAGCGACGCCGTGTCTGCATTGTAACCATCGGTGTAGGACTACCAATAACTTCCAAATTAAATGTAGTAACAAAGTAAAATTAATTGTGTTTTTTATGCTCCCGATCTTTGTGCAAAACTGAAATTTAAGGCATATAGCCTCATCAAGAAGAAAGCAATTAACGTACAAATTTTCTCTAAGACGTTTCAGCTTTTAGATTGGCATTGAAAAAACACAGGAACTTTTCTTATACTATGGGGATGAAACCAAGTATGTGTACCAAATTTACATTTTCTAGGACAAATGGATGTTGCATAGAATTATGATGAGAGAACGTCATAGTTATTTAAAAGAGTTTCAGATCTAAAAAAATTCCAAACTAAGGTGATGAATGAAGTAAAATTTTACACCAAAACTCATGTCAGAAACTTCATTTGACATACTTTGCAAGAGCATGAACTCATGTTTTTCCCGTTGTTTCTTCTACTATGAATGGAGAACTCCCCACAATAATTGAAAATTTCCTCTTCTTTGATATTGCTTCGCAAATGGGTAACGCTTTACCATAATAAAAAATTTTAAAGCTGAGATTTTAGGTGGAATGCAGGATTTAGGGCAAGGGGTGGGGGCAAACCGGGGTACTTGCTCTGGGCGATAAAATCGTGTCCAACTGTGCGTTTGGTAAACAGTTAAAGTGGCGACATCAATGCGTTTGGCCAACAATCAAGGAGGCGATTCTCGGGGTCTGGCTGGCAACAATGTTTGAAGAGGCGGCAATCTCAGTTGTTCCCCCGCTTGGAAAAATCCTAGAGCCGCTACTGTCAAGGCGTTGACAAATTGTTTTTTAAAGGCACCAATCTATAATAATAAGTTTTTAGCATAGCGCTTTGTAAAGGCAATCCAAAAGTGGTAGATTCTTTTTTTTCAATTTCTTATCTTAATAAATTCGTAAGTGATATAAAAAAACTGGCTGTGACATAATTTCGGAGCTTAATTCTTCTGTTGGTATGGAACAAGAAGCGTATCCAATTCGCGTGAAATATTTAACTGTGGAGTGCCAGATACAGGCTCATAATTTCCGGGACATTTCTGTGTCTAAAATGTATTTTAGCGGTATGTTTAAAGAGTGAACAAAAATGCAAATTAATGAAAAATTCTATTTTAGGTAAATATGCTATCTAACGTATATATAGCACATCTTTTAAATTTATTAATTAAACTATGGTAGAAAGTCAACATCAGGTATTATGAATCAAAAAGAAAAATACTAAACTTAAAACAAAAATTGAACCCCTCGTTAGGAATTTTTTACTTTGGTACAAAATCAACATCGGGTATTATCAATCAACATCTCAAAAATATTAAACCAAAACTGAACACTTCTGTTAGACTCATTAATTAAAATTAGACAGAAAATCAACATCAGATTTTATCAACAAATAAAAAGAAAATTAGAATCTATCTTTTGCTAAATCAAAATCAATATAAATCAAAATAGATCTTAATCATCTACTTTTAATATATTTATTACTAGATTTTACCATTTTCATAAATAATTCTCCGTCACTGCTTTGCAAAACTGATAAAATTTCTCAGCAAGAGTCTTCAAAATTGATTGAGTTTGCAGTTCAGCCTTGATCGAATCCATGAACGTACTGTTTCGCTCTTATTTCATAAATTATTCAACGGGCTAAAACTTGTCTCGTAAAAGTCATTGCTTGTTAGAATTGACAAAACAAAGCCAACTATTTTTTAAAAAATATTCAAAATCATTAAAAACGCTTGTTCTAAAGAAATTGGTCCAGATTTTTTCGTTTGGAAAGTCTTTTGGAAGGACCTGAAAAACACGTTTCAGAAATGTGAACTCTGTATAAAGGGAGTTAATGTTAACTGCATCTAGAATTTTCAAAGTCCCACAAAATTCAAAGAGTATTTTCCTGTCAGTTTCAATTCCTCTGATTTAAGGGACATTCCATCCTCCCGCTGCAAGCATGGGATACTTGGCTTGGCCTCATTACCACCGTGGTGAACTGAGTTTGAGAAGAAAACTAGTATACGGAAATTCCTGGACAGTAACGCATAATTCCTGAACACGTGATCAGACACAAAATTCCCGGATTTTCCGGCTATCTGGCAACCCTACCCATACCTGGTACATTACGATTAGTTTCTTAATGCTAATACTTTTGCATTGATTGAAGACAAGTTTTAAAAACTTTTCAAAATGTCCAGACAAGAATTCTAATGAATATTGAATGAGTTATTTTACCTTCGTTTTTTACTTCTCCACAGGCCCGCCGCTAGCTGTTTGAGCGCCAGCATGCAATAACGATTATGCCACCCCCTGTACAACTACAGCCAGTGGTGGATCTAGGAAATTTCCGAAACGGGTCAAAAACTGTGAGATTGCCGCCCCCATTGTTGCCATCCCCAGTGTCGCCGCCGAGCGCCCGAAGCAGCTGTTGAGCTAAAAAAAAAAGGTCGCCCGCTACATAATATGCTGCCTTGCACGCCCGCTTACTGGGGCCCTGATTCTCCATGTGCTCGTATCGTTCATTGTTTCTTAAAATTCTATCTATGAAAATGTATTGCATGTGCAACACAGGTAATCGTTTTCCCTCCAATAATAACTTGGAATATTCTACGAGGAAAACGGAAAATAACAACTTATTTTTAAAAAATATCGGACTCCGATATCCAGATTTCAATATCGATATATCGATATATCGTACTAAAAAATATCACTCATAAATATCGATATTTTTTTTAAAAAATATCGATATATCGATATTTTATCAACAGCCCTACTCACAACCCACGTCCTCAATTATCTGATTCATATATTCTAATCTGTCTTCCTCTACAGTTCTTACCTTCGACTGTTGCCTCCACTAACAAATTAACTAATCCAGCATGTCTCAAAATATGACCTAAAAGCCTGTCTCTTCTTCCTGTAAGCTTCATCCATAAACTTCTTTTCTCACCCATCATTTCCAAAACTCGTTCATTTATTACTTTGTCTGTCCACCTAATTTTTAGCATTCTTCTGTAGCACCACATTTCAAATGCTTCAAGTTTCTTTCTTTCCGGTGTTCTAAAGTCCATGTTTCGCTACCGTAAAGTGCTGTGCTCCACACATAGAGTTTTAAAAAGTTCTTTTTAATTCCTAGATCAATATTTGAAACTAAAAGTTTTGTCTTTTTCATGAAGGCTCTTTTTGCTAGTACTATTCTGCTTTTAACATCATTCCTGCTTCGGCCATCGGTTGTAATTTTGCTTCCCAAGTAACAGAACTCGCTCACTTCTCCTATTGCATCTGATCCTATTTTTATATTTAATCTGCTAGTATTGGTATCATTTCTGCTACATTTCATCACTTTTGTCTTACTTTGATTTATATTCAGTCCAAAATCTTCCTTCAGTATTTTGTTCATGTTATTCAATAACTTCTCAATATCCTCAGCCCTCTCTGCTAACAAGACAATGTCAACAGCAAATCGTAGCATACTGATTTTTTCTCCCTGAAAACTTATGCCACATGGAAATTTTTCTTTGGCATTCTTCATTGCTTCTTATACATACAAGTTGAATATTAACGGGGATAGACTGCAACCTTGTCTCACACCCTTTTTAACTGATGCATGTCTCTCGTGATTCTCTACTTTTATTACAGCCACTTGATTCTTATATAGTTTATAGAGTATTCTTCTATCTCGATACTTTACACCTGACTTCTTTAAAATTTTGAACACCTTGTTCCACCTAACATTATCAAAAGCTTTTTCTAAATCAACAAATGCCATAAAAGTATCTTTGTTTTTCTTGATCCGCCCTTCAAGTATTAATCTTAAAGACAGAATTGCTTCCCTTGTACCGCGATTTTTCCTAAACCCAAACTGATCTTCACCTACTATCTCTTCTACTACCCTTTCCATCCTTCTGTATACTATTCTGGTCAGTAATTTTGAAGCATGTGATGTTAGACTAATGGTGCGATAATTCTCACATTTTTCGGCTTGTGCTTTCTTTGGAAGTGTGAAGATAATATTATTATTAAAATCAGTTGCAATTTCTGCTGTTTCATAACTTTTTGATATCAGCCTGAATAATCTTTCGATTCCTTTTTCTCCTAGAGATTTAAGAAGTTCTGCAGGGATCCCATCAATTCCAACTGCCTTATTTGCTTTCAAGTCATTCAGAGCTTTATTAAATTCTGTCCTCAAAACAGGATCTCCTAAGTCATCAATGTCGACATCGCCTTCCTTTTCCAAAACACTATTGTTCAAGTCTTCCCCAACATACAGTTTCTCAATGTATTCCTTCCATCGATTAGCTCTATCTTCTGACCTTAAAAGAGGTTTCCCATCGGCAGCTTTAATGTGCATACCTCTTTTCTTCATTTCTTAAAAATACTGTTTGATCTTTCTATATGCAACATCTACTTTACCTGCGACCTTTTCCTTTTCTACTTCTTCACACTTGTCTTGTAGCCATTTTTCTTTTGCTATTTTGCATTTCCTATTTATTTGACTTCTAAATTGCCTGTAATGCTCTCTTCCTGCTTCATCCTGAGCATTTTTGTACCTTCTCCATCAGTTCCAAAATTTCTTCTGTGATCCAAGGTTTTCGGGCAGCTTGTTCCCTAAAGCCTAATGTTTCTTTGCCAGCTTTCATTATTTCGGTTTTTAATGCATTCCATTCGTCCTCGGTTTAGCTCCTTTCACTGTTACTTCTTAGACCTAAGTCTACCATTTCTGCAAATTTTTCTCTTGTGCTAGATTGTTTCAGTTTATTCACTTCCAGTCTCTTCTGCTTATGCTGCTTCCTTATTCGCTTGAATTTCAGCCTGCACTTCATTATTATCAAATTATGGTCCGAGTCTTTGTCTGCTCCTGGATACGCTTTACAGTCTAGAACTTGATTTCTGAATTTCTGTTTGATCATGATATAATCTAGCTGATATCTGCCAGTATCCCCAGGAAGTTTCCAGGTGTATATTCTTCTTTCATGGTTTTTAAACAGTGTGTTCGCCACTACTAGCTTATATCTTATATAAATGCTGGTTCGTTGCGACTCAAAGTGGCGGCTGGCTTATAACGCAATGAAGAGCCAGGCACTCATCATCACAAGGAAGAAGGTTCCTCACCTAACATCTCTGTCTCTCTTTGGGGAAGAAATCAACTGGACCCGTACAGCCACGTACTTAGGGGTCATAATGAACAGGAGGATGACCTGGAGACCCCATGTCACCAACGTGCGTGGAAAGGCCACACACACCGAGCGTGGTGGTGTAACGGATAGCGTTCTGGCCTCGCATTCGGGAGGACGGCGGTTCGAATCCCCGTCCGGGCATCCAGATTTGGGTTTTCCATGGTTTCCCCAAATCACTCCAGGTGAATGCCGGGATGCTTCCTTCAAAAGGCCATGGCCGAATTCCTTCCCATTCCTTGCCCCCATCCTTTCCCGTCTCTAAAGACCACGTTGTTAAAAAGGGACGTTAAACTGTTACAAATAAAAATAAAAAAATAAAAAGAAAGGCCACAGGGAGGCTACGAGACTTATACCCTGTCTTGAACTCAACTTCAGCTCTAAGACCGGATTTAGGCATCCGGTTATATTCCGCCTTAGTACGGTCTATCCTGGAGTACGCTGCAGTTGTCTGGGGAAACACTGCTGCATCCCATCTCTGAACCCTGCAGTCTATCCAAAACAGAGCAATCAGATATGCTTATCATCTGCCTCGCGAGACAAGGATCGATGATCTACACCGCATAAGTGGGCTGCCATTGCTACGCAAACGCTTTGAGAAAATGGCGGCCCAATTCTATGAAAAATGCCAACAATCTTCGAACCCGCTAATAGTAGTACTAGGGACTGAACCACTTTATGACAACTATTTAAGGTGGCCAAGGAAACTCCTCGACCACCACTGATGTAAAATTAACTTAATCAAGAACAAAAACACCGGATGTGACAGATCCAAATATGCAATACTCTCGTAAGGACCACCACGAAATAATATGGAAGGAGATGCGCCAATCGCGCACAAACATCTCCATAAACTGGGACTACTGTTCGTTCCCAGGTAATTGATGTCTGTCTTTCGTTGCGACTCCGAGAACATGGGGAAGAAGCGACTACCAGTCTCACCTTGCTCTACGCCTGCGTGCCACGAGGATGCGTCACCGACGTCTCGCCAGCTACGGCCTGAAGCCAGCGCGTCGCCGAAGTCCGCGGGTAAGGCTGGGTCTCCGAACGGAGGGGAGCCGAAGCCTGGTGCTGCGGCGCGCCGCAAGGGCGCACCACCTGAGCAGCCTGTGCTTCCAGAAGCATGCAGCTCCGGCGCCCAGTCACCATCGCGCAACCACGAGGAGCGGACGGCCTCCAGTGGCCTCCCAGAGGGGAAGGGCTGCTCCACGCTACCACCTGGCATACGGAGCCGCCATGATGCTTCACGGTCAGGCAGGGACTAGTCCGAAAGCAAGTATTCCGCGCCAGGAGTCGGAAGATATCGCCGGCGAGAGTCCCGCTTCGATTCACCAAGACAAATCCCGGTCGGAAATGTCTCGAGCGGAAGACTCCTCGGGAATGTCATGGTCAACACAGACATCCGATATCGTCGATGTCGATCGCTTCAAAAACATGGAGACTGTCATTTATTTCCACTGTGAGGGTGGAGGCAACAAGTACAATTTCAGACTGCTCACACTGGAAAAATGGGAGATGTTTTACTACGCCGAGGATGCTCCGATCCAAGTGCAACTCCGAGTAAAAACAGGTAAGAAGCTGTTTGTATGGGAAATCCCTAGCAAAAACTTCAGGAAACTGATGCAAACACTCTCTGATCCAGTGAATGCACATAACGCCAAGCCCATCATCTCGAAAAAGGAAGATTGGTCCCGTTATGTTCAACTACCACTCGTCCTTTCCAAGAACTTCAAGGAGGATGAGTACTTCAACGATTTTCGTCGAACACCCTACATCCGTCACCGAAGCTCAAGCAGCAACGTAGAACCAGCGACGGAGCAAGAGATACTGGCCTCATCTAACCGTGAGGACATCGAGCAACAACCAAACACAACCGAGCAATAGGACAGCAGCCACGACGATCAGAAACGTCCCGCATCAAGAGAATCCCGTCAGGAATAGACAATAATGGTGCATGCATGTTCATCGCCAACTCAGCTGCTTGTCACCTGTATGAGCCAAGCAGATCTCGAAGACGTCAAGAAATTCCTAGAAACTAGGAACATAAAATACAGCATGGACTCCCAAGGGAATACTAGGCAAACAGCAATGGCCATACATGCAGAATCATCTCCAGAAGACTCCATCGAAACACCTCAAGACAGAAACTCCACTACACGCCCAGCACCAGGCAGGAGCGTGCCCACAAAAGCCAAGCACACCGACCTAGACAGCAGCCAAGACACGAACAGGAGCGGACGGAACTTCTAAAATCAAACAAAGAGGAGGAAACCGGTGACAGCGATACAACAATGCTTCCGTTGACAAGGCTTCGGGCACAAGGCCTCGGACTGCATCAAGGAATTGTGTTGAGTCCGCTGCTGCGGGAAACACAGCAACCTGGTATGCTAACGTCCACGAGAGGCAACGCCGAGGTGTGCTAACTGCGGTTCTGACCAAGCCGCCAGCTACGGTGGATGTCCTATGAAGAGAAGGTTCAAGCCGCCATCAGAAGACGTCAGCACCAACCCACCCACACTCAAACAGCCGAAGGACCGGGCGGTCCACAGAAAAGGACGTCAAGCGGCAGCAAAAACCATCCGCCGACCGACACAAGTGACCAGCGCTTGCATCAATGCTGCATCCATGAGCCAAAACGTGAAAATCAGTTGGGGAAAATCGTCCAGTTGCTAACGCTGCTTATTACGGCGATGATCCCCAACTGGCCACATGAACCCAGTAGGGGGTTATAATATAAGGACGCCTACGGCGTCCGTAGCCATTTCCCCACCAAAAGTGAAATAAAAATGTGTCCCTATAGCAACACCCAACTGACACCTAGAAGTTATACTACCAAAGGTAGTGGTACTTCAAATACAGCCGTTGAGGCAATGGAATAATAATAATAATAATAATAATAATAATAAAAAGGTGAATGCTGGGATTACGAAAAGAGTCTTCGTGACTCTCCAGCAGCCCGCCTCTCCAACCAAGTCCACCGCCCCGGCCACAAGCCAAGTCATAAAAAGGAGTATATTGAATTCTATCAACATGCCACAGAAGCGGAGACCGATGGTGATGTTACATCAATGCTTCCGCTGCCAAGGCTTCGGGCATCAAGCTTCTGACCGTCTCAAGCAACTGCGCTGTGGAGGAAGCCATAATAACTTTGTTTGCACACGCCCGCGTGACGCAACGCCGACATGTGCAAACTGTGGTTCTGACCACGATGCCAGTTATGGGGGATGACCCATAAGAAGAAAGCTTCAAGCAGCCATCAGAAGCCGTCAACGCCAGAGCCAATCCACTCACTCCCAACGAATGGGAAGACCGGAAGGACCTCAGAGATGATCATCAAGCCACTTCAATAATCATCCGCCGACCAACTCAAATGACCAACACGAGCACCAATGCTGTAATCAAGAGCCAAGACGAGCAAATCAGCTGGGGAAAATCGTCGAGTTGTTAACCAGGGCTGTTGATATTTTTAAAAATATCGGATTATCGATATTTTAAAAAGTATCAATATTGGCTGTCGATATATCGGAATAAGTATCGATGTATCGATACTTTCATAAATGCAATTTCATAAAATCAAATCTTGTAAAAATAAGATTGTCCACTAATATACAGACGTGTGATTTTGTTCTTAATAAGGTTTTCACTTTCTAATGGTTTTTCTTGGTGATGATGACTATTATGCGTGTCATAATTTTCATAAAAAATTATAAATTCTAAAGAGGTTCGAGGCAAATCTTATTTTGTGTATTTTTAAGACTGATAAGCAATATAGTTGAAGCATTTATTTAGGTAGAAGTTTAGCTACCATCGCATGCATTATGGCCAAGTTACATAACTTTTTTTGATAAGTTTTTTTTGTTGTTTTATTTCATTTAGTTTTGTATGTTGATAGCTTATTCTGAGTTGTTTTACTTTTCTTGCTCTCTAATTAGCAAGTATTTGTTATTTATACTTCCCACTAATCCTGCTAACACACTGGAGTTCTCTGGAAAATACGCACGCTCATTTCAAACAATGGGCTCTTGTTCGATTCGTCCTGGGCGAGCGATGACTGCCTACACTGTTGTCATCATCTGGGTAAACTTGGTACCTATAACTTCCAAATTAATTATAGAAACGTAGTAAGATTTACTTAAGCTTGCTGATCTCTATGCGTAACAGAAATTTGAGGGATATAGTGTCATTCAGAGCAAACGAAAAATGATAACTTATTTTAAAAAAATATCCAAGTCGATATCCAAATTTCAGTATCGAAATATCGATATATCGTCCTAAAAAATATGACTCATAAATATCGAAATTTTCAAAAAATAATATCGATATTTCGATATATTATCAACAGTCCTATTGTTAACACAAATGATTGCGGCAATGATCCCCAACTGACCACATGAAACCAGTTAGCTAGCTATCGAACGAATAATAATATCAAAAGGGTTTCCACACTGGCCGTAATCACTACGGTCAAAGCCGGTTTTCCCCTAAAGTGTACAGTTCCAGAAAATAAAATCCATCACCATCAGTGAAACCACAGATAAAGCTACAAATCGTAGCGGGCTGTATATATACTGCCGTTGAAGTAATGAGGGTGAAAAAAAAAAAGACCGTCTACCAGCCTTCAGCTCGGAGGAATGAAATTGTAAAAAAAAAAAAAAAAAAAAAAAAAAAAAAACCTCTGGTGTCTTAGCGATTTGATTACTGTGCCGTAGTTGATGTAAGCCGTACATTATCGCCCATGTAAACGA
The DNA here is from genome assembly GCA_031002005.1 of Vandiemenella viatica. Taxonomy (NCBI): domain Eukaryota; kingdom Metazoa; phylum Arthropoda; class Insecta; order Orthoptera; family Morabidae; genus Vandiemenella; species Vandiemenella viatica. The sequence goes on along the minus strand of JARYHS010013630.1, from coordinate 94,002,542 downwards.
AGATGCGGTCAATAGTTTGATCAGAATACACAGACGGAAAAAAAAATCCCAACACCAAGAAAAAATTATTGTAGAGTAATGAAATTTGGACAATGCATTTGTCAAGTTAACATGTTTAATTGATTAAATTTTCAAGATCACAGGTTAATTTAAGCTCAAGAAAATGCATTTCAAATGTGAAATACTGTTAAATTAATAGCCGGTGTAACCTCCAGAATTTTGAATGCAAGCCTGCAAACGTGAATGCATTGTGTCATACAGGTTTCGAATGTCACTTTGTGGTATGGAGTTCCATGCTTGTTGTACTTGTGCTGTCAATACTGGGACGGTCAGTGCTGGCTGTGGATGATGCTGGAGTTGTCGTCCAATGATATCCCATACGTGTTCAATTGGAGACAGATCTGGTGATCTCGCAGGCCAAGGTAACATGTCGACACTCTGTAGAGCACGTTGCGAGACAACAGCGGTATGAGGGCGAGCGTTATCCTGTTGAAAAAACTCCCCCTTGAATGCTGTTCATGAATGGCAGCACTACAGGTTGAATTACCAGACTGACGTACAAATTTGCAGTCAGTGTGTTTGGTATAACCACAAGAGTGCTCCTGCTGTCATAGGAAATTGCTCCCCAGACCATGACTCCAGGTGTAGGTCCAGTGTGTCTAGGCCGCAGACAGTTTGGTTGCAGGCGTTCCCCTGGCCTCCTTCTGACCAACACTCGGCCATCACTGGCACCAAGGCAGAACCTGCTTTCATCAGAAAACACAACAGATCTCCACTCCGTCCTCCAATGAGCTCTGGCTTGACACCACTGGAGTCGCAAACGGCGATGGCTTGTAGTCAGTGGAATGCACGCTACAGGGCGCCTGGCTCGGAGCTGTCCTTGAAGTAACCGATTTCTAACAGTTCGTTGTGTCACTGTGGTACCAACTGCAGCTCGAATTTCTGCCGCAGACGCAGTACGATGCGTAACAGCTGTACGCCGAATACGGCGGTCTTCCCTCTCAGTAGTGCCACGTGGCCTCCCGGAACCCGGTCTTCTTGAGGCAGTACCATCCCTTGACCACTGCACCCAACAATCATGCACAGTGGATACATTCCGGCCAAGTCTTTCTGCAATATCGCGAAAAGAAAATCCACCTTCTCGTAGCCCTATTACACGACCTCGTTCAAACTCGGTGAGCTGTTGATAATGGCTTCTTCGTCTTCTTAAAGGCATTCTTGGCTAACATCAACTCACTATGTCAAATCTCAGCGGTAAATAACGTTCACAAACTTTACAGCGGCGTATTTAAAGCAAACCTGATTTGCAAGCTCTGAGTAGCGCTACTAGCGCCACACTTATGCGCGAAGCGCGAAAGTTGAATCGATGTCATCTTTCAGATGTATAAACACGCCTACCAAATTTCGTTATCTAACACAAGTCTTTCTTGGTGTTGGGATTTTTTTTCCGTCTGTGTAAGTCAACAGTGCTAGTTACATTATTATAAAAGTCATTTGATTCATTTTTGTCAGTACCTCGTAATTTGTTGTGGTATAATTTGCTTCCTATATTCATGACATCATTAAAAGTTTTAAACGTAGTGATTTACTTATGAAATTCAGTTACGTTTTTGATGATTATGGTTGATCTTTTTGTATCGATCGATTGAAAGATGAGGTGGGAAAATGTATCGATTCGAAGGGTCGGCTCCTCTAAAAGAACCGTCTTCTGAATCGACTCTCTTGAAAGAGCAACGGTTCACGCAGGAGTTGCTGCTGGAGAAACACACACTGATTCGTTCACATTTTGATTCTACTGTGAGTCATCAACTCATCGAGGCTTACGACTCTCTGCTCACTCGCTATCCTCTCATCTCTGGCTTTTTGTTTCGACTTTTTTCAACCATTGGTCTCTACGTCACTTGTGAGTCCTTCTGATTCATAAGACTTGTTCCCACGACGTGTAGCTTGGCAAACATCAAGTCGCTCGAGGTTCGTACTTGTTGACTTGGTCGGTTGAATTCAGAGCCTTGTTAAGTTACCATTGGCATTAATTTTTGTCGTATTAGTCGACTTCACTTTTGTCATTATTGTCTGGCTTTCGAAAAAAATCTGTTCACAAGGTACAGATGTTCTTGGAATGCATGGTCTTTTTAGTACTAATCTGGAAATAGTCTTTTACTTTCATTCCATCGGACAAGGGGGTTCAAGTTTTTCGCTACAAGTGTTTCAGCTAATTATTTATCCACCTCTAAGCAGGATTCATGGCATCTGCCACCTGAAATCGGCTCATACCAAAAAAATTAACGCAAATGCTTTTGGTTAGTAGTAATCTTCTTTTGTAAATTTAGTGTTTTGATTGGTTTAAATGATAAAATAACTTGTTTTTATAATTAATAACTTACAAACGAATCATTATATACAAATTTACTTATTTCAGTTAGCATTAGTTCATAAATTCCTCCCTATCAGTTGATGAACTCATTATCAAAATACCATGTGAAAAGAATAGAAGAGCCATTTCAAAGAATCTGTTCCCAGAAAGGAGTGAATTGACTCCAAATGATTCATCAAAACAATGAGTCTGCACAATTCTATCTGAGTAAAACCGAATATGCGAGTACCTCAAGGATAATGTATTTATTCAATCGATATATAGAATGAAGTTAACGTTTACATTTCACCTTAATAAATTTGACTGTAAAAAAAATTAAATTTAGGTAACAATGGGATTTTTTTTTTTTTTTTTTTTTACTATTTCATTTCTCCCAGCTGAAGGCTGGGAGGCGAGCTGCTGGAGAGTCACGAAGACTCTTTTCAGCCAAACTATACTACGGGGAGGAAAGGGGGCTGGAAGGTCGGCCGTGGTGGCCTTGTAAGGAATAGGGATGCTCGATATACATCGATGTATCGAAAACATCGATGTTTACTATTCGATGCATCGAATCGTTCCGATGCATCGTTTACTTTCGATGTTTAACGATGCATCGATGTTTTTCAATCTATACATCGAAGGAAAACATGCGTTTCTTCGACGTGATAGAATCAGTTTTTAAAGCAAAACAAAAACAGAAAATTGTATTACTATACGTTATTTTTGTCACCTAAAATATCAAATTACATTTTTTTACTTGAATAAAAAACAAATACATATGCAACACGATTAGTTTTAAGGCAAAACAAAAGCTGGAAAATTGTATCGCTATACGTTATTTTTGTCACCTACAAATACACATTAAATTTTTTTCTTTTAACTTGCATAAAACAAGAAAAAACTACGCGATATGATTGGTTTTGAAGCAAAACAAAAAAACAGGAACTTGTATCGCTATACGATATTTTGTCACCTACAAAATCACATTATTTTTAACTTGGATAAAACTACAAAAAAAAAAAAAAAAAAAAAAAACTACGTTATATGATTGGTTTTAAAGCAAAACAAAAAACAGGAAATTGTATTGCTATATTTTATTTTGTCACCTACAAAATCACATCACATTTTTCTTTTAATTTAATTTTGATAAAACAACAAAAAATTACAGTTGACATGAAATTTCCCGACAGTGTAGGGCGGAGTTACACCTTACGGTAAGGCTAAAGGTACCTAGTAGGCTTAAAAAATTTGCTTAAAGTTACTGCTCCTCATTATAAAATACCCAGCAGAGCAACTGTGACACGGTGGCTTGATGACAAGTATGACGTCTTGGCAACATTAATAAAATCAAAACTCTCAAATGTTGAACACCTCACATTAACAAGTGACATATGGTCAGACATGCAGATGCGCAGCTTTTTGGGTTTCACAGCGCATTTTGGTCTACACACGGTGTTCGAATCAATGACATTAGGAGTTTATCAACTCAATGAAAGTCATTCATCGGAATATATAGCAGACATGCTCCTTAAGACTTGCAACGATCGAGGATTTGATACGGACAAAGTCTCTGCGGTCGTTACTGATAACGACCCGAATATGGTAAAAATTGTGGAATTAGGATTTGGAAAGAAGAAGCACATCTCTTGTTTCGCTCACACGCTTAGTTTAGTTGCTCAAAATATTCTCAAAATACCTTTAGAAAATATATTGTCAAAAATAAAGACCATTGTTACTTTCTTTAAGCACAGTTGTTTGGCAAGCGACGATTTGAAAAAGTCAGTAAATGCTGAAATAAAGTTAATACAAGGCCTGGCAACACGCTGGAATAGCACATATTATATGATTCAAAGATTTTTGGAGCTTAAAAATGTTGTAAGTGATATATTGATTTGCCATAAAACAGCACCTCCAATGCTGACTGGTTTGGAATTAAATGTCGCGTCATTTTTTCTTAACATACTACGCCCACTTGAAGCAGCAACTAAAGAAATATCTGGGGATAAATATTGTATTGTACCAGCAGTAAAGTGATCCCTTTAGTGCACTGCATGCTTTCAACACTTAAATCAGTTGAGACTAATGAACCTTTAGTGATGGAAGTACATAAGCTCGTCGTAAAAGAAATCAACAAACGAATGGGTGCTGTCGAACAAGTTTCGTCTTTAGCTATCGCGACCTTATTGGACCCACGGTTCAAAAAACTACATTTTGGAGACCCGATGGCTTCAAATGCTATTCAAAAGATTAAAGATATGATGAACAGGGAGCTGGAAGAAATGCGAACAGAATCTGATTCAGATACTTCAGACAAAACATTGGAAGATTTCAGTCTTTGGACCGATCATCACAAACTAGTTCAAAGAAACTGGAAATCAAACTAGACCGAAGAAAGTGTTTCCGACGAGCTGTCTGTCTACTTGAGAACTCCGGTTGACGGGCTTAGTGAAAATCCGTTAGAAGTATGGTCCGATTATAAACAACAGTTTCAAAAATTGTACAAAATAGCTTATAAATATTTAACTTTAGTAGCCATCAGAAAGACTTTTTCGAAAGCTGCACAAGTTTTAAATCAACAACGAAACAGAATTCAAGGAAAGCGGGTTGATAAAATTTTATTTATGCAATGTTTAGAGAGAAAATATTGGGATTTATAAATTCCAATTAGATTAGAATCCCAATACTGCCTCTCTTTGCGATCCTTGTTTTACTTTTATTCTATTCGAATTTCTAATTTATAAATCCCAGTAATTTCAAATTGCCTTAGTAAAAGACTAATTAAAAATATAATTCAAATAAATACTTCATTTTGCTAGTTTCCTAATGTTTGTCTCATTTTTAAGCTTACCTAACCTTTATTAACCGATATATATCGATGCATCGTGAAACATCGATGCAACGGTTCGATGCATCACATCGAAAAAAACATCGATGTATTTTCTGGATGAACATCCCTAGTAAGTAACCATCCCAGCATTCGCCTAGAGTGGTTGAGGAAAACCACGGAAAACCTCAACCAGGATGCCAAACGAGGTTTGACCCTCGTCCTCCCGAATGAGAGGTAGGAGGCTGGAAACGGCCTCTTTCCACCTCGGAGAACAGTAAGAAAGATTAGACTGATATATAAAGTTGGCTGTTAACACTTCGACTGCGAGAAGTTAATTCTGTTTCGTTGAGCGTGATTCAGGTATAAACAACTAGAGAAATTTTCATAGCGTTTCAAACATTGTACATCGTAGAGTTTCAGAACTAAATTGAAGTATATTTTGTCTCAATGGGGCACCATGAAGCCAAAAAAAACTTTTTTTTATTGTTATGACTTCATGCCTCGTCGACGTCGAGTCATTAGAGGCGGGATAGGACTGGCAGACAATGAACATGGGAAACCCAAACCGATATGCGAGGCCAGAGCGTTAATCGTTCACCCTCCTATGCTCGGTAAGAAAACTGGGTCTGTTCGTCTTTATGTTTGCTTCTGTAGACGTGGTTCGCAAAAAAAAAAAAATAATAATATATATATATAGTCTATAGTCTATATATATTCTCACTGTATTTGTTAAAAACCCGAAAACATATTGACTGCAAACTAGGAGGTGATGTCCGTGCTAGTAACTAGGTTTAAAGGGCTGACTTAATTTCATAACCTTTGTTAAAATAAATTAACCAGACAAGTGAAATTACGGCCAAGAAGCTAGTTGACCGAGCGTGGTGGGTGAGCGGTAACACTCTGGTCTCGCATTCGGGAGGACGCGGGTTCGAATCCCCGTCCGGCCATCCTGATTTCGATTTTACATATTTTCTCCAAATCACTCCAGGCGAATGCCCTCTTCTGTTTCTGACCTCCAGTCGTTTCCCGCCTGTAACTACATGAACATTGAGAAGGTGTAAGCCATAACAAAAAAAAAAAAACAAAAAAAAAAAAAAAAAAAAAAAAAAAAAAAAAAAAAAAAAACTAGTTCAAACTGTATGGAGTCTGATGGCTTTCTCCATTCCGGCTATCCATGTTCGATGGCCCCCATGAAGAGTATTACTCCTGCGTGGTAGCTTTCTTTGGAAATTAAACGGGGGTGCAATGAAATCTTCTAGAGTGTCCAGCCGGATTGTGTTGTATAAACACGACTTATCGATAGCTAGTTCTACTGTCTTTATCAGGTTTTATGGTCTCTTCTAGCTGTCGCAAGCTGACTTTCACCGCCAAGTGTAAGTCCAACTGTGAAAAGTCAGCTTGCGACACTAGAAGAGACCAAAAACCTGATGAAGACGGTAGAGCTAGCTATCGAAACGTCGTGTTTATACAACACAATCCGGCTGGACACCCGACAGGATTTTATTGCATCATTACGCCGGGAAAGTCTCCACACACATATAAATTGGGGTGGTCTCTCCTTGATTCCAATTACGAGAGTGTATAAAGGTGCTACTGCTTTGTGTGGATGTCGTATGTCTGTATGTTCAATACAGCGTGTTGTTTGGTTTGTGGATGAATGAAAGTTGAAGGGATGAAGAGGCTGAAACTCTGTTCTGGCCCATTCAGCCCTAGCCTTCTGAAAGACACCAAGAGGACTGCCAAGTTTAACGTCCCCCATCCGACGAATGAATAATCACCGACAGTGCCGTTTGGCCTCAATCCACATAGCTGCAGGGTGCTTTCGGCGTTTAACCCAAGACTTTAGTGGACAGTCAAGTGATTGGGGACTATGAGTGACCATCTTTCCTAACCAGTCATCCAAGTCTTGGTGGTGAAAATTTCTTCGAACACCAGAATTGGAACCAGTCAGCCGCCGGTCGGACATCGGCAACGATCACGGTGTCACAACTACATTAGCCAACGGGTGCGCATTCACATTGCATATTTCCATAAAATTCAATAATTTACAGATCGCTCACTTTTTTTTTTCAATCTGACTCCAAGTTGGGGTATGATATATAAGTCCAACTCTGAAAAGAAACCAGTTAGTCGCTGAAGTAAATTAAAATAATATTTAGCACAATAAAAAGACATCCTAAGATAATTTCTGGAAATGTGTTTTGTTGTTCTGTCCTCCAGCACGGCTCAACATCAGGGGGGTGCAACCGGATCGTCTCAAGTCTCAGTCTCATAAACTACACATTTGATAAACAAAAATTGAGCGGTCTGGTAGCTCAGTGGTTAAGGCGTCTGACTGTGAATCGAAGGATCCCCGGTTCGAATCCCTATCTCGGCGGGGATTTTCATAGGCCCTTAACCCGTCCTTCATCTGTGGCACAGCTTGTTGTGTAATGTGAAGTACTCCAGAACGCTTCCATGGTTCGGATTCCACGTTAAATTGTAGGTCCCCTGTGCTCGGTAGGACAGCCGCGTTAGGTTAAGGCGGCTAAGTCGCGGAAAGCGCATCCAACAGAAACCCTGTCACCAGGTCATTACGACCACACGGAATTATTGTTGTTACAAACAAAAATACACTTATTACTCGCAGACCATAGTTACATATTTCGTAGACATATGGTAACAGTTCAGTTACTCTATTAGTATGTATTACGACCTGGCAGTAGATTTGAAATAGTTGGCGTCAACTAGGGTATACGGCCGTAAAATCATCACAGCTCCAAATTCGACCATGCCATTCATGAATAAAACTCATCAAAAGCAGCCGACCCCTAATGTTGGAAAAAGGTGGGGAAGGAAAAGTGTTTGGTTGTTCCTGGAGCAGATTATGTAATGTAGGGTGGGAGGTACAATGACTTGCGTGGCCCTTGTCAACAGGTGGTCTTGTGCGGCACAGTGTCAACAGGTGTCGAGCTGCAGGCGCGACACTAGGACTACTTCCGTCACCACCACACACAACAATCAACACTCTCAGGATATCGGATACAGAGACTGGTAACTTGGGAAGTTCGGAACAATTGCAGCACGATATTGGTGCAAGATTGGATCGTTGCATTTGATGTTATTGTTAGTCGTGAACTATACTCGCCAGTGTGGCCGTGTGAGTTGAACGGTCGCTGAAAGTACAGCGGTGCCTGGTTCGAATACCAGACATTGCTTACCAGTCGGCCTGATTTCAGTTTCTCGGCGGTTTCCTTGTCAGTTAGGCGAAAGCTGGGATGGCTCATAAGTTCTCCCTCAGATGCTATACATTTTTTTAAAAAAACAAACAGACATACAGAAAATAGTTTAGAAACAGATGGTGACACTTACGGTCTGCTATTAGCATAGGATACAACAGCTACTATGATAGAAGGGAAAAGGGTGGGGGGGAGGCGGTCGTATGAGAACTGTAGCAAGCCGGTTCGATAGCTTCGAGTGGATCTGACAGCAACCACACATTTTATTTTTATTTTTTGTAAAAGTTTTAGGTTATGTCTTTCGAATCCGCATCTGCATCCAGATTTGGGTTTCACATGGTTTCCTCAAATCACTCCTCACAAATGTCGGGTTTCTTTCTTTCTAAAGGCCATTCCTTGCCCCGAAGTCATAAAAAATAAAGTGAGGAAACGAGCCATTTTTCACTCGCGTATAATGATTAATAAGAAATCTGTGTGGGTTTTTTAATTTATAAAAAAAATCCTTTGTTACAACTATTCAAAACATCGATCTCGCTTGAGCACATGGAGGTTGTCTACCGGCCAACGATCACAACTTCAGCAGCTGTGTTTGCGTATTCGCTTCGTAACGTTAATTTTAATATCTTCAAGTTTTTGGTCAACGAATTTTGATAAAGTTTTAATTATAGCTGGAATATCAGTTGAATCGGTTTTAGGAGTATAAAGCACTAAACACTTTGAAAATTGAAAGTAATGTGTCACTTCTTCGAGGAAATTTGGAACTTCAAGATCAGATAAACTCGGTCTTTAATATGTAATCACCTTTATACTCCAATATTTGATGGTATGCAGTTATCAGCATGATATGCATTGTTTATTGCAGACAACTAAACTTCATTACTAAATGTTAATGATATTTCTTTCAAAGAAATTGGTTGCAGGAGATGCACATACGACTCCTTTCTGAAAATTACCAGAGAGTCGCAATGAGGGGTTGTATGAAAGTCATTTTTTAATGGTCAAGGACAACCGTACAAATTTATTTTGGCCTCACTTTGTCAAGTTCACAACACTACAATGCAGACTATTTGCGTTCTAAGGTTGAGTAGCAGCCTACCGTCAAATGACGAAACTCCTGGGAAATAAGCACTCACATATAACCTCACTTCGACGTTATGGAAGTACCAAACGGTGACCTGAGTGGTTATGTTAATGTCTTCTTTCACTTGACTGCTTCTAATGATTCGTTTCTAAAGATGCTTACTACAGAAGCACGTGAGCAGCCGAGTCGCCCGCCGTTCCTGTGATTCTCATTCCTTAAATGCCGCGTCATAGCAGCCTTCCATCTGTCAAGGTCACTTATGTCAGTGTACTTCCCCATTCGACACACGTATTGTCGCTAGAATGACCCCCCAAGCGTGTCTGCTGCGCTTAACTTTCCTTGCTTGTGACGTACCAGCAACGTCGCCAGACGGCATTCATTCACGGGATGGGCATCAGTGTATAACCGCAAAGGAGCGAACTGCAATCAGATATATTGCCGATTTGAACTATCTGAACTACAATAACTTTCCTTGTGACATGTTTGTTTTGCTCCATATGTTAAAATACAGAAGCAATTCTAAGACTTCTGTACAACTGCAAGTTTTGTAAATTCCAAAATCTTTTTCACTTTAGCGGGTAGAAAGAGCCAGAATGCGAAAAATATGACAAGATATTATTGACCATATGTCTTGCACGTAATGGGTACAGAGACTATACACAAAATCAGACAAACAATATTATTCTGGGGGAATTTAGTCACTAAGTGACGAACACTAGGGACACGGTTACCCAGGTCAAGTGACTTAAAATTTTAAAAAAAAAGAACAATAAAAAAGATTAGGCTAATAGATAGACTTGGTCCATAAGCGAATAAAACCGAAAAAGCAATTGAAATTAGTGCGTATAAACGTTCAGTCAGCTTCAACCAGGAAATTCCATGATTTGCGATAGAAATAAGAGATTTGAGAAATGATATACTATTACAAGAGAGAAAAAATTCTCTCGTCTCTGAAATCAATCTGTAATGACGCAGAATTATGTTCCTACGCGTTATAGCATTTAAAGTAAGCTTCAGTAAGAGGATGCTCTTGCTATATGACATGCTGTGGCATTCACGTAAACGGCAGCAGCTGTAACAATGAGCTCAACGTGTTCCAGGAAGACACTCCGCCAATGATAACACAACTCTCGTCGCGTATTTGTCAGACATTACAGGTTGTTTGGCGTATTGGGAATGGAGGCTACTTCAGATCATCTTATTCCAGTCTTCGAAGGTCGACTTGTGAGGCTACTGGGCAAGAGAAAGCCTGGTCTTTCTTCGTCCTTGGTTACTGAAATCCTCCTGTGATAAGATACTGGGATGTGTATTTCTACAAAATTAAGCCTGTACGGATTTTAGGATGCATAGTTCTCATTCTTTCGGTTCTCAAGTTAGCGCGATAGTTTTCGCTACAGAATTATCATAACTGTTTGGTGGATTAAGATTTCGTTAGGGAGCCTCATTTAATTATTTGAGGTGATTTTTTTCGGAAATCTTCACCCACCCTCCTTTGGTGAGACTTGGTGTGATCTGGCGGGACATTCCCCCCCCCTCCTCCCCCCCCCCCCGCCGCTTGCCGACGATTTCGTGATTTTGGATATTTTTTTTAGCTCTCCTGTTTTTCAACGGTGAGGCCCTGAGACCCCTAAGAACATCCCTCACACATAAAGCATTGTGGACAGTGGTCTGGAACCTACCGATTTTTCGGTATTTCTACCGATATGTGGTCTGCCCTACGGCGAAATACCGAAGTGTAACGATTTTTCCACGATTTTTGAGAATACAAGAAAATTTTCCCGATTTTGATTTACCGATTTTACATTTTCGCGTTGGCAACCCTTTTCGTTTATGTTTTATGGGGAATTTCTCGATCGATTATATGATAAACAGTTGTCCGTGGCAGAATGTTCTTGGGATCTTTTGGGGAATTCCCCTGTGCCATACATTTTCGACATTTTTAGAGTATTACCGAGCTAATTCGCTTGTTTATACAAACCAAAATTCGGACTTTATTCGTTGATTAGTTTTCGTCATTTAGAACAGAAACTTTCTCCGAGTTAGTAAGTCAAAATGTCGTCAGATGAAGAACCGAGTACAAGTGCGAGTGTAAAAAGAAAAAGACCTATAATTTTATAGAAAAGAATGGAAGGAAGAATTATCAGGTTGCTGCAAAAAAGTCGTAAAGCTCAAACTATATCTATTAATACAAATATAAATATTACGACAGATAAAGGCGCTCTCAAGAAACACAATTCTTCACAAGCAAATTCGGTATAATAATATAAAAGTGTTGCATCGAAGATTGTTTTTAGCTCCTATTCTATTAGAAGGTGTTAATGCAGTATAATTATTTGAACACATTGTACACATTGAAAGCAATGATTTTCCATATAAAAATAATCTAATGGGTTTTCCATCTGATGGGACAAACGTAATGATGGGATGTAATATTTCCGTTCTAACATTGCTGCAAAACGAAATTACCAATATTGTTATACTTATGTGCTCATGCCATTCAGCTTTGTTGTTCCAAACAGCCACGCAGTTATGATTATTGTTTTTTTTTTTTCATATACCGATTTTAGGTGCAAATATACCCATCTTAGTCGGCAGCTCTACCGATTTAGCATTTTGACGATCGAGACTACTGGTTATGAACGGCGTCGGAAAGAGTTTGTAGAATTTTCTTTAGGTGTACTGTTCTTAAAAAGATAATGTGAGATTTCTGTCGGACCCCCCCCCCCCTGGTGAGATATTGCCGGAACTTCCACCCCCCCCCCCCCCTCGTTTCACCTCACGTAATTAATGGACGTCACCTTATAAGTGTGTATTGAAATATTTGTAAGTTCTTTACGCAGGTCCACATTTTTTGTTCGATCTTGATGAAACTTTGCACACATATCCGTTAGAACAAATATTTGGTTTACAAAATCCCATCCCCTCTCCCTCTTTATACCCCTTAAGAAAAATTACACTTGAAACTATTTAGGTTTATTTCAAATATCTCGAAAACGGTATGGGAATCGGCCATGGAGAATGTTTTCGACAGTCCAATGAAACGGGATAAAACATTAGAACTTTCATATCCAGACCCCGAGCAATAGCAAGTAGCTACTCTGTTTAGTCAGATAATAATATACATGATTACAAAAGTTACGTAACGAGTTCAAAAGACAACAAATAGTAACGATAAACCTTAAACTGAATTTACGGCCACAGATATTGCAGATGACTAACCAGAAATGAGCAGCAGCAGTGTAATTAGTCTGGTTAGTCCATGAGACTCTCAAAGTATAATCCGATTTAAACTGAATGAGTGGGAGCTGAATTTTTTATGTTTGGTCAATAATATTTTCTGATATTTTTAGCATTCACCCTTCATCTACCCAATGACGTAGGCAGCCCCATACTGCAACATGCAGAAAGCATAACTACGTGAAAAAGACTTCAGAATTTTCAAAACTTGAATTAGCACTGAAATCTTGAAGCACAATTTCGTGCGTCTGTAGTGTCACATATAGAGCAGGTAAAACATGTGACAAGAGAAGGCGTTATGATTCAAATAGTTCATACCAGAAGGAAATCAGATTGCACTTTTTTCCTCTTTCAGTCATATTTATACAGATCCTTCATAGATATTATTAATTATTTATATTGGAAAAGCTATGATTACCGCCACTTTTACTAGCTACTTTTGTTTCAAATAGTCCGTATTATTTAGTCAAGATGTATTAATCCGTACACGTAAGATGAGATGTCTAAGCGTGGCATGTTCTACTCGCCTGGTATCCACAGACCTCCTTGTGTGTGTTTACCAGCTGGACACCTGTCTGTTGTATCTCCTCTCGAGAGGTGTCCAGACCAAACACTACGAACTGACACTCCAGTCGCTGTGCTCCGTACCGATATCACAGCATACAAAACAATCTCATGGAAGCCTAGCTTCACTCGGAGGCATGTTATTCACTAACGTTGCTTTGGAAATCTGTAACTAATGAATGTATTTATTTTAGTACACTGTGACGGAAAAAACCAAACTAATGTGTACAAATCAACATAAACTGATGGACACTACTTCGCTTTTATATATATAACCTAAGATTTCGCTGCATGATTTCTAAGTTCATCTGTTATTTGATTGATATGCAATTTTTATCTATAATTATTAGTAGCAGAATACGATTCAGCCTGTTTGCCTCTCAAAACATGGCCGCAAATATCTATAGTAAAATTATTAAAAAAAAGTTCAAAAAATTTCGTTCACTTGCTTTTTTTAAAATAAAAAATTGTAATCATTTCAAAGATAGTCATGTAAAGAACATAAAATATTAGGGTTGCCTACGTAAAAGTGGCCGCAAGTAAGGGTTGCCAGCTGTTAAAGATAAGTAAGAACGAGATAGAGCCAATCTGTCAGATGGTGTAGTGCGCTAATTTTAACAGCTGGCAACCCAAACCCGCAGTCACTGTTACTTAGGCTACCCAGATATTTTATGTTATTTACATGTCTCTCTCTTTGAAATAATTATAAATTATTTATAAAAGAAGTGAAAGAAAATTTTTGATTTTTTTAATATAATTAAATATACTTGCGGCCATATTTTGATTGGCAACCAGGCAGAATCGTATTCCGCTACTAACAATTATACTTAATAACTGCATTTCAATCAAGTATCACATGTTGGTAGAAATCATGCAGCCGGATGCTTCCTGTTACTTTCTGTTCACGTTATGGAAAAAGAGGAAAATGTTGATATTTGGCCATCTCAGCTACAGACCTCCCTCCCCCTGCGAAAAAAAAAAAAAACAGCAGCAGCATTGGCTCGAAACTAAATCCACAGTTACAACTCTGCAGTCGTGGTTTCATTCTTGGAATCACAAGAATCTAATAGCTGTACAAAATACAATGTGGATCGTGTGTGTCGTCATTCTGTTTGCCGTTCATTCTTCTAAAGGTTAGTACTGGCTGGTTTCTTACTGAAGGTGCATGCAAGCTTTATCACCTAATATTGCCAGACTAATATATGTACGTCTCCCACAGTACAGTTTCGGGAATTCAGAATTTGCCTCGTACATGGTAGAAGTTGTAACAGCCGCGAGTGTTTACGTTGGTTGTTACTGAGCAACACCAAAGCTCTTCAAAAATGACGGGTGACACGGAGTGTCCTGCCAAGTCATTTCTTCTCAGTTGTTTAACTAAATAAAATTGTTTATAAAGTAACACTCGACGCAATGTCTCGCTTCAGTTGTCATCCTGGTCTAGGTTGTGTTTGAAACTAACCACAAACTGAAATAATGACCTTATCTTGTTAGTTATGTTAAGAAACAATGTTTTTGCTAAGAAGTTTCTTAATAGGCGAAATAATTTTCACAACTTTAAACTGTCTGTCCTATGTCGTCGGATGTGTCAGTGTACCGGTGACATTGTGGTAGAAGAATTAGGAGAAGTGCAGGAAAAGGGAAAAAAGGTGACTATGGACACAAACTGACACTCGATTTCAAGCATAAGGAATGGGAAAATTTTCTTTTGTAGGCAAGGTAGACAGGGACTGTAATTAATTACCAAGGGAAGTTCTAAATAGTTTACCAAAAGTACAGAAATTGTTTAATTGAAATTCATAAAAGGTAAAAGGAAGTGAATTGATAAATTAGACTTAAAAATTTTAAGATAAAAGAAGAGTAGTAACAATAAGAAGAAGCGGGTAACGCGCCCGTGTGGCTGAGTGCATTGAGGCGCCGCACACTGGATCGGGAAGGTACAACTAACTAGACCGGGCACGGCCCCAGGCCGCCTCCCATAACAGCCGACCTGACTCAGGTTTTTAGGCGATTTCCCGCAGTCATCTAGGCGAACGCTGGGACCATCCCCAATCTCCGTCTCGTAAACAACCCATTTCAGAAAAATAAATTACAGCATGCACAAAGTTATACAGCTGCAATGGGAATAGTAGACTTTCTTTCTATAGAGTAAGGCCGCAGTTCAGTTCCTCTCCCCTCCCACTCTCATGATTCACACTGACCACCAGAGGTCCTTGCTGGCAGAATAGGTGCGTGAGGGGGGAGTATAAACAGGTGTTTAGGGAAACTGCCACCAGAGCAGGTAAACTAAAATAAAAAATATTTTTATGCTGGGATTTATCAACGTGCTCCATACAGGAACTAGAGTAAATGAAGTGAACTGCGGGAAACAACCTACAAACGGAGACCAGGACTGCGGCGGCACAGGTCAGTAGCATAGCTAGGGCCCTTGAGTTGTGCTTAGGGGCCCCCCTGAACAGTGAGACGGCCCTTAGTGAGGGGCTTCCTGTGTCTCAGGGGCCCCTTGGACGATTGTAGAGCTAAAAAAAGATCGCCAGTTTGCCATGAAGGATCGTGGGCCCCCAGAGGTATGCTTGGGGGCTCCCTGAGTGTAGGGGCCCCGGTGCACTGCACCGCCTAGCCCCATAGTAGCTACGCCCCTGGAACAGGTGCACGTATTTGGCTCCCGATGAAATGACGTACCCTTCCAAAACAACATGTAATGCCGTTTATTCTGTTACAGTACGTATTAAAGAACACCGAGGATACTGATACGAAAGGAACCCTATGTGCGTTAACTTAACTATCAATTCTATAAAAAAGCCAGGTTGGCCATCTTGTCTGTAACGCTGTGGCGTCACACACCCGACCTTGTTCGGTGACCTGGTAACGTTACGAGAAGTTTTTTCTCTCTGACCATAGACCACGGCACTTACGAATGAAGGTTACTTTTGTTCGGTTTCTGTGAAAGTTCAGTGCATTTTAAATCGCTAACCAACCACAATGAAAAGTATGAATTCCGTTTAAATCTACACCATAATTATGAAGAGGATTGTGTTGTGAAACCAGGTGGAGCCGAAATATGTCAAACATTACATCATTACAAGCTAACATTTCTATTCAGCTAACCAACTGCGTCGAAATGAACTATCAGAACACTATGTTCATCCCCTCATTTCTTACTGGATTGTTAATTATTCCTATGCGATATAAATGTTATATTCTCTGCACCTAGATGTCGATGTTTCAGTAATATAACAAATATGTTTAACATTGTAAGATGAAGGTGACTATCATTATTAAATAACTATGCTATTCATTAAAGCAACTGCCAAGAAACGAACTGTAAGAACACCAGTCATTTCTAGTTAGCTAGTTGCTCATAATATTTAGTTACTTCCTATAAGACCGTTGCTAGTGGAATGTCCCAGAAAGACTCCTCCTCCAGCTGGACACCTCGAGCTCTTCAGATGGCCGGCACTATTACGTCGCTACTCCAGGCCTCAAAGCTCGTCGCGTGACGTCAAAGGGTCACCCTCGCCTTCTGACACAAGGGGCTGCACAGTTCTTTCATCGACCTTTAGCCGGCACGTCTGGCGTAATTGCTCTTTTACTCAAACTCTGATGCGTGATCAAAAGAATGCTCGCGAATGAGCTCAGTTCTTTTATGAACGTGATAAAGCAAGATATCGGTTCCCCGGCCCCACATCACATCTGTCAGCAACGTTTTTTACTCGAAATAATAGTTCAAGCTGTTTTATTTCCCCTCTATCGTTTGTGAAGTTTCAGTATACTCCCTTTGTACAAATATCTTCGCCTGCACCACAGTATGAATGAATATATACTTTTTCATAACCCTGCAGCAACATATTACTAATTACTGTAGCACTAATGGCCACTTCCACAATGATTATTTTATATCGCCAGCAGTAGCGTGTTACCAAATCGACTGAGGTATTTTATTCCGATTCCAACATATGCAATGATTAAACTGATAATTTTATTTGTGGTTTGAAACTATTTATTGACAGAAAGGAGAATAAACTAACGAAGAAGATTGAACCACAGTGGCACTGTCTGCAGATACTAATAATTCATGTCTTCTGTACTTTTCGGTGTTCCTTTAATACGAGTATTTGCATGATGTACGAGGTATGTTCAAAAAGTAACGGGAATTTTTGAATTTCGGGGGTTATATTAGTCCGATTGGCACGATTTTTTTCGTTGTTATGTAGGCAATCATGTCTTAAAAGTATCTATATAATCTGAGCTATATTCGATATTTAGTATCTTGTCAGCTGTTAAAAGGATACCACGTATTTTGATACAGTCGGGCGATTTTTCATTTGTATAAAGTTCATGCCACAAAGTCAAACGATCAATAAGGAATACTATTTTAAAGGTTGCATCAAGAAAACTCCCGGATTTGTGACAAAACAATTCATGGCTTTTGCATCGCAATAATGCACCTGCTCACACATAGTTGCTTGTTCGTGAATTTTTGTCAAAAACAACATTGTAATGATGCCCTAACCTCCAAATTGGCCAGACATGTTCCTAAAAATAAAGAGAATCTTGAAGCGCCGTCATTTTACAAGCATAGATGAGATTAAACGTGCATCGCTGAAAGAGCTCAAAGCTATCCCAAAGATCGAAATGAGTGCTTTATGGGTTGGAAGAAGCGTTGGCATAAGTGTATAATATCTAATGGGTACTGTTTTGAAGGGGATAACATCGATGTAGACGAATAAATAAAATTCATACAAAAAAATGAAAATTCCCTTTACTTTTTGAACACATCTCGTAGATGTTTATGAATCTGTACCAATATTGTAAATGGTTGCAACTAGGTTGCTTTTGCCATGTAGCTCTTAAATATTAACCAAATTTCTCTTGAGTCCACAAACGTTAAATTATTTATAGAGAATTGGATTAAGAGACTCAGTTATTAAAGGAGGTCCTGTATAAATGACTGTGATTTAATTTCATACACTGCTTATTAGGAACAAAGCTTCTGGCTATGCTTGGCTAGTTCAGAGAGATAATTTAGAGAAAATTTGAAACTGCAGCAATAGTTAACTGCTTTAAAATAGTGTGTGATTTTGTGAGCAATGAAGTTATGTAGCATTCTAAAAGGACAAGGGTTACCGCATCAGATGTGTGCGTGGAGACTTTCCCGGCGCACTGAAGCAATGTAGTCTTCACGGGTGTGCAGCCGGATGGTGTTTTGAAAACACGACGTTTCGACAACCAGCTCGGTTGTCTTCATCAGGTTTCCGGTGTCTACAGGCTGACGAAAGCTGGCAGTCACCGCGTAGACTGGCTTAGCCTCCCAGACAGACAGGTATATTAGGAGGTCTGTCTGGGAGGCTAGGCCAGTCTACGCGGTGACTGCCAGCTTTCGTCATATCCGCCACGCCGACAGGTATATTAGGAGGTCTGACTGGGAGGCTAAGCCAGTCTACGCGGTGACTGCCAGCTTTCGTCAGCCTGTAGACACCGGAAACCTGATGAAGACAACCGAGCTGGTTGTCGAAACGTCGTGTTTTCAAAACACCATCCGGCTGCACACCCGTGAAGACTACATTGGTTACCGCATCAGTCACGATAGTAATTTTTCTTCGCGATAATGTGAGACAGGTAAGAAATTTTAAAAGGTACGATTGCAAAGTCTCAATAAATGGAAGGTTAAATGTATGAATTTTGAACGTCATGGAGATCTGTGTCAAATCAGAGAAATAGACAAAACAAGAAACATCAATCGCTATTTACAAATATGTTTATCTCACTAATTAAAACCTTTGAATCACATGGACATACACGTACGAAATTGCATTGAGAATCTTTTGATCTCACTGCCGTACCCGAAAGCGTAGTCCACGAAATTACCCCTCCACTTTTGGTACAGAAGATGAAATCACGGGGGGAAAGGCCCGGCGAATATGTAAGATGATAAGATGATCGAGTACTTCCCATTCATACAGCGCCAGAGATTTCTTTTTCCCGGTGTCCACGTCACTTGGTCCAGTGTATTGGCAGTCACTGCTATCTAGTGGCATCACAATAGATCAACTGCATGTGACAGAATATCAATAAGGTTTTGGTTGCATGAAAAAACAAGTCTGAATCATTACTTTTCACTTACATTTATTTTTTCGCTAGCTCTACATTAACATTACACAGTACGCACAGAAAGACATCTGCTCGACCAAAGATAGTAAGCATAGTCATACAAATATTCCTGCGATTCTAACTTTCAATTAACTTGCAACTCTCTGTTCAACAAACTAACACATCTCTGCTGCTTGTTTATGTAGACACTGCAGAAAAAATCAAGAATAATTCAAAGAGTTCCGACAAACATTTCTCGAATTCTAAATATACTTTAACTATTAAATACATACAAAAATAATTACAAATTGTACAAAATCACTCACAATAATTAAAAAACACTTTAAATGAAGGTTAATACTGGTTACATGAATTTACACACAAAATTATCAACATAAACCAGTCTAAATCGTCGCAAATTGTCCTCGAAACATCGTAGCTCACGTCAATACTTACAATTACAAACTTTTAATTCATGTTTCATATATGATACTGTACTTGAACACATTAAATAGCATTTACATAGTTTCTCTCCATAAACAATGTTCATTTACATGAAAAATATACACAAATTCACAATTAATCATAAGAAAAATATACAAATCCACTATTAATCAACTCCTACCTTGCTTTACATGATTCATCAAATAACATTTAATTCAAGGACTCGGTTTGAGGGCTGTTATAGTTTCCAAAGTATGTTTTAAAATTTGTTGCCCGACCCGTGATATTATGGAAAAAATAGTTTTCATGATTTTTGGATAACCCTTGTTGTAATAATATTCTTCCTTCTTCAACCATTAGATTGATGGATACTTTTTCTTGGGTAGTTTCCCCTTACCTTCCCCAGTAAGGGGGCTGTGATGTGTGTATGTTAAATATAGTTTGTCGTTTGTGTTGTGAATGACTGAAAGATGGAAGAAGGGGAAACCCGGTGCCGGCTCATTTCACAATTCTCTTTGGAAGTTCACAAAGTGGGGCCCAGGCATAATGTCCCCAACTAACGGACGAATCACAATCAAAAGCCTCTTATACTTTTACTACACACGCAATACGGATAGTTCTGGGATTTAACTGAGGACTTTGGTGCACAATCTTGTGATTCGTAATCGTGCACCACCGCCTTTTCCTGATGGGTAACATTTCTTCTACCACCAGGACACGAACCAGCTAACCTGGCGTCAGCGGCGGACACCATCACGATGTCGCAACCGGCTGAGCCATAGCGGCGCATGTAAT
This sequence comes from Vandiemenella viatica, assembly GCA_031002005.1. Taxonomy (NCBI): domain Eukaryota; kingdom Metazoa; phylum Arthropoda; class Insecta; order Orthoptera; family Morabidae; genus Vandiemenella; species Vandiemenella viatica. The sequence goes on along the minus strand of JARYHS010013630.1, from coordinate 93,981,936 downwards.
TATAAAAAGGAATAAAATGACGCAGTTGATTCAGAAAATTAAAATCATGGTGTTCACCCCAAAGGTTGGTTGAACCCTCCGGAAGGTATCAAAGGTAGGATAGTCAGTTCCTATCCTGCTTATCTACCGGGTAAAGGGGACCAGGCACCTTAACCACTGAGCCTTCAGGCCGCTATTTGAATATTACCGGATGTACAGCCGAAGCTTGTGAATTATAGAGGTCCGATAAGTACTTAGCATCTCTTCCCGATAGCGCCACTGTCGCCAGAGAAATTTATTGTCGTGTAGTACATTATCTTAGACGGCCATTGTTAAAATTTCAGCCAAATCGGACTCATAGTTTTGTTTTGATCGCGTGTGAAAGTGGGTGTGTCCGCGGATTTTAGAAAAATGGAAAAAGAGCAATATCGGTCGGTGATTCGATTCTAGTTTTTGGAAGGAAAATCGCGCAGCAAAATCATAGAGCGCTTGGATGCTGTGTACGGTGACTCTTCCCCTTTGGTGACGACTGTCAAAAATTAGTTTAACGAGTTTCAACGTGGTCGCACGTCGGTTTTTGATTAGCCACACCCAAGTGCTCCGAAAACGGTTACCATGGAGAATAACGTGACAAAAATCCACGATATCCTATTGGCAGACCGCCGATTGAAGGTGCGCCAGATAGCCGGGACACTGGGCATCTCAAAAGACCGCGTAGGTCATATTTTTCATGCAATTTTTGGCATGAGAAAGCTGTCGGCTCGATGGGTGCCGCGTTTGCTCACTCCGAACAACAAGCGCAACCGTGAGACCACTTCACAGAAGTGTTTGACGCTGTTTAAGCGCAATCCGAAGGAGTTTCTGCGTCGTTACGTGACCGTCGACGAAACATGGATCCACTGGTACACATCAGAGACCAAGGAACAGTCAAAACAGTGGACTTTACCCGGCGAACGTGCTCCGAAAAAGGTGAAGACTGTCCCATCTGCCGGGAAGGTGATGGCCACCGTTTTCTGGAATTCACAAGGTGTGATCTACACCGATTACCTGGAGAAGGGCAAAACGATCACAGGGCTTTACTATGCCGAGTTATTGGGCCGATTCGACGCTGAATTGCAGAAAAAACGGCACTTGTCTTGAAGCTCAAACAGTAATAACGGAATTGTGTGGTAAGCAGGTAGCGAGTAGGAGAGAGATTTTTTCTGGAGGCTCTAGCTGCGAGCCTCTGGAGGTTGCGGTTGCATGTGCTATTCGTACCGTACACGCCTCTGGCCGATACCTCGCCGCTATAGTTCTGCTAGAGCGCTTCCTTTTACGACATTACGGTGCAGTTCTCTTAAATGCCGCGCTGATATCCTCCATTTCCCAGGAGCAATCTCTCGGCCTTCTGGCGCCCGAGCTTATCTGGCTCGATTTCATGGTTCGTTAAAACAATGGCCCAATGATTAATTCCGCCACGAGCTGTTCCCGCAGAGCAGTGTTTTTAGGGCATTTGCATCGACCAGCGGCTGTTGTGGAAGATCAAACCTCACACCGCTTATAACAGCACTGGCCTACAGCGCCACTGTTAAGGTGTTCGTCATTAGGTTCAAACAGATTATTGGATCAACTACTGCTTACTTGATTTCTTTTGCTTCATGCAATTGCATATGATTTTATCTTTTGTTATTCGGACTAATGCTTAGAATCAAAATTTCCATGAAACCGCGTTTTTATCGTCAATAAATGGAGTTCTTCTTTGAAGATAATGGCTGGTAGAGTGGTCCAGTTCACTATTCTGCTGCGTAACGGCTCTACTCTTTCACACCGAGCGTAGTGTTGTAACGGATAGCGTTCTGGCCTCGCATTCGGGAGGACGGTGGTTCGAATCCCCGTCCGGGCATCCAGATTTGGGTTTTCCATGGTTTCCCAAATCACTCCAGGCAAATGCCGGGATGTTTCCTTAAAAAGCCCATGGCCGAATTCCTTCCCGTTCCTTGCCCGCATCCTTTCCCTTCTCTAAAGACCTCGCTGTTTGAGAGACGTAAAGCAGTTAAAAACAAAAAATACTCTTTCACATCCAATGATACCAATGTGACGACGACTACCTACCCCACTACCCATCAACCATTTACTTACATATATTAATAATAATTGTAATGTGTATGATTTTTTAATCCGATTGTTCCACAGTGAAAGTAGTCTGTTTAATCTTTGGAATACTATTGAGTTGTTAGTATTAAGATCTGTGTGTTGGCTAAACCGTGTATGGGCGCGACTGATTAATATGGTGGTGGTGCATGTGACTTGTTAAGCGTGCAAAATGCTTCGCTGCGGTTATATTTGGGCCAAGATTTATTAGAATCTAGATTAAAATATATTGCTTACAAGATTAATAGACGACGTCAATTGATTACTAACTATTTATCATTATTACTAAATTTTTCCTTTCATCCGAATCTAAAAATAATGTGAAATGATATACGAAACTGTTAACAACATTTTATTTTATATGTTTCCATATTTTTACCATTCCAAATTTTGTATCTTACTACTTCTTAATGGTTAGATTTTTTCTTAAATTACTTTATATTGTAAATAGTGTTGTAACATTCTGGCCTTATTTACAAATTTAATCATATAATTAATGTTTTTTTTTTAAATGGCTTTTGGCTACGAGGCCATACAGCCAGCACTAAGTAATTTTGTAGTTGCAAGTATGTATTGGATCACTCAATGTGTTATAGATTCTTCCTGGTATAGACTACACAAGACAAACACAACACTTAATGAAAACCACCCATGCCCGAGGCCGGACTCGAACCGGCGACCCCTGCAACGCGAAGCAAGCACGCTACCCTTACGCTGCCGGGGTCGGCGATAATTAATGTTATTGATGTGATTGAATTTGAATAGGAAGAAATTGAGTGAACGGTTTACATGAGAAATCATCAATGTTTTTATTTAAATTACTGACATGAAATTAAACAAGCTTGTCTTTATAGTAAAAAAATTAATTAATTAAAGTTAATGAGATGCTCTTCTATAGGCACCACGGTATTTTATAAAAAATACTCCAAATTAAACAATTAAAAATTCAACATTCTGCATGTCTAGTTGTGGATGAAATGTTTGCTCTTGGCTATGGACAGTTCACTCGCGAGAGAGTTCTTATCTTGTAGGATCGTAGCTGGTCAATGCTATGAACTTGAAATCCGACCAGAACAGAGTCCTTCACTGGCGATGTATAATTACCAATTTTCGACGTCTGACGCCACACATTGGATGAAGTGCACGCAACCTTATCTTGTTGCCTTACCTGCTCTGCTGTAGACCAGTGTAGCACAGTTCCTGAGAAAACGCCCTTGACCTCAGCTCATTCGCTCAAACAAAATCAGCTGGCGTCCAGATTCAGTCAAGCAGCAGGTCCTCTATCGAAGAGACAGTCGAGCAGAAGGCAAATCGACAGGACTTGACTCGCCGGCATGCATAGAATGCCTCTCTCGTATCGTTCGCCGTACCACATGAAAAAGACAGAAACTTCTAGTATATCACGGGCTTGTAGATGATTCTGTTTATCTCATTGCCAGCACAACTCCATCAGGGACACTCCGTTTCTCGCCCAGAGTCGCATCACCACAGCAAAAGCCTCTCCCCTCGTCCGCCGCCGGTTCTATGAACCCAGCCGGCTAGCATTCCTGACGTGAGCCGCTCACAGCCTGTCCACACCGCTCACATGTGAGATAAAAGATCCCACATTTATGAATAAACCTAAAGTTTATGAACGTAGCTCGCAGTCACAAGATGCTTTCGTTACAATATTTCAACACTCAGTTTTAACTTTTGTTGAACAATTCTATAAACCAATTTTTACTATCTGTTCTCTACAGGGTTTTACTGTATATATTTTCTTCCTGCCTATTTTAACGGTTCTAGGTTGTTTTTTTTTTACCCAGGTTTGAGAAATATTTATATCCTCCCCTTTCCTGGTTTTATAATTTTGTACATCTTTTTTAATAGTTCTCCAGTAATCAATATAAAGGAATGTACTATAAAGTTTGTTGAAAGTTACATTTTTAAGAATAAAAGATGTAATGATTCGTCATTGTACAATAACGATACCTGCCTCTGCGTATGCTCTATGAATTAATCAACTTTCTTAGATCGAGGCGAGCGATAGCTATAACCATTGGAAGTGGCTCAATTACTTAATCTGTCACGGACTGTTTATGTTTATTGGAGTGCCAGTGGCAAAGTTCGTACGAACAAGGCATTTCATTGTAGACTCGTATTAACGACTCCAGAGGCTAGCTCTTAACCGCCAAAGGTATATGAAAACTCTGCCCTCATCACTAAACAGAACTGTCACTTTCTTTTCGCCTAGCACTGCTATAAATCAGATCGGGATATTGTGCTCGACCAAAGATACTAAGCACAATCATACAAACATTCCAGCGATTCTAACTTTCAATTAACCTGCAACTCTCTGCTCAGCAAACTAACTAACTCGTATCTGACGCTTGTTTATATAGACCAGGTATGGGCAACCTCTGCTTAGCTGACGGCGTAATTTTGGGACATAATCAGGTCGCGGGCCGTAGGTAAGAAAGAAGTAGGTAGTAGTGAATAAAAAGGTGATAAAAATTCACAAATTTTTTAAAAATTTACGACTCGCTCTGTGCCGTTCCACTGCGTACGCTTAGTAATATTATTTATAGATTTTAGTCTTTATGACTCGAATAAATACAGATTTTTTGCGCGTTATTTGAAATTTCTGAATCTCTCGCGGGCCGGAGTGAAGCTGGTGGAGGGCCGGATCCGGCCCGGGGGCCGGGGGTTGCGCATATATGATATATACGCTACAGAAAGATCCAGAATAATTCAAGAGTTCCGACCAACGTTTCTCGAATACTTTAACAATTTTAATACATACAAAAGTAAAAAAACTTGTACAAAATCACTCTCAATCATTATAAAACACAGTGGAATGAAAGTTAATACTGTTTACACGCATTTGCACACACAATTATCAATATAAAGCAGTCCAAATCGTCACAAATTGTCCTCTAAACGCCGCAGCTCACATCATTACTAACAATTACAAATTTTTAATTAATGTTTCGTACATAACACTGTCCTTGAACACATTACATAGTTTGTCTTTTGCTTGGTGTAGCGGTCGTTCTTCGCTACATAAATTGTCCTACTATTCCTTTGTTTACAGTTATTTTAAAATATTGCAATATGGAAGAATATATATTTAAATACAATATCAAAGGTAAGTGGCTTAAAATTACTTAAAACAATTTATATTGCTCGAAAATCCAGTTCACCTTCAATTAAATCAATTGTAACACTACGAGTTCATCTCGTTCTATACTTTACTTAGAAAAAAATACACAGCTCGCGCACTTAAATCACGGTAAACATTTATACTGCAAGAGCTAAATAAATCCCTTCACTAGCTTTTTAGTGAATCGTGTTCAACGAAAAGCGGATACTAATTTGCGGACAATTTTATTTTAACTTTCTCAATTTTCCAACCTGACGTCAAAATGCAACACACCACATTTTATCCCAAGAACTGTGTGTTGTATATTATTCTAAAGGCCATAAAAATGCGACAAGTAGTTTTTGATTGACCTCATACGAGGTCGCAGATGGACAGACAGTAACAAATTTAGAAACAGTCAAGTCCTTCTCTGTAGCTTAGTAATAGCTCCCGAAGCTCTTATTCTTTTTAATATGTTGCATTACCGAAACCACTGAACCAAATGTATTAGAAGTACCACATAAACCCCCAATTTACGTGCATTTTCTCCAACTGCGACGATGTTACAGCCACTGACTGCTTGGAAGTATAAATGCAGAAAACATTTAGAACGAAAGGTTGCAGTGTATTACATTCCGCTATTGCAGTATTGCGTTTATAATGAGCAAGATCATAATGGTAGATATCATGAATATTTTTAATGACAGACATGCATCAATTAAAAAGGGTGTGAGACAAGATTGTAGTGTATCCCCGTTAATATTCAACTTGTATGTAGAAGAAGTAGTAAACGAAAGTGAAAGAAAGATTTGAATATGGAATAAATGTCCAAGGAGAAAAAATCAGTATGCTACGATTTGCTGATGACGTTGTCTTGTTAGCAGATGTTGGTTGAGGATATTGAGAAGTTACTGAATATCATGAACAGAATACCCGGAAAATTTTGGACTAAATATAAACAAAAGCAACACAAAAGTGATGTAATGTATCAGAAATGATTCCAATAATAGTAGATTAAATATAAAAATAAGGTCGGATGAAACAGAAAAAGTTAATGAATTTTGCTATTTAGGATGTAAAATTACAACCGATTGCCGAAGCAAGAATGATGTTAAAAGCAGAATGGCACTAACGAAAAGAGCCTTTACGAAAGAGAGAAATCTTTTAGTTTCAAATATTGATCTAGGACTCAGAAAGAACATTTTAAAACTCTATGTGTGGAGTACAGCACTTTATGGCAGCGAAGCATGGACTTTTACTAGAAAGAAGGAAAATTGAAGCTTTTGAGATGTGGTGCTATAGGAGGATGCTGAAAATTGTGTGGATGAGTAAAGTACGAAACGATCGAGTTTTGAAAATGATGGGTGAGGAAAGAAGTTTGTGGAAGAAGCTTACAGAAAGAAGAGACAGGCTGGTAGGTCATATTTTGAGACACGCAGTATTGGTTAACTTGTTAGTGTAGGGGGGGGGGGGGGGACAGTCGAAAGGTAAGAACTGCAGAGTATGACAGAAATTAGAATATATAAAGCAGATAACTGAGGACGTGGGTTGTAAGGCATATGTTGAGATGAAAATGTTAGCACAACAAGATAGGAAGGGATGGAGGATTGCATCAGTCCAGTCGAGAGACTGATGACAGAAAAAAAAACACCTGATTAAATGCACAAGGATTCTGTAAAACAAATACTACACTGACTAATCTACTTTTTTTTAGTGTTTGAGAACACCATTAGTGACTCGGATTAGACTTTCTGATGTAATGTAGGTCAAGTGTTAAGGCATTGAGCAGGCATAACAGAGGTTTGTCTGGTTTCGGCCAGCTGCCCATCATCGAAATATCACTCACAACATCAACACTGGTATAACACTCTTTTATGAAGCATCCACGTCAGGTATTTGCACAACTGCCAGCTGTGAGTAAAACGATTAGTAATGACGAGAAACCCTTCAATATTGCCTTTTGTTTATAACGAAAGGTATCAGTCTACATTCTTTTCGTTATACTATTCCTGGGTCTTTAAGATCATAAAACTGACCACTGTTGGCAATGGTAAAATATCATTTGTATCAATAACTGGAAATTGTGGGCCATTTCCTCAATTGCGAGTTAATCAATTTTTTTTATATAATGGTGAATAACACGCCAATGCAATTGAATTTTGTTTTATTTTTGTGTCGTACGCGTTTCGCTCTATTTCCAGAGTATCATCAGCGACATCTGTTTGGTATTTATAGTTAGTTACATTTGGTTTAAAAAACAATATAAAGTTGAGGTGGAGATTAAATTTACTTACATGTTACTTTTTACTTTTTTCTCTTGATCAGGGTTAGCTTCTCTGTGTAGGTTTTGTAGAATCTTCTGAAGGTATAAAGCACTACACTGCACCGACCAAACTTCACATTAAGACTATTATTTACTGTCACTATCGTTTTCAGAACATGAGAGAGTAAACACCACGCCATGTTTTTCACAGGTCCATGGAGTGTGTGTTTGTTTATGTTTGTTAGATTTCATTGTGGTTAGGGGTCCTTGGTTTTTACAGTATACTTCGTGTTATCTTTGATGGTAGGCGGGGATTTGAAATGGTTGTCTTATTGTGAATATTTCTTTCTTTTTTAATATGGCATATAGTATTTGATTAGTCAAGTTTGTATAATGATCTGCTTTCCTTCAACTAGTGCTTTTTGGATGTAATAATTTTCTTGAAATGTTAATGCCTGTGGTTTGCTATTGTTTATGGTTAGTATTTGCATGTCTGTGTGAATATCTGTCGGTTGGTGATTGTGTTCTAGAAGGTGTTCTGCAAATATCGAGTGGTTAGTGTATTTCAGTGCTCTTAAGTGTTCTTTGTATCTTTTTTCGAATTGTCTGCATGTCTGGCCGATGTATTGAGCTTCAAAGTTTTGACATGTGAGTCTGTATATGCCTGAATTATGGTATTTGTTTTTGTTTGTGATGTTTTTTTTATGTTTTTATCTATGGAGTTATTGGTTCTGAATGCGATGTTGAGTCCTTGTTTTTTGAGAATATAAACAAGATACAAAGAACACGTGTTTGTTCATGATTCTTTGGTTCTTATTGCCATTATTTTTGCATAGCTTCGATTGACAGCTGCGATTTTAGTTTGACAAGTCTTACTGAAATTCGTACTGAGAATTGGTGTAATGACTTTCACGGTATTAACCAAACGTTAAGATGTAAATTGATTTAACAGCAGCGTAAGTTACCCACGTAAGTAATATATCCGACAATTATGAGTTAGCGTCAATTTGGGTTATTTAGGGTAGAGTACCTGGAAATTAAAACAATATTTTATTTTTCTACGAACCCAACTAAACGTGCAATGAGCAGACTGTCCTTGGTTTTACAACGTTTGTCGCTATCTCTGCAAGAATATAAAGCTGTACAAGGACTGTGCGAGGACGCGAGTTCGAATCCCCGTCCTGCCATCCAGAATTTGGTTTTCCACGGGTTCCCGAAATCACTCCAGGCAAATGTCGGGATGGTTGCTCAAAAATGAAGTTCGTTTCCGTTCTATACTTTCCCCATCTAATCACCTCGATGTCGATGAGGCGTAGATCTACAACAGAGAGAGAAAAAAAGATAATAATCAACCTACCGTTCGGTAATGGCTTGAAATTTGCTTGAATCGTAAGATTTTTATTTCTTCCGACTAGTAGCGTAATCTGGTTTTTAGGTAGTACGAGGCAGTACGTTTAGAAAATGTAAAAGTCATTTATTACGACAAGAAATTACTTTAAACGCTGGTTTTTGATTGCGACGACGACGTAGTGACGGTGTTTGTCAGGGAACAGGTCAGCCCAGCGCGCCAGCCAGCCGACAGATATTTTATTTACCGATACGGCGATTTTACTTTTACTGCGCGAGTAACTAAAGAGGCAATCAGTTTAAAAGCCGGTACGAGGATCGTGAAGCGAGCAGCCGACCATCCTTCTCGGCTGCAGGAGACAAACGCCGCCGCGGCAGCCCCACGCTCCTCAAATTATTCGCAAGCAAACTCTAAAAGATTAACCCAATAGTCAGTCACCTTACTGCAAACATTCCCCCCCCCCACTCCCTCCCCTAGAAGTCAGCTTTTATTGAAACAGTTTCTGTCTACATCGTTTATCAAATATATACCGAATCAACACGGTGAAATATACATGACCATAAATTAATGTTAAAATCATTGTAAAACCGATTATGTTATTTAAGTTTAAAGGAGCAAAGAGCGTCGAACCAAGGGTAAAGGAGAATATTTGATTTACTGTTTTTAGGGATACGTTGAGAAAGAGAGATGAAGACGTTCGAATGTTGGAAGGAGGACTGAAAATTGGTTTTGGTGGGTTGGAGTTAGGGTTTGCAGTCCAGCACCGTTTTCAATCCCGTATGATATTTGCAGGATAAGTGTCAAACCCGCTGGATCTGTATAATTTTTTGAAACTGCTATAAAATTAAATAATAAACATCTATTTAATTGATTAAAAAGTTAATTTTAATGTTAAATAATAAAAATCAGCAGTTAACAATATTTTTGCTAGAAAAATGATTTGAATTTAAAAATGTCTGGCCTCTCTTAAGTATACGTTTGTAACTACGTATAATCATAAATTAATCCCTTGCGCATTTAATTAACTTTGTTCTTTAACATTTTTGTTTTAAAATCAAATTCTAATAGTTATCTTCCAAGCAGTCAAACAAACACATTAGTGATATTAGTGCGCAAGATCGCAAATAAAAATAGTAAGTCACGTTGAGTCTTAAAGAATGGAATCATTTTGTAAATCAATCTATCACTTCTCCTTTTTAAAGCAAGATTTTAAGAATCAAATAGTACTGATTTTTTCATCTCCCACTTTACTTTTCAATCAACTGCCTATGTAGTCAGCTGCAGAGAAGGGTCTTTCCACTTCACGCAAACTGAACATGTGCTTGTTTAAGTACTTCAATTCCAGCAGACATATTAAAGTAATTATAGTAATTACGCATATTAAATTTATACAAATATTATTTAATCTCTTTTCCTCAACTTTTAGGTTGGTGGAAACTTTTTCTTGTAAAACTAAAACTAGGGTGGTTTCACCCTGCCATCCCCGGTTTAGAATTGTATTTATGTGTTCGTTGTTTTCTGTTGATACCTTCAATGTGTGTATTTTCAGTGTAGTATGTTGTTTAGCTTTGAATGAAAGGAGGAAGAAGTGAAAGAGTGAGACCCATTCAGGCCTACAGTTCGGAGGAACATAACTTGGTCACCAAACACAAAATCGCCATCGGATGGACGAGTCACCATAATGTGTCTTATGCCCTCGCTCCACACGAACTGCGGATAGGTTTGGGATTTAATCCAGGGCTTTGGCGCACAATCTGGTGCTTATGCACTGACATCTATCCTACCCTGCCAGCCGAGTCGTGATAAAAATTTCTTCCACCATGAAGAATATATTCAGTTAACACCGTGCTAGACTCTGAGCACTATCACGGTGCCGCAACCAATTGACCCAACGGCACGAGTTATCATTATTTTGTAATATTGAATTTTAAAAGATTAATATACTAACTGAATAAAATGTTTAGAATTTGTATATAATGAGGTTGGAATTTTAGGAGTATTATTACTAGGCCCACTATAACCTTAGTAACAGTTAAAAAAATAGGTAACATAATTCAAATGAAGTAATGCGTGCAAGAAAAACTTGCGTACTTTCTGATGATTGGGTAAAAGTGATTATGTTTACATACGATTCACGACGAACGACAAAAATACACATTTTTTTATCTCGAGTAAAATTTCATTAAAAGAGTACGGAAAGCGGGGCAGTGCAACCCGTCTGGCTAAAAAACGACAACAACTCTCTGACTGACGTTTTTGAGCCATTTTGCGGATTTCCTCAAAACATACTATCATTTCCGACGGCAAAAAGTCTCACATTGTTGTAAGAAATCGACATAAATCCACGAAAATATGCGAGAAATAAAAACGCATGTAACGGAAGATTGATGAAATACGCAAGGACTTTATTACATCAAGAGAATACTTGAATACTAGTGGCTTTCCTAAAACTATAGTAATACCAAACTATAGTCCGAAGTACTTCAAGCGGATTAATAAGAAATTTATACATTATAAATATCTGTACTGAAAATATCTGAGCTGTATTCTGAATTGTTTTAGAATGTATTAAGTCTCATGTTGTAAATGTACGGCATGTTGCAATGGAAAGACCAATGTGAAAGAACAATAATTCAGCAATAAACAATTTACCGACTATAACTGTTTTCCTTTTTCCCACTTGTTTCTAGATGTACGTATCCCCTTTGCAAATTTCTTTTTCGAATATCTTTGTAAATTCTAACAGATTTAATATAGACCTATAATTTTCAGTGTGTTAACTACCATCCTTTGATGAATGTGGTTTTAGTAATGACAAGTTGGTGAAATCAGTAAATATACTTTCTTCAAAAGAGAAATCACAAATAAAACTTAGCTAATTCTACTGGTACAATGTTTATGTTTATGGAGAGAAACATCATCTTAACGAAAACACTTTTTTGTGGATTTAATTTTTCTCTGTTACATTTTAGGCTGCGGAAATCAGAGATTTCCGTTCAGGTTTTAATGACAATACCCTAAGTATTTCTAATGGTTTAATCGTTGGCAAATAGTTGAGTTCATCAAAACTTTATTAATGCAATTTTTGGTTGTTTACCATCACATGTTTCAGACAATTCATTCACATACTCTAATTTTTTTTCACTTTTCTATAAAATTGTTCCTGAGATGCGAAGTATATAAGTCGGGTGGATAAAATTTCACAAGTTTGTTCATAAATAATAATAAAATTCTATCCCCGTAGATTAATGGATTGAGATACTTTTTTTTTTTTGCAATTCATCTGTTCGATTAGTCTCTGAAATGGCTTTTTTATAATTAAATGATTAACTTTTCGTTTCCTTTTACGAGCTACACAAAAATACTTGAAAGCATCAATAATACGCATGCCTGTAACGCTGATTGTCATGTCTGAAATAAAAAGAGTATTAAAAATTGTAATGAAATCTTGAACAGGTTCGTATCTAGATAAAAGAATCGCAGAGAATGAAGGTTTAAAAGAGAAAAGAACAGAAACGAAGAAAAAGAGTTAGGATAGAACAAAGAAGAAAAACGCAGCGAAAGAGTGAAGAAAATATTGGGAGCAAAGATAAGAAAGGAAAACATGACTCTATTATGGTGATCCACTGCTGACCTGTAATCATTGATGAGAATGTAACCAGTTTTTAATTGGAGGTCCATAAAGTGGCGTTTTCAAATAAGAGAACTCGTTTTTTGAAAACTGTAGGTCAGATTAGATATCAAAGAAAATTCTATTTCAGAAATAATTCAGAAAATAACCTGTTAACAGATGTTAATCGGAAGAAGTGCAGTAAAAGATTTATGGAATTTGGTTTTAATTACAGTGAAAAGTAGACATCATTACGTAACTCTTATTTGGAAATCCTACTACGGAAGAATAAAAACCCGGCATATTGTTTGGGGTAGCTAGTGATAGAAAAGAAATTGGACAGTTTTATAGCTTTACTACTGGAACGTGCAACACACTACATAAGTGTCAGACATTTCTAAAATTCGCTGGTCTTTAAGAACTTCAAAGGATACAAAGTATAACAATACACTGCAGTGCAGTCATGGTATATGTCCTATATCGTTTGGGGCGCCTATTTACTCGGCGAAGTGCAACAACCGTCGTAGTATTGACTTTACAAGTAATCGGTAGTCCGCTGAAGAAATCTTCAGCCATGCGTCGTTTACAGCCGTGGTGGAACCTTCCACCATTAAGACGGGTGATTTGGAAAAGTCCAATCCCGAGTTGGGGGTGTAGCGAAGTAGTACGATAGAATGGTGTGGTCGGGGTGGCAGTTTGAGGGCTCGGTCCAGTTGCTGCACTTCACCTCAACCCAGTCGGTGGACCAATCATCTGTACTCATGTCCATAATTGAGGGTGGCTAAAGACGCTTCTCTCTGAGAGTCTGTACCTCCCCTCCAACGAATATGGCGGAGGAGGGGGGTTAGTTCTTTTAGGTTCCAATCCCAAGGCGGGGGTGGCTGCTCAAATGGACGGATAGGTCGGTAAAAGTTGGCGAGGGCAGGATGAGCTCCGCTCGCGCATGACCGATGACCCAATTTCGAGCCTGATTAAGGCGCCTCATGGCTCACCCCAGGACTGTGACAACACCCATTGTCCATTACTGAGAAAGTGGTGCCGTTGATACTGTGGCTCGAAGAATGCTGAATTCACCAACAATTTCTGAAATAGAATTTCACATGCCTCCAACGTGAACTACCACTCTGCGATCAAATACTGTTAATCCAAGTCGTGCGACTACAATCACGTCAGAACACCTTTCAAACGACTCATGAGAGCACAACTAAAAGCCCCTACCCTGCATGCCAGATTTATACGTTTTTCCGCGGTGTTATAGGCATCTGGATATCTGCATCTTCGTATCACACGGCGTTTGACACTTTAGTGTATAATGTAACACACAATATTGTAGACATTCACTTACATCTGTTATTATTGTATTCGCTATGGAATTCAATTGTTGGTCAGGAGAGCATCTTTGTCTAAGATTCAGCTGCATGCTTTCTACATTCATCTGTTATTTGATTGAAATGCAATTTTCATGTATAATTATTACTAGCAGATTACGATACTGCCGGGTTGTCTATCAAAATATGGCCGCACATATTTTTAATTAAATTTAAAAAAATTCGTCACTAATTCTTTTTTAAAAAATAATAATTCATTACAAAAAGAGACATGGGAAAGAACATAAAAAGTCTGGATTTCCTATCTAAAAGTGGCCGCAACAAGGGATTAAAGATAGCGCACTCTCTCTCGCTCTTACATATCTTTAACAGCTGGCAATCCCTTGTTGCGGCCACTTTTAGATAGGAAATCCAGACTTTTTATGTTCTTTCCAGTCTCTTTTTGTAATGATTATTATTTTTAAAAAAAATGTAAACGAAATTTTTTGATTTTTTTGAAAATTTAATTAAGAACACTTGCGGGCATATTTTGATAGGCAACTTGACAGAATCGTATTCGGCTACTGATAATTATACTTAAAAATTGCATTTCAATCAAATAACAGAAGGACTTAGAAATGATGCAGCTGGATCTTGGACTATCACGTTCAGAGCAGGAGCATCATGTGTCGCAGGCAACAGCTGCATGTTTTCTTTAGCTCTAGATAATCCTGTTGCTAATATTTGTCTCTTTATTTTGAAGCTGGCTTAAATGTATTTGTCCTTATTGATTTCTCCTAGATTGTGATACAAACATGTGATTTTTTGGGGTCAGAAATACTTATCTACTACCCAGAGGAATTATTTTGTTGTTGTTTTTGTATATTTTTTTATTTTATTTTTGTGCCCTAGCTACTATGGCACCTACCCTTACTTATTACCACTGGAGAGTGAGTGGATTGAAGCATACTAGGTATCTATCAGATTGAAGGAGATCTTCTTGAGTGGACCTTCTTACGCTATTCTCCTGAACGCTAAAAATATTGCTTAAAACTGAACACAGTGGTGGTCGAATAGAGAAGCGAAGCTGAACAAACGTAAGAACCGTTCACTCGGAGGCGCTGGTCTCACTTAATCTTTCTCTCGAAATTGAATTACTTTGTCATAACGTATATTCGGAGCGCCGCTGTATCTGAAACATTAATTCTGGGAGTGGGGTGAAGGCGTGTCATATTGGCCGCCTGCGGCAGCCTGCGGCGCGTCTTCACTCATTAGTCACTTCGATTTAATTACGCTAAAACGAGCACACTGAGTCAATATTTGAATTCCGCGACGTCGTAACGTTCGAACGAATCTCCGTAATGAAAAGTGCCTTCGTTTATCCACCGCAAGCTCGCGCCGGCGGACGAAAAACTTGTAAAGTCCACACGGAGTTTGTCGGCGCGTTTGAATTTCTGCCACGGAACAGGAGCAAAGGAAGGGAAACGACGAGTTGGTTGTAGAAATAGCAATAATTGAGTCGTCGTTGATACGACGATAAGTGCTTCAAACAATGTTATCTGCCATAAAATCAAATCAGCAAAGACAATGACTATTTAAAGTCCTGTACTTTATAGACTTCTCATTGAGCACGCCATAAGATTTCAATGAGCCATGCAGTCATAATTTATCTATCTAAGTTCTCTCCTTTACTGTGATATTAGAAGCTCAGATCTGTTTCAAAAGATTTTAAAATCGAACAAAATGTCATTGTAAATATCTGTTAGAAATTTATTACGAAATGAATGTGAAATCCTAATTCCATTTGCTATATGACGTTTGTGTTAGAGGACCCACTTAATTCTTCCAGTAAAACTTATTGTTCAAAGAAAACGTGCGTGAAAGTTTCCCTCTCATTCAAAAAGTTTCTTTTCTTATCGCTGACAACTGACTGTAATTTCGTTTCTAATGCTAAGCACTGATGTTTTTTAGCGGAGCTTTTTTTGTGTTTAGAAAATTAACATAGTAATTATTCATGAAATGCATCATTATAAATATATTATTATAGTGTTTTTTTTATGCTTGGGTCTTTAAGGCTTGTCTCGCCGAGGTTATGAGAATCGGAAGAAGCTGGGTCAATTAAGTAGCTTGAAGGAATTCAGCCATCGCCTTTTGAATTAACCATTCCGCCTGGATTGATTTCTATAAACCATGGATACTTAAACATAAACACTATTTAAATAAAATTGTTAATAGTCTTTTACTGTTGTCTTTTGATAATGTATAATGAAAATAAAAATACAGATTTCCTCATGTCTGTGTTTTATTCAATTGTTTTATTAGAATACTTCAACTACATTAGGTGCAAAGGTCTTATTTCGAGAGATGATCTTTTTGAATTCGTTGAAGATCTTATGCAAAAATATTCTGCTGCCTTCTGTGTAAATCTCACGGAGGAATTGAAGTATGCTTTAATTTTATGTCGCCTTACTTTTCCGGTGACTTCTCTAAATTGCATCCCATTGCACCTGTCTCATAGTTTTTTCATTGAACCTGTTTATTCATGAACCACGGAGCATTTCTTGTCGATCATATAAACGAAATTACGTTTCTTTTCGTAGGTTATAACATGATAAACGGCTGAGGAAATTATGGTAGAAGAGGCATTTAAAACTTATACAATCAATTAGTCTCGTGGAAGCAGATGGGATAAACCAAGAAGTAATGAGCATTGGAGGTCTTTCGTTTTTCTCATATTCATGGTTCATCGAGCAAAGTATTGTTCACGTGGTAGGGTTACTTTGTGGGCATTTTTTCGCCCTTGATATCCTCTTGGTGGTCTCCATACAACAAGAATAATTAAAAATATAAATTTACATCTTACTTCGTTCTTTCTTCTTTTCTTCATCGAGCCAATTGTGCAAGCAGTTCACCTGAATCGGCTATAGATTTATCTTCGCCATACAATGATTACTCTCCGTGCTAACCTGCAAAATAAAGCACAGAACTTTTCCAGGAATTTCCTTCGTTTTTTAACTGGATGTTATGGACCATTTCAGCAATTGAGATGTAGTTAATTAATGTCACGCCGACAAAATTTGTTTTGTTTAGGGAATCGTGTATAAATACAAGCAAATGTGAAGCAATGAAATTATAGAAACGGAGAAGATGTTTGAGAATATGTTATGAAACACGTTTGGAAAGATAAATCATAAGAAAACAAATTCAATTTATTTGGCGTGCCATTAATTGTTCATACTAGGCACACATTGATCCCTTCGTTCCGTTACTTTTATAACAGAACTTTATTTTCACCTCCTTATTGACATGGTATTCTTTACCACTAAAATTTATATCTGCATTAGATTAGAATATGGCTTCTTCATTCTCTGTAAACAATACGATTTCTCATACCAGTTTCTTTCATTTCTTGCTGCTACCTTCTTAAACTTCATAGGTATGTTTCACCACAGAATGCATACTCTTTACGCTGAGGTATGTACCTTCTTTAGTCAACAAACAAGAATTAATAATGCACTTATTACTGTACATACACACATATTGTTCAATCCAATTTTCACCTTACATATGCCCCCCATTTTGGACCAGATAAACAGCTTCTGATAGAAGATCTTTAAGAATACGAACTTTCATTACTTGTAGAGTTATTTCGACGTTTTTTATTAATCGTAGTCTTGCACTGTGAAAAGTGAAAGAGTTTTATTGTTGTTTCCCTATTGTTCTATAATTACAGAAAATAATACGACTAATCATATAAAAGTGATGAATTTTATTGAAAAAGTTAACGTTACTGTTCTTTTGGATGGGAATTGTTGTGATGTAGGTAGAAGGTGAGGTGACGCGTCTAATCCTTGCACCGTCCATTAACTGTGGAGGACTGTAACATTTAGCGCACAAGAAACGCACTGAGCCGTGCAGCGGGGGCCAGGCCGCCGCCAGTCGGCCGAGTGCTTCAATATTCATGGTGGTCGACCTCTGGAAACTCTTTTGTTGGCCACGCACAGTGCGAGAGAAAGAGAGACAGCGAGAAGGACGGATACACACAGTGAGAGAGAATGGCGGAAGGAGAAACTCGGTGGCTATTGTGTGGGAATTCAGTGGGCGAGCGGCCTCCGAGCGTAGACGTCGAGATAAATCAGCAACACTGTATGAATCTCGGGCCAGCTGGTGAGATATTAGCCGGCGACTAGCGTAATCCTTTGCAGAGCCGCGTTGCATCAGATTCACCAAAAAAATGTTCGCACGTCAGCAGGTGCGTCGGCCGAACGAAACCGTCATGCTGTGTGTGATGAGTTTAAAACTTACAGTTACTTAATTAGAGATTTTACTTTGTAAAACAAGCAATGCCTTGATTATTACTAGCATTCTTTTTACAATTTGCAGAAACTCGACAGCTATCTCGGTTTTGAAAATGAAAGAAATGTTCCATTCCATACAAGCTGTATTAGGGTTTTAACGTAGGCGCGAAACCAACCAGAACCTGAGATCCGGATGCTTGGGTAAACTTCTAAAATTTTCCTCACCCAGCAAAATAGACATAATACGGTTTTTGAAACACTTCCTGTTTCTACCCGCTGGTTGGAAGTATTCAGGTCTTTGGTGGATACTGAATCTCGCACTTTAGGCATGGGAAGAGGTACGGCAATATATCAGCAAATCTCATTTAAGGGGAGGAGCGTCGATCATAACCTTACGTCAACTTTTTATTTCAGATTGCTGCTCTTTCAAAGAGCAGCAGAGCTAAAAAAGGAGGTCTTCAAAATTACGAAGTCAATCTCACGTTAAAGGAAGGGCGGGGGAGGGGGGAGGGAGGAGGGTTCCCACACAAATCCCAATCTTGCCAAAAGGGAGGGTTTGGGATATTTCAAATTTAAGAAAAACAAATTAACGAATTTCTCTCGGGCTTCCAGCCGCGTTAAGACGTTACATTTGTGGGACGTTTCGAAGGCGTCCTTCTCTGCCTTCATTCCTAACCAAATGTTGAAGACAGAGAAGGACGCCTTCGAAACGTCCCACAAATGTAACATCTTAACATGGCTGGAAGCCCGAGAGAAATTTATTAATATACTACGCCGTGAAAGATTACGATCTTACATCATGGAATTAATGGACGTCCCCTAAAGAAAGCTAAGCTACCAACAGAGAGTATTTTGTGTAGTATGTACTAATTTTCCTGCTCGGAAAACTCTTACTTCGCTTTCTCTCTTCTGTCGCTAACAACACACTGATGTTTCAGCCTAAAAGTTGATTCTCGTTCCGCATACTTTAAAAGAGTGCGAAGCCCTGTGCTATTGCATTTAGGTCTACGTTTTGTGAGGTGCACAACCTCACCACTTGTGAATTTTAATATTATAAAATTATTTTCTATTAAGTAATTATGATTTTGGATAATAACTTTGGGTTTATAGGTTCCAAGGTCATAGAACTTAAAAACAAAGGTATAGAAGATCTCTGGTGAAAAAAGTTTGAAGAAAAAGAAATGAGAGGAGACTTGGCTGGAAAAGCTTAATGAAGAAACTAACTACAAAACCTGGCGGTATTTAACATTGAAAATATAAGCCCGAGGGTGGAAGAGGAGTATGATAGTAAAATTAATGAATTATAAAAGTTGTATTTGGTAATTAATTGTCGTTTGTAACCGGAAGATTAAAAAATAAATGGATGATCTTTGTTTCTTATTGAAATTGTAATAAAGGAATGGAATAGATACTTAAAGGATATTTGACTTGATTTGAATAGTTTTTTTTTTTTTTTTTTTTTTTTTTGTAACAGTTTAACGTCCCTTTTTAACAACGTGGTCTTTAGAGACGGGAAAGGATGGGGGCAAGGAATGGGAAGGAATTCGGCCATGGCCTTTTGAAGGAAGCATCCCGGCATTCGCCTGGAGTGATTTGGGGAAACCATGGAAAACCCAAATCTGGATGCCCGGACGGGGATTCGAACCGCCCGCGCCGTCCTCCCGAATGCGAGGCCAGAACGCTATCCGTTACACCACCACGCTCGGTGATTTGAATAGTAATTTGATTTCAGCGGTGGTACAAAAAACCAGTGACGGATATAGAGAACTAAATAAAAATCATATTTAGCTGATTTGAAACTGGAAACATAAGGAAAATTAGGTTATTTAATTTCTAAAAGTAAAAATAAGTGATAAAGGTAAGGTGGTAAGGAATATACAACATTAAAAAAAAAAAAATTACAGCTTCCAAAGACATCCATCTGATAGGCGAATCAGTATCAACGGTATGCCCTCGTTCTTATACTCTGGGGAGCGTGCACAAACTACGTGGCTCGGTCCAGGGGTGGGGGGGAGGGGTTGGCTGGAAACCTACGCTGGGCTACGTGGAGGGAGCGGGGGGGAGGGGGGGTTCCGAGCCAGGCCACGTTAAAATGAGGAACAGAACTCACAACAGCATGTGAATATTTATTTCCCTCAGTTAATTATCTCCGTATATAATTTAAAATAGTCTTACAAGAGAAAACAGTACAAAATATCTTCTGCAATCAAAAGGGAAAAAAGATACCTGCTACGGGGGAGGGGGGGAGGGAGGGAGGGGAGGGGGAGGGGTAAAAGTCACGTAGGGCTATGTGGGGAGGAGGGGGGGTTCACAGGATGCCAAAATGGATCTACGTGGTTTATGCAAGCTCCCGTGTGGACAGATTTGTGATTGATTCCGGGACTTTGGTACACGATCTGGCGGTTAGGGATCGCGCGAAATTACTAGTACCATACTGTCGTCAAGTCCTGAAGTTGGACATTGCTTTTACCCATGTTAGATGCTGAACAGCACACGGTGCTGCAACGATCTGAAGACAACAGGGCGAAAACTTGCCACGTTTTCTTCATAGGAAGAAGCTCATCAGAAAATGATACCAGACTGTATACTGTTTGAACTTAACACCATATACAGTAATTAGTTTTATCTTCTACCTGCGAATGCCGGGATGGTTCCTTTTATAGACCATGGGAGACTTTCTTCCCATTCCCTCCCCTTAGATTAGTTAGACTGAAAAGTGACCCCGAGACTTTGCAACAGCCCGCATCTCAGGTTTCACTTGGAAAGAATGAAATTAACCCACCGACGAGCACGAGTATCATTTTTATACATTTGAAGGCATGTGATTGGTGAGTGGGGCTCCTTCCCACTTGACCTTTAACCCTCAACATGTCAGTGATGTTCCGACTCCGGCCAGTGTTTTGTTTTCTCTGGAGAAACTTGTTTGTATAAAATTGATGCTTGCGCCAGTTAGTGTGATTTTTCGCTAGTTCAAGATTACAACTTCTTTTCGCCCCATCTTTTTACTATTTTACTGGTAAGTAACTTATTCTCGAGTATATCAAATTTTCTTCATGTATCCATTTGTAAACACCATTGGTATAAGGCTAATAGATTAAGATTTTATTAATTATTTATTTTTGTATTTATTGTAGCGTAGAAATTGCGTAGTTCTTTGTAGTATTTCATTAAAATGTTGTATAGACAAGTAAGAGTTCATTTTTCCTTAAAACAAATCGTTGTACCTGTGTAATCTTTGATGATAACTGACCTAATGGAATTATAGTAGTAGTAGTAGTTATTTTGATGTTGTGACCTTTTACAATTGTTATTTTTTATTTAAATAACTTATTAATTCCGTTTTCTTTGTGATAACTAATTGCTCTAATCATTTTCAAAGATATTTTTAGGAATAGATTATTTTTTAAAGAGTTTCTCATAAAATTATTTTTTATATTTTTTTCTTATTTTAGTAAAATAAAGAAACCTCTTAAATGAAAGTTTGTCTTTAATGCCTCTTATAAATACAATTGATATTAATTAATAAATTGAGTTTCTAACGACTGTATCATTTTGATACTCGCGACCTGAAGTGTGACTTTTGGAAGCGCGCCTGTTGCAACGTTAATGAAATTTAAGAAAAGTTATAAAAATGTTTTTCACATTAATTTATACGTGTAGTGAGGTCACGTACCACAGGGTCTACAGGGTCGTCCGGAGAGAATGTTGAACTGCTCGGCAGCGCACAGTGTGGGCCGCTCTGGTTGGCTGGATAGTGCTCGCACAGTGCGGTGGTCAGGCACTTTTGACTGAGAGCGCGTTGTTCCAGTAAACTCGGCCCGGCCCGACGTGGCTCGTGTTGCCTCTTGTCCGCGCTACAGCCACACAAAGGCCGAGCCACAAAAACATCTTCATAATACAATACACAGGTCTTTGTTTTATTGAATGAAAGCTGCTGCTCTAAGACAATAGGAGCGCACCCCAGAGGCCGAGGCAAACTTGAATTCGGCAACAGTGCGCTGCTTATTAATAACTGTTTAGGAAGCCGTCCTTTTCTCCTATCCTTTTGTTAGCTGAAACGGATATTGTTGCGGGGAAGGTAAAATAGAATAGCTTTTATATGAGTTTCCGTGTTATATATTTTTCTTTTAGAACTCTTGGTTGTTATTAACTTCAGGAGGAAGTGGGGAAATGTGTTCGTACTTTCGACTAAAACAAGTTACTTCTCAGACATTATACCTAATTTCGTGTCTGTATTAGTTACATGTATATACGAATTGGTTGATTGCCATAGTAAAAAAAAAATGTTCTCATCTCCACTGAGTTTTGCTTAATTTGTTCCACTGCTTTCCGTAGTACAAACGGAGTTAGTGTTTTAGATTCCTGACTGGCACTACAATACTGCACACGAGTGTTCGACTGAGTTCTCTATTCATTTCTTCTGCAGCTGGCATACGTGGAATGTCAATACTGCTTTCTTGAAATCCGCTGTCGGCGAAATCAGAAGCATGTGACGTACCAGGCTAAGGTTGATTTGTTGAATCAGAATTCAAACGTTTTGTAGTATTTCCTTCATTTGAACGCAACTCTTCTAAAGCACCATAAAAATCTTTATCACTGTCACTGAGTTTTAACGTTTCATCTAAATTATTTCTTTTTAATTTACGTAATTCTTATGCTTCTTTTCTTCTTTTTTATTAACTTTACGTATAGCAGATTAAGGTAACAGTTTTTTTCGATGATGTTGATCCGTAATTAATTTTCTAGAAATTCCTAGCAGCTTATAAACATTCTAGTCAAGGTCGTAGCTAATTCCTTGCCAACGGCCACCACCCATGCTCCAACTGGCTGACTTACCGTGCACTTCTTAGCGCATGTCTTTCGACATACGGAAGGTGCTGCTTATTAATAATTGTTTAGGAAGCCG
This sequence comes from Vandiemenella viatica, assembly GCA_031002005.1. Classification (NCBI taxonomy): domain Eukaryota; kingdom Metazoa; phylum Arthropoda; class Insecta; order Orthoptera; family Morabidae; genus Vandiemenella; species Vandiemenella viatica. Next base: position 93,958,974 of record JARYHS010013630.1, on the reverse strand, counting down.
TCCTTTTCTCCTATCCTTTTACTGGCTGAAATGGATATTGTTGCATGGAACGTAAAATAGAATAGCTTTTATACGAGTTTCCGTGATTTTTATTAACTTAAGGAGGAAGTGAGTACATGTGCTGATACTTTCGACTAAAACAAGTTACTCCTTAGTCATTATACCCAATTTGGTGTCAGTATTAGTTAGGTGTAAATACGAATTGGTTGGTTGCCATAATCAAATTCTCATCTTTTTGGTAATTCAGGCTGCAACCTAACGGTCTGACCACAACAGCATGTGATAAGGTTATAGTAACACCCAAGTTCATTCCAAGATCAACGCTGTTCCCAACCCGCTAGCTATGTGTGATTGTACATACTTGTAATATCACAAACATTTTGGAATGGAGACTGCGCTAGCATGCTACTTGTGTCGGCGCTAATAAAACTGCTAGTATACCAGAATATAGGTTGACGATGGTCTCCTGCACAATCTTTGCTAATGGTACTTTTTTCTTTCTTCTAATAACCCTTTAGAGGGTATGATAAATCAAATATGTTTGTGCTTAATTGTCTTCAATCTCCTTCGTGCCCATACTTCTTTCAGCTTCTGCTAGTGTGTTTCCTTGTCTTCCTGTGACCACTTTCTTCCACTGATTAATTTTTTCCTTCTTTCCTGAAAACTAGCTTCTTGAGTTTCCTCTCCAAAACATATACTGTCATTTAGTGATTCTGTGTTGATTCCAACATTTTGTGTATCTTCTTCTATTTCAAGAATCACGTGGGTTTGGATTTACAGGAATTACTCTTTTTCTTTATTTTTTTTTTTTTAAAAAAAATTCGTATCAACTTCCTAGATGTGATTAAGGTGTATTGTTGTTTGAGTTTCTGTTGAACTGTTTGCGTTTCTGTATCAAAAATTGTGGCACTTACTTTACAAACCGTAACATTTGTTTTCAGTAGCATATCAGAAACAAGTTTGTTTATTTTTTTGTAGTTGAAGTTAGCAATTTTGGATCACTGAATATTATTTGAAAGGAACTGTGGGAAAATTACGGTACATGTAAAAATAAGAGTAAACGTTAAACTATGGAATCGCAAATACTGCACTTGGGATAATTACCTTCTTTATTTCTTTGTGCGAGTTAATGAACGACAAACGAATTCCAATTCAAATCACAAATCCAATGCGAAGTTTTGTAGGAACATTCCATTCGTCTTGGAAGTATACGAAGCACATAGAATAGATTGCATGACGGTATTAATTATTTTCTTTTTTAAAAAAAGGAGAATAAATGTGTGTATAAATGAGCGGTAATATCTTGAGGTGACAAACAGCTACACTGGTTCTTAATCAATGATACAAATAACCTTATGTTGTTCCTTAATACTAATGCAGAAACAGTGTGCTATTGACATAGAACCAGGAGTAACAGATAATTGTATGTTCAAATGTCTATATCTGCTGGTTTGTGATAAATCTCTGTTGGCTACAATGCTATGAAATGGGAGGGGTTTGAGTGCCTGCATCTGGTGGCACTATATATCATTCTAAGGTGGTTTGCTAATTATTACTGGCAATTGCTGTTACTATTCGTTGTTTCCTTTTTGATAATATTACAGAATGGATAAATGCGTGAAACTAACTTTGTCCAAGGCAAAAAGGTTGGGTGAATACTCTCGAAGGAGGCATATTAGGCGATTGTGCAAGAGGAAGACCTATAGGCAAACGTGGAATCGAAACCACGGAACAACCTGCCATAGCTCACGTGATCAAAAACAACTCTTAAAAATTCTTAGACCCACAGAGATTTGAACCCAGGATCGGGATCAAACAAAGAATTTTTGAGGTACCAAAAAACTCAGATAAAAACGTAGAAGTGTATAAAGTCGTTTTTGATGAACAGTGACTGAAGTACAGGAACTCGTCGTGTTGGGTAGCTTTATAGTAATAGCCGCCGGATATTAGAGATGAAGTTGATTTTGGGTTTCCCTCACACATTCAAACAGTCGGTTTCCTGCAGTATTAGCAGTGAGGAAGAGCTTCCGATACCACGGTCTGCGCGGCGCCTGCGTAAATAATGGAGCCAGCCGAGAAAAGGCAATATCGCATTTCCCTGCGCCGTTTTCATTTTCCATCAGCGTTATGGCCGCCTATCCGGGCGATCGCTGGCGGTGGCCGCAGCATGAATACTTCATGGAAGCCTCGCCCACTCCCTTCCGCTAGAGGAGGCGGACGCATCATTTCCTCGTCTTGCGGCCTCACTGTTTCTGTGGCGGCGCGGATTATCATCAATAATAGAAACGGCTATCCGTGTCTCCGCGCCCGCTTAAGGAAGCTATTATAGAGGAGCAGCTCCTCAAGGAGCGGCGGATCAAGGGCTCTGCCTCCATTAGGCTGTCCTCGCCCGCTCTGCAGGATTATGTCGGCCGCTGCCGCACAGTTCTTTGCGCCGGATCCACATCGGCTGAGCTCGCGTCTCGCTCACTGCAGCGGAGGACACCGCGAAGATGAAAGCCAGATTACGGGTTTCCTCGTTGCTTATTGTGGTCGTCGACTCTCTGCCTAGGAAAAATTAACCGGGTGTCGTTCTACTTGGTACCGACTGAAAATTGTGGGTAACATAGAGGAATATTAAGATACGCAAGGAAACAGAGGTATGAAATCCAAGAAATCAACCATCGTTTTTAAAGCCTGGTGAGTGAGTGGTAAGGTTTGGACCTGTCATTTGGCAGAACGCAGGTTAGAATCCCCGTCTGGCCATCCAGACTTCGGTTTTCCATAGTTTCCGGAAATCAAATCACTCCAGGCGAATGCTGGGATGACTCCAAGAAAAAGCCTTGCCGAATTTATTTCCATTCCTTGCACCATCCAAGCTCTAATGATCTAGACGTCAATGAAACGTAAAGCTAATTAAATAATCTATTGGTGTTTGTCACCTAAAAATATGAAATGTCTGTTTTTCAAATGTGCAGTACACAAACAACCAATTCAGCAAAGCATCCTAAAACTTCAGCCAAGGAGCGTAACATTCTAGCCTCAAGCAACCTTCCATATATTTTAAGATGAAAGTAACACCTCTGCGCGATTGTAGAAAAATTAGCACTTCAACACTTTCGACCTTTCTGCTGAGTTTGTAGACTTTGTTTTCACCTTCTTCAAGATATAAACTGGTAGTTTGTACTTCTAAGCGAAAAAGTATGGTGAGGTGAGGTAATTGTTAATTATGGTCTTGTCACGAACTAGTCGTTGTGTTCTTAGGGAAAAAAAATAAGTTGAGGTCGTTCTGATAATGAATATGTAACAGTTACGTACGATACTGATATGTAGAAAAATTACAGAAAGAACTAAATTATAAGTAAAAAATGTCGATTTAAAGAATGCATAGCAACATAAGTTATCTTTTTGTCCGCTTTCCTAGTCTTACATGTGGTCATTTCTATGAACACGTAAAAAGGTGTACGAGAACAAATCTTGGTACAGTATCAGCAAATTTGTCTTTTTATGAAGCGAACGAAATTCATTTTTTAAAATATTTCGAAAGTACTGCCATTTGTACTATAACTTCTATTCTTTTGTGATTTCAATTCATAAATTCTAAAACTTGCCACTGATTACTAGAAAGAATAACATTCAGTTATTACAGCTCACAATTAAGAGTAATACTCAAACTATTTATCTAATATTTACGTGTTATTTGAGTTTTTATTTTTGACAAAGTTTAGCTACAGGTCCAATTAATCAATTATACAAATATATTGTTTCAGATGTCTCCAAATGTGGTTTTCAACACGCCATGGCATAAAGTAACATAAATAATATTAACTATCGTAGATTCTGGGGCCAAAACTTGAGACAATCTGAGTTTCTTGCGGCTACATTGAAACTGCTTTTCTGAAAAGGAGCGCATCTTCGCTCAGGTTTACAGCATACATTTGTTAACATCCGCTTTATTTACAGCCTTAATAGTGCAATAAATGAATGGAGCTATGTTAAAGCCTGAAAGATTTAATGTAATTTTAAGACATTAAGGAGATGCAGGATGCATCAACTACATAAATTAAAATTTTTAGATACTACGTTCGGCACTCAAGGTCAGGCGTGAAAAGAACAAATTGTAGTCTTGGACAGTTTATAGTTGTTGTGAATGTAGAATGTATTCCGACAAAAAAAAAAAAAAAAACTAATGCTAAAGAAAACTGAAAACGCTTATAGTATGGATTACGCTAAAAAAAATCTTATCGAAACGTGTCAATTCAGTTTGAAAGAAAGAAAAAGTTAATTTCCAAAGATGTATTTTCAAAATACAAATACTGCAGGTATATGCTCCAACATCCTCGCACTCAGATGATGAAGTAGAGTCTTTCTACGAAGATGTCACGACACTGCATGACAGAGGCAAAGACTGCCATTTCCAGATTATCATGGGAGACTTCAATGCTATTGTAGGCACCAAGATACAAGGAGACACTGTGGTCGATAAGTTCGGAATACAAACTAGGAATGACAGAGGGGAACGACTTGTGCAGTTTGCAGAGCACACAAAAATGCACGTCATGAACACATTTTTTTTAAAACATCAAAGTCGAAAGTGGACATGGAGAAGTCCAGATCATAAAACTAAAAATGAAATAGACTACATCCTGTCCAATAGCCGACATTTTGTTCAAGACGTCACTGTTCTAAATCAATTCAACACCGGAAGTGATCACAGGCTGGTCCGAGCGAAACTTAGTATCTGCATAAAACAGGAAAGGCGAAAGCTAATAAAAGGAACCAATAAAACATCAGTAAATATAATCAATCTCACTGAAAAGAAAGACATTTTTCAACGCACACTATCGGAGAAACTAGCTACCACCGCCAATGGAAATTTAGCTTCAACTATTAACACATTAGCCATAGAAATTGCAGGAACTGTTAAAACCACCAAATTAAGTAAAATTAGCAATAACACAAAAACTCTCCTGAATAAACGGAGGAATATGAAAGTAAAACCTGAAAAAAACCTAATTGAATATGCTGAACTCTGCAAGACCATTAGAAAAGAAATAACAGCTGACATCAAGAAATATAACGAAAACCTGGTCAGATCAGTTATAGAGAACAAGAAAGGCTATAAGAAAGCAAAACAAAGATTAATGATAGGAAAGAAACAAATAATAGCTTTAGATGATGATAATGAGCGTATTACAGACAAAACGGCAGTATTGGTTCATATCAGGAACTTCTATCAGTCCTTATACAGCAAGCAAGATGAAAATCCTTTAATGACATCAAGCCCAGACTCACCAATTCCTGAAGTCCTCCCATATGAAGTTAGAAGGGCAGTGAACGAAATGAAAAAAGGATCAGCTAGTGGTTATGACGGCCTGTCTATTGACGTACTCCAATTGACTGGAGAAGAAACTTACAGACACCTAGCTAAGGTGTTTTCACAATGCCTCGAAGAGAGAAATATCCCATCCAGCTGGAACAAAGCAATGATTGTATTGCTATACAAAAAGGGCAGTCGTTACAATATTAAAAACTACCGCCCCATCAGCCTTCTTCCTGTCATATACAAAGTGTTTAGAAAGGTCATCAATAACCGCATCAGTTCCACCTTGGACACAGCGCAACCAATTGAACAGGCTGGTTTTAGGTCAGGATTCAGCACAGTAGATCACATCCAAGTCATCAACGAAGTAATAAGTCGAGCAAATGAATACCAGATGCCCCTCTGTTTGGCCTTTATCGATTTTGAAAAAGCTTTTGATTCAGTCCATCACTCTGCAATCATGCAAGCCCTTTTAGAACAAGGAGTGAATCCCGGCTATATTGACTTACTGTACAACATCTACACCACTTCCACTGCTTTTGTCAACATCGCTGAAGTCACCAAAGAGTTCCCAGTAGAAAGAGGGGTAAAACAAGGAGACTCTATATCCCCCAAGCTATTCACATCAGTCCTAGAGTTGGCAATGTCAAAAATCCAATGGCAAAACCGAGGTTTGAGAATAAATGGAAGAAATCTCAACAACTTAAGATTCGCTGATGATATAGTTTTACTCTCAAACAGTCTGGAAGAGCTCAAAGAACTGATAAATGAACTAGAGACAGCGTGCAGTGAAGTGGGCCTTAAAATAAATATATCAAAAAGCAAAATCATGCAAAACAAATGGGCAGAAAAAGATAAAGACAAGGCGGACATGAAAGATTCTGGTATTGAGTTCGTAGATCAGTACATCTATCTTGGCCAACTGATCAATATGAATGGTGACTCAAAGCCTGAGATCTACAGACGGATAAAGCTGGGCTGGAGAGCATATGGAAGAAATTCCATAGTTTTTAAATCGAACATGCCAATACATCTTAAAAAACAGGTATTTGAACAATGTGTATTACCGGTCCTCACATATGCCTGCCAGACTTGGACCCTAAATAGTCACACGAAGCAAAAACTGAGAACTGCCCAGCGAAGTATGGAAAGAGCAATGCTAGGGTTTACAAGAAGAGACAGGAAAAGGGCTGTGCACATCCGTTCAATAACTAAAGTAACAGACATCTTAAAAAGAGTCATGACCCAAAAATGGCAATGGGCCGGTCATGTTGCTCGCAAAAGAGATGAAAGATGGACTACGGTAGTGCTGGACTGGATACCGAGAAACCTGAAAAGAGCAAGAGGAAGACCCCCGGATCGCTGGGATAAGGATATACGTCGAGTTACAGGCGTGAACTGGAAGAGGGTGGCTCAGGATCGATCGGCCTGGAAAGAACTACAGCAACACTATGTAGAATTAAATTCTAATATATAGCTCATTAGGCTTAAAGAGGCTACATCCTGAAAAAAGGATTGATATAGCTGCAATAATAAATAAATAAATAATAAATATTCAAATGTTAATTCATTGCTGAATGTACGATATAAATCCAATATTGAAACAGATGTAGAAACGTAGGTGAGGAGACATTGTATTCTTTTTTTTTTTTAATATTTCTTCCTTTTTGGCTTATTTTGAAGATTCGTTATATTGATCGTAGCGTTAAAGGTCCCCATTTATATAACTCTTACTGGGTAACTGTTCTTTGATCTGCCACGATGTTAATTGGAAATCGTTCCATTTTCCTTGTCTGTATTATTACACACAGTGTCACTTTCGATTTGTGCCATCTTTTGTGTTCGCTTGTGCTGATACTAATCAGATTATTGTTTGCTACTGCAAGAACAGATGTGATGGTATGAAGCTCTATGATTCTAGTTCTGTGATGTAGCATGTTTCGTTCAAATTTATTCCGTAGTTACTGTGTGCATGCCATGTTTGTGATAGATTTCATACTCCAGACTTCATGACTATGGTGCTGGGCTAGTAAGACAATGGTCTGGTAATTATTATGCTTTGTTTTTCTGAGAGAGTGCACTGTTCGGTTAGATGTTGCCTAGCGCTGTTCACGGATCGATTCGCTAACTGGCATTATCGTTTACTATGTTCTATGCACTCGCACTGTTTTTGTCAAATAGTTCTGCATACTATTGCCCCAATTTGTTGTTTAACTGGAAGAAGATATTATAGAAATACGAAATAGGAATGAGCCATACGTGTTAAACTATAAACTATTTCTTTAAGAATAGAGAGATGCAGTTTAGTTAATTTACTGTAAAACTAATTTTTGCGGCTCAGACGAGCAATTAAAAACAACCTGACTGCCTGAAAAAAAAAAACACTCCATCCCAAATGAAGGATAGAAATAATAAAACATTATGGGTAGAGCGTTATGATTACGAAAGTTTGCTTCACCCAGTATCCCATCTATCGTCGAAGACAGCAGCTTTCGAGACCACCTTCATAATTTTACTGTCCAGTTAGAGCTATATGGCTTGGTGGCAGCAAGGAAATTAGAATTGTGGGATTGGGTTTCTCAGAGAGAGCGCAAAGGAAATCCTAGTATTTTGCAAAGAAACTAACCTGGAGAGATTTCGGGAGACTTTGGAATACTAATAGCTGAACTGTGGGTCAAAACATGTCCTCCAGAAAGCCGTCCTATAGAATGTCATGTCATTTCACATATCTAAAACTCACACTATAGTTAAAGTTTCTGAAGTAATGTTTATTTCATGTCTCACCGTGCAGTCATCATTGAAGAGCAACTTTTTCAATGCCAGTAGCAACATGTTTCTACAGAACGATTTTAATTAGCCTATAGACGTCTGTTCGGTATGCTTCTCTATACATTGTCATTGTTAACGCCAACAATTCCCTATGTGATGCACTCCACACTTCACTGATCTGCCACAAGCTGCAATCTGCCATCAGTGTACACCGGGCTGCCTGCACAGTAGGTGCCTTGCCTCGTCTTATTGGGGAGCGTCAAAAAACTACTTGGCTCGTTCTAGAAGTGTTAAAGGTTGGGTAGAAAGCTACGCTGGGCTACGGAAAGGGGGTGATATTCCAAGCGAAGCCACGTAGCTTTTCATTCATATTATTTGTCACAGGAACTGAACACACAACAGCATGTGGATATTTATTTCCGTCATTTAAAAACTTCTGTATATAATTTAGATATGTTATATACAAATAGTGCTGCGCATGCGTGTGACTTGAAGTCATAGAGTTGAGTTGCACGCGGCTGGCGCAATTGAACTAACCGACATGCGACTGCGCATTACGATTCGAAAAACATAATTCGTTTTCAAATGTCACCTGGAATTTTCCAAGGCAGTGACAGTTCCTATTGTTTTAAGTAAAGCTATTTTGATTAGAATCGCCCACGTGTGACTATAACACTCGTTGGAAAAATGATTCTAATTTTGTACTGTCAAGTGAATTTCAGCAACATGAATTATAATGCTCGATGAAGTGTTATTTTAAGTTCAAAGTGTGGTGTGAAGTGCAGCTGTACAATAAATTTTACGAGGCTTATCGAAAATGTTCTTCCAACGATTTTTCATAATCCATTGACTTGTAGAAATCTTTTAAGCAGATCCAAGAATCATTCCCTTGTAATACAGAAAGAAAGGTGACAAAAATGCAGCAAAAGAAACCATAATATGCAGCCATTCTTAGTTTTTTTTTACCCTTGAGGTAAAATTTGTTCTATTTTATCGATTAATGAAAAATAATGGATGAGATTAAGAGAATTTTTTTAGTGTAATCTCAAGAACTAAAAATCGATTACAGTACCTGAGAAATAACTGATCATTTGTAGGAGTGGCTAGAATAAACGTTTCATTCAAAATATTTATAATTATGTAAAATTGCATAAAGCAAATATCAACTGTGTTCATTATATGCGCAATAATATTAATGATAGTCTGAGAAAACAGTAAAAATTCTCTTCCGTAATTAATTGGGAAAAAACTACGTGCTACACGGGGTGGGGTGGGGTGAGGAGAGGAATGTCGAGGCATAAACCACGTTCAGCTACTTGGGGGTTGGGGGGGGGGGAGGGAGGCGCTAAAAGGAGGCCAAACTGAAGCCACGCAGTTTTAAACCCTCCCTTGGCAATGTTTTTACGCTGCGAACAGACACTTGGTACTTAACTTTGATATTAGTCACATTCTGAAAGTTTCTTTCCAAGTCCGTAAGGACCTATTGCAAATGCTGAAGCAGATTGGTTCACTAACTACTCAAAACACTGTAGTTGAAAATTTAAGTTCTGCTACTACCTAGAAATAAAAGGTAGAGAATATTTAATGAAGTACCCCATTGCGGTTCCCCGATTACCTCCAAAGATATACAAGGTGGCATACTTACCTTTATTCATAATGGAATAAGTATTCTAGTGTTTTAATTATTTTAAATGCTGATTCAGTTCAGTGATCTATGCATATTCCTTATAGGAATAGACCGATGTCAGGAATTACATTGGTCAGATTGGAACCAGTGAGTCTAGGAGCAAGAGTGACTTCGTAATGGACTAGTTTTCTAGAAGCGAAACAATTCCCAACAAGAGTTGGCTCAGCACTCTAACTGTTATATATAGACATAGAAACGTTTACGTTGTTCGCTTGATTTGTAACATCCGTACCGTGTATGTGTTGTATGGAACTGCAGGCACCGATTCCACTTTTAATGCTCCTGTACATCCGATGGTACTGTCGGGTAACTATCGTAATAGTGAGCTCAATACACATCAGGAGCTGGTATAAGACGCGGTTCAGTTCCGTCGTATTTTTGTTCGCTGTATTGGTTGAATACCCAACTTACAAAGTCCCTAAATGTTTTTTCGGGGAAAGAGTGTGAACGTAACATGTGGAGAACATGTGTTCAACGTTACCGAGTGTTTCATTCTTTGTTCGGTCTGTTATGTGTCACCACAAATTTAAAATGAGCTTGGTGGATAGACGGTTAACGTCGAGGCTCATAATATGGAGGTTGAAGTTTGAGTTCAGGTTTTAGCTATCCAGATATAAGTCAACTGTGATTTCACAAATCAGGCTAGGTGATTGCTAACGTGATTCATTCGTACTGAAGAGACAGACTCCGTTTCCTTTCCTTGTCCATAATCCTCTCTTGCTCTCAAATACTTCGTCCTTGACAAGTCATTAAGTCCTAATTACAATAAATGATAATAAAATGTCATTATTTCGGCAGTGCGTCATCGTGCCTGCAGCGCTGTGAAATCACGCACTCGCCTTCCTTGGCGGGCCAACGAAAGTCAGAGATATTTTCACTTTGTCCATACCAAGCTAAGAAGTAAGATTATCGATTTATACTTTTCTGTAATGATTCAATGTGTTTCGAAATATGTTTTGGATTGCGGACCACGTATAAAAGTACGTATTTTCCTTTACATCCACATATTGTTAATTGCTTTTTGTTTATTTATATTGGTTAGATGTAGATTTTTCATTATATTCTTTGCTTATATACAGAGGTTGGACAAAATAATATGAACACCATGCGATAGAGTACAGGTTGTTGCATGTTGGCACCACTACTTCCGTGTGGATACTACGATGCGCATGTACGGCATAATTAACGTGGCAGGTCTTGTAGGTTATGGGTCAGTATATTATACGCTTTGTTCTGTGATGGTAATAACAAGCGATCGGTGAAATGCGTGATCTCTCAGACTTCGAAAGAGGGCAAATTGTTGGAGCTCGGTTAGCGGGAGTGTCTGTGACAAAAACAACTGAACTGTTTAACGTCTCAAGAGCGACAGTATCCACGGTAATGACAGCATACACAAAAACATGGTAAAAGATCGTCGGCGAAGAGGAATAGTGGACGAAAACCAAAGTTAACCGACAGAGACCAACGATCATTAAAAATGATTGTGGCCAGACAACATAAAACTTCCGCAGCAAAAGTGACAGCAGAACTCAACACAAATCTGACTAATACTGTTTCAATAAAAACAGTATGGCGGGAGCTCCACAAAGCTCACATTCATGGGAGGGTTGCAATTGCAAAACCCCTTATAACAGCTACCAACGTTAAGCTGCGGAACAAGTGTTGCCACTATCATAAAAACTGGATACTTGATGATTGGAAGAATGTGGTACGGTCCGATGAATCATCGTTCACTTTGTTTCCTACTAACGGCTGGGTTTATGAACACCAAAAGATGCCTCTGATCCGGACTGCCTGCGTCCTACAGACAAGCTTGGTGGAGGTTCGGTTATCGTTTGGGTGGCTATATCGTTGTATTCAGTTGGTCCTCTCATTCACATCACTGGCCGGATTACTGCGAATAAATATCTCGATATCTTCAGTGATGAAGTTATTACTATGACTAGAATACTGCTGCCAAACACTGCCATCTTTCAAGATGATAATGCGCCAATACACAAAGCCAAAAAGATTCTATCCTTGTTCGAGGGGCATCAAAATATCATCAATCATCTTCCCTGGCCAGCAAAATCACCAGGCCTCAATATATTGAACAGTTGTGGGGAGTTTTGGAGCAGAGAACAAGGAGCAGATTTCCACCTCCAACAACATTGAAACAATTGGCGAATGTTTTGGTACAGTATTCCTTTGGAAACTATTCATATACTCTACAAATTTATTCCGCGAAGAATTGCAGCTGTTCCACGAGCAAAAGGTGGCCCAACACCATATTAATAAATCAATAATATGTAAATATCAGGTGTTCATATTATTTTGTCCAACCCCTGTATATCGCTGTTATACTAGGCCAAAGCATATGTAGAACGTTACTTCATTTTTGAGTTTATGACCGCTATTTTATAACAATTCTGTTTAGTTAAGCAACTGGAACGATTAGAATTTCCAGACAGTTGCGTTCAGCGCGTTATTTTTGACTGGCATTAAAGATGATGGTAGTAATAATAACAAGAAGAAGATGGAGATAAAAAGACTCTGACTTAAGGTTAATATTAATGATTCAAAATAAGACCTTTGTATTTTAATGGTTCTAGATTCCAATTGACAAAAGAGTTCTTAAATTTGAAAACGTGACTCCTCATTAACAGTCTAAATAATTTTTAAAATAATTCATATGCACTAAATCATCATACATCTGGGAAAGTTCATGAAGTTAATCACATTTAAATTTGAACACGATTAGCATTTGTTGAATATTAAATCCCAACAAACCGCTTAAATAAAAATAATATGTACAACTGAAACAACTCATTTATCCCACAAAGGAAAACATTTAGACACAACATTTATTGAGATGGTCACCAGTCCTATATGATATTTTGATCAAATTAACACCTGAATTCTGTCTTGAAATGATGAAAAATCATATAATATCAGGCAAAAGTTTTTAGCTTCTTTAATTGGAGTAGAAACAGGAATTTCTTATCGTAATGAGTCCCCTCACTCAGTGTCGCTATATGGTATTAATAGCCGAACTCAAATGCAAGGTTCAGACTGCAGAACACATTATCATTTGTCCATCCAGTCTTCAGCGGCACACAGGCGCAAATTTATTCCCATGCTGCTTGGAAATCAATAAACGCTATCCCAACTAGGATCGTATATCATCCAAACTTGGCCACTAATAGTTCCACTACACATGTGAAACTACAGACTTAAAACATGTTAAATGTGGGAAAATGACAGAGGAATATTTCAATATGGCTTGCTTCTTTCACTCCAGGCAGCAAAACAAGGCCTATGCTCCTTTTTTTTTAACTGCTTAACGTCTCTTAACAGCGAGGTCTTTAGAGACGGGAAAGGATGGGGGGCAAGGAATGGGAAGGAATTCGGCCATGCATTTATGAAAGGAAGCATCCCGGCATTCACCTGGTGTGATTTGGGGAAACCCTGGAAAACCCAAATCTGGATGCCCGGACGGAGATTCGAACCGCCATCCTCCCAAGCCTATGCTCCTCTTTGTCATCCAAGTCGTCCTGTTTCTTTATCTGCCTGCCTTTAACCGGCGACATTTCCTTCGGCCAATGGTCAGACTGTAACATACAAATTCAAAGCAAAGGAAAAAGCTCTCCGTTTAAAACTGCTCCCTGCACACATTTGTATTTGCGGCTTCCCCCTTTCACACAGGTCATTCGGGATTGGTTCATGGCATTATCCGTGCCTTCACGCGCCAGTGGAAAAATAGTCCCTTTTAAAATCATTGCGCGCTGGTTACAGGCGACATCCCTACATGTCTTCGGCCATTGTCGTGAACTGCACATGTATTGAGACATTGATATACTGTCTCACTAAATATTTCACTAACGGAGCGTCCATAAACTACGTGGCTTGGTCTAGGGAAAGGGGAGGGGTTGGCTGGAGGTCTCGAAGCCAGTCCACGTAGCTTTTTATTCATATTATTATTATTATTATTTTACTTATTGCTTTACGTCTCGTTGACGGCTAAGTTCCTTAGAGGCGGGATGGGACTGGGGACAAGGAACGGGAAGGAATTCGGCCATGGCCTTTTTGAAGGAAGCATCCTGGCATTCCCCTGGAGTGGTTTGGGGAAACTATGGAAAACCCAAATCTGGATGCCGGACGTGGATTCGAACCCGCGTCCTCCCGAATGCGAGGCCAGAGTGTTAACCGTTCACCCAGCACGCTCGGTTCATATTATTTATCACAGTTAAAATGAGGTACGGACCACACAGCAACATGTAAAAATTTATTTCCGTCTTTTCATTATCTCCGTATGTAATTTACGATAGTCTGATAAGTTAAAACAGCACAAAATGTCTTCCGGTATCAATAAGGGAAAAAGGTACTTACTACACCGGGGGAGGGGGGGGAGGGGGGTAGAGAGATAACGCACGTCAGGCTACGTGGGGGGGGGGGGGGGAGGAGGGTACACAGGAGGCCAAAATGGAGCTACGAAGTTTATGGACGCTCCCTAATGAGGTCATGGTGCCACCTGCATGGGTGCATGGTAGTTTTTAAAATAAATGACTATTCTTAACTAGCCTGTCTCGATTTTTAAAAGTTATAGCAATTAAAATTATATCAAATTTTCTTTACCCATGACAGTGTGGAAACACATCGGCGATGGCGTTCACAATGTAGCAATAAGGAGAGTGTTTGCAATAGAGGAAGGTTTTTTTTTATGTCGCTCGTGTGGCTATTTGTTTTACTGCTGGAGTTTGTGTGCGGCTAAAGACTGAATGGTGTATGCACTGGGCGCCCACTTTAGCCTGCCAGTTTTTGCCAGTGTGACGGCTGGCTTTACCTGTACCTGAGCGCAGTAAACAAGAGGCGATGCGATGCATATTGCAGGCTGCAGGGAGGCCCGGGGGACTGTGCAGTTTTGATGGGGCTGCTTTATGACTGCGTGCCACAACTCACTCCGCCCCTGATGCCACCTGCCGTACAGAACTCCAGCCGTGTCAACTCACTGGACGTTTTTCCACGCTGATGTCGGAGGTCAAAAACCGACGGTCATTACCGATTTTAATCGTTAGCCTGTCTATCGATCTAAGGGTGTTCGTAATATTTCATGACTCGTCACACCTCGTGTTCGTTCTGGGTGTCTCTTCGGTCTCTTCTTCCAAGCAGAACGCTCGTCTATATTCATATGACCTGCAGTTCGTAGTACTTTCATATATTTTTTTAAATTATGGCTTTACACCTCGTCGACGTCGAGATCATTAGAGGCGGGACGGGACCGGGGATAAGGAACGGGAAGGAATTCGGTCGTGGCCTTTTTAAGGACGCATCCCGGCATTCGCCTGGAGTGATTTGGGAAAGCCATGGAAAACCATAATCACGGTGCCCGAATGGGGATTCGAACCCGCGTCCTCCTGAATGCGAAGCCAGAGCGTTAACCACTCACCCACCACGCTCGGTACGGTAGTACATTCTGTGCTATTGCCTGTATTACATTACCGCTTTAGCCGTCATGTTGTTAATACACAATAAGTAAAGTTGTAACGAGCCGCGCTGTCGCCACGTTACAAGGTGCATTTTTATTGTATATGTCATAATGTTAGGTAATTTACATAAATCTTGGGCGATCACCTAAATAGATTTTTGTTGTAATTTTATAAAGTCGCAAGATTCCAAGTGAGGACTGTAGTAAAATGGTGAACATACAGTGTATCTTGGTAAAGCGAACATTCAAGAATTATTGAGCTATGTAGGCTTGAAGCTAATCTTGGTCTTCCCGAACTTTGGCGACAGGACGTCGCGGATTTGGAGTTTGCCGGACCACACACTCTGCTCCCTGGGGATGGGTCACTCACCCGGCGGGAAATATCTGCCGCCCGACACCCGAATGTGCTCTCACCCCGGCGGACTTAGCCGAATATGTCCGACCTCTGTTAGATATGCTGGGCGAATCACATATCGGGGATATCACGTGACATTAGGTGCCGACCTGAAGATCCAATCCAAATGAGCGTATAACCTAAAATCCTGGGAATTTCTGTTATTTGTGAGCTTTGAGACTGCAAGGGGTGGAGCAAGAAATTTCCTCGTGGACCGAAGAGCGAGGAGCTGGACATTCTGCCTGCGATTCTAGTCTAGTCTGAGGTGGACTTGGAAAGTTGGCTTCTCTCGCCAACTGGCGTTGTACGATTTCTGGCTGTCAGCTTGCCTTGCTGGAGCAGGCTTATCACGGCGACACCGCCAGTAATGCGATAACGCGCATTGTCAGACCAGAGATGCCTGTAGCCGCCGTGTGAGATAATCTCACATATCGTGGGACCGCTGCAATCACCGCAGACATCAAACGCAGAACTACAATGGTAACTTATTACGACCAAGCCATCTGATTGTGCATTCCGTGAAACAGAACCCTTAAGCGACTTTGAGAGGATAGATCCATGTTCTCACTTTGTAATTGTAAAAACCCCTGAGCTAGCGGCATAATTGCCAGAACTAGTTATTTTCGAATGATATATTGTTCATTCGTGGTGCCCATGATTGTCTTTTTAACTGTAAAGTCACAGTATTATGATGCCTTTGTCTGAGGTCGTCATAACTTGTATTTTTCATTGTTTCCAGTTGTCATTATTTCTTGCATTTTGATTCTGAGATATATTTAAAAGTAAATATACAATTGTTTGCTTGCTCATGACGGCTAATTGTACCTCTGAGCGTTGCTTTTATGATTTTGCCAATTCGTGTTAATGGTAACTGTAAATTCGCTCAGACTTGTAATCGCCAGTGATAAGAAAATAAATGTCATATTGTGACAATTTTTCCTAAATTCTACCTAACGTCGAGATTCTTGCAAAATTAATACATTTTCACTCCTTTATAAAAATTAAAATTAAAAATCCACAATTATTCATCATAAAGGTATGAAAGATAATTGTAACGTAGTTTGCCCACCAAGGTATCCACTACAAAGTGAAGGAACCAGAAGGATAGGATGCAACGAAATGAAACTTGACAAGCTGGGAGTGCATTTAATGTTATTTCAGCGATTAGAAAATCGAATCATATTTACAAAGAATTTGTCGATAGGAGCCCACTTATGATGATGTACTCCCTCTGGCGTCGATGGTGTGATTCGGTTGGAAAGAGTGTCATAAAGCCGTAGTATCCTCTCCTAAGGGAAGCTGGTCCATACCTGTTGTAGCCGCTCCCTGACATCCTGGATATTAGCACTGTCGTACGAGCTGGTACCACACATGTTCTCTTGGGGACAGATGTGCTATGGAAGTAGTACCTCAACATCATGCAGAATAATTTTTCAAACTACGAAAATCAGTTCAGTATTTTTGTCAAAATGGCGGAACCAACAAACAAATACCAACTTTATAATAATTCTAACAGTGGCCGTTACTTCGTCCGCATGTACTAGAGAACATGTCGGTAGTTTTTTTCTTTGCCCTGTAAATTACCGCCGTTAATTTTAGATCCCCTTAATACCTATAGGAGTGCTTATATAGACTACAATTAGACATACCTTAGTGATGAAACACATTCAATGCGAACGGGGACGCATTCGGGAGGACGCCGGTTCGAATCCCCGTCCGGGCATTCAGATTTAGGTTTTTCATGGTTTCCCAAATCACTCCAGCCAAATGCCGGGATGCTTCATTCAAAAAGGCCATTGCCGAATTCCTTCCCATTCCTTGTCCCTATTCCTTTGCCATCTCTAAAGACCTCGCTGCTAAGAGACATTAAGCAGTTAAAAAAAAAAAAAAGTGAACGGGGACAATAGGGTACTTGAAACTAAAAAGAAAACTACGAAACTCTAATTGAAACTAATAGATGGATACCAAAAATCAAATTTATTTGTTTGATAAGAGTTAAAAAATTATTTTTAATAAAATGAAAATTCATAAAAGTAACGCGTCGCAAATTCAATGACAGCGCTTGGGATCACCTCTCAGCTCGCACCAGTTTTGGTCCGTGTGTTAAGCTATTATTTACTTCTGGTTACAATTCCATAAAAAAATAAAAATAATGGAAGCTAGATTTGCCAAAGCAAACAGTTCTAATTTGTCCAAAATTGATGTTATGATGCTGGAAAAGTTTTTTTGTGCATAAAACAGTGATTTTTGCATATCATAATTCTTCCGGAACTACAAAACTTTCCTCAGGGTATATGTACTCAAAAACTGAGAGTGTTGTTTTGTGCTGAAAAGTGCACATGTTTTCATATAATTAAGAAAAGTTATGAATAAATGAAGTCTTTCTCCGCGTTGTATTTGAAAGTGAGGCCCATACAGAATTGCAAAATATTGTTTTATAAAGCCAATATTAACAGCGAAAGCAGTTAAAATGTTGCTTTACTGCTGTGCATATAAGTAGACAATGAACTACGGCAAGCATTTGTTGCGACAACATACCAATATTCAGATGAGTTGATATATTAATTGTGATGGTAAAGTATAGCTAAAAATATGTAAATATTTGACTGCATTTTATTAGCAAAAGAGTATTTGAAAATAAAGAATAAATCAATAAATTGTTAACATTGGTAATGACGAACAGCGCACTGTTAGTAATAGCAACGATAAGAAAATAACGGACATATTTAGCAAATAATAATTTTCTAGATGAGTTGTGTAGTTGTATTAATTTAAATCATGTATCAGGTCTTCTAGATAAGCGTTTCTCAACCACAAATTGTCCTAGATGGGACAGATAGTCCGCAAGCAGAATTTTAAAAATTCGATTCTAACTAAATTAATTGTAGTGCCCCCACCTGGACACCGGTAAACCTATGGGGACCTATGGCGAACCTGGCAGCAGGCCGAGCGGAGACTTGGCCAGATTCGATGAGAGGAATGAGCGAATGGGTAAGGATCGATCATAGTAGTCGATCTGGGATCGGAGGGAGACATCCGTGGTAGGATCATCAGGGTGAATGATTTCATAAACATGTCATATATACAATATTTACTATCACGACTGTACAAACTTTACAAGTGGTATGCTGAATACGGATTATACTGCAAGGTGCTATTGGGCTGCCTTCAGACATCCTACTATGACATATACTGACTACTGAAAATAGGTTGATTATTGTAACTGCATGGGTGTGACATTTACTATGAGGACAGCAAGAGCTTCTTCGACTGTGGGCGATTATCTATACCAGAAATCCCCAGCTATGACTCAACGACGGCTTTCCACGACCAACCATACCCTACAGCAGAGCCAACCTGTTATGCGCTGTCCATCTCCTTCGTTTGCGGCGCCACTCCGCGGCCACGGCCGCCAGACGCGGCTCGACGTCTGCGTCCCCTCTGCTCCGACTGTTGCTGGCTGCGACTGATTGATGAAGACCAAACAAGACAAGACACTCTCCGATACCCGTGCAGAGGTTTTTACACCACCTCCCACTACGGTTCTAAAGTGGAGGGGCAAATGGCAGACCAATGATGAGGCCTATGCATGCCGTCATCTGTCCTCCTTAGCTCGACCATTGCGCACTCTTTCCTAACTGTCAGCGCTCTAAATCCCCGGTCGATGCCTCTATCTGGTTTCTTAACATGCTACTTGCTGTCCTCATTTCATAATTGACAAATATTTAACTTATGAGCCAAGCGAACAACTGCGTTCGCTACACCTCCCTACCCTCAATAAGTTTTGGCTCCACTCCAAAACACATCTCAAGTCTAATTTACATTCTCATCTGTAAAAACAAATTTCCTTAAAATCTAATTACAGATTTTCCTTACAAGTAAATACAATTTCTTTTCATACTGAGTACATTTCCTTGGTACATGTTCTGTTTGTTCTGATTTTGCCAAAATGCTATGTGTGTCTGTGTTACATTCTGTGAATCTACATGTTATAATGTATATAATGTTTATTAGTGTTCTTCTGTGTATCAAAATTACTCTTTTCTCTCTTGTGATGCGTTGCAATGTTGACGTGTACATCGTGTACTGATTCTATTTGTTTAATTTGAAGCGATCGCAACAGACGAAAGCGTCCCCTCGTTTGTGCGACATTGTTTACTTCCGCCACAGGTTACTGATCTGGCTAGCGCTGAGCGTGCACTCTCATCGCTGGCGAGGCTGGTAGAAGGCCTTGCATGTGTCAGCAGGGCCGTCGCTCCCGCTCGTAATATCTAGAACACTCGTAGTGTACAATTAGCACAGAATATTTTTTTAACTTATTACAACAACAGAACTTTTTACAAACTCATTTTTAAGTTTTCTACAACAATAAATTATCATAACACAGACATTATTTCTTTCTTGTATTCCTGCAGACAGTCAATGTTTTAAGCAACTCCTAGTTATGAACATTTGTTATTACAGACCCCTACAATAACATTTACTCACAATTAGTCTTAATACACAGTAAAATACCTTAGGCTTTCAACTTATAGTACAGCTCGTATCCGTTACATATTCTCTGCATCTTTCTTATTTTTCTCTCTTTATAATATTAGGTAATGACTGTTACGGAATTATCTTACCAGCTCTCTTATAATTAAACTCCAATTAATGTTTCCGCTAAACCTTCGCACCACTTAGCTATTACTCTGGAAACTACAGGTTATTACCTCGTTATTGCAGTGATTACTCGGAGTTACTTGTACCTTCTTCCTTCAACAATTAATGTTATTGTGTTATTTTTTTAACTCTCTGAAGCTATGACCTCTCAAGTTCGTGACTAATTCCTCGGTATTTAATTTATTTACCTATTTTACATTTGCTTATAGTTACAACATTTTAACCTTTAATGATAGTTCTGCTTACTCTATCACACGGCAGTTGTGAATTGAAAATACAACCTCCATTACAGTACTTGCAATATTCCTTTTCACCAGAATTTCTACCACTTAATCCCTGTTCTACATATATAATCCCGTTTAACATTTTCTCACTCGTATTTACATCTTGCTTATTAAAGACTTACTTGTTATTAATTGGATTATGCCTCTAAAACAATTCTACTCTGCTATTCTTATCCTTGTTATTATTATATGATATTTATTACGCTATAGTGGATTTAACAGATATATACATTGTTTCACGGTTTACCTTTGTAATATGGCCGTGTTAACTCATTTGATTCTCTTCCACCTCTGCTTACAACTAACATAGGATTTTACTGCGCCTGGCGATTTGCAACCCGCCACCACAATTTGATCTAGTTACACATTCACTGACCTCACTTGCACAGCAATTCTACACTCTTCATATTTCCACAGGTAAAGTTCCGTTAACGGTGACCCAGCATAACTTTGTTTTTATGTCGGCGAAACTTCCCTAGAATCGCTACCTCCGACACTGAAGTGTTGCACTCGCGTACACTACCTAGTACGGAGTTCTCTGAATTTTTTCGTAACACTTCCCTCGTGTACGAATTAATAATTGCGGCTCCCTAACCCTCGCTAGTGGCTGGTTTCCGGTCAATTAGCATCTCATACCCGCACTTACCTTGCGGACTATTTCTTACTCCCGGGATCCCCAACAATTTTTTTCTCCCCGGCAAATAAGTTCTCACGCGGCTTTTCCTCCGTCACCGCTTCTTCCAAATCCACTACCCCGTATTCTACAGTCTCACATTTGAGTGAACACACTGTATCATCCGGGCTTCAACCAGGAACCTCCAATATTCCTGTCATGGAAGAAATCGCTTGTACCTGTCCAGGTTAGTTCGCGACCTCCCTCCTGTTGCTTCACCAAACATTGCCCCGTCAGCATAAGGACACCGCCGACCACTGACGCAATGCTTCGTAATTTGGCGACCTCTATCACCTCCACTTATTACCGAGAATCCCTCTTCTTGATAATACACTACAACTCTTCGATGCGCTTCGAAGACCTCCCGCCTTCTTTATTTTCCTTTTGACCACCTTCATTCGTCTTCCGCCAATCAGCTGGTAAAGTCTTCTCTGACAGTTACGCTGATCCCAAAAATACTCCTTTCTACCACAGTGCACTATTTCCACCTTGACAAAAATCCCCCTTTTACACTACCAAATTTTGCGAATTTTCCAATCGGAAAATTATCGTGGAACACTCCAAGTGAACTGCACTCCTCCTTGAGTCCTCATGACGACACCTTCGTCACCTCCCTCATATGCTACCCTTTAAATTATTGCATCTTTCCTCGACACAATTTCATCTACCACTTATTCTCTATGTATTTATTTCTCCCTCGTAGCACTCACGACCGTTCACCTTAATATGTCTCCTCGCTGATACGTATTATGATTAAAATTGTGCGTCGATTACTGCTGCCCTCGTTAACTTATTTTACTTTATTTTACTGCTCTATGTTTGTATTATGCCATGTTAAACTCCCTTTAAATATGTTGATAATTCATTTAATATGCACTGACTCGTATTCGCCCTTATTCACATTTATTAATCTCTTAATATCACATAGCACCATCTTATTAAAGTTTCATTTTAATAACATTACTTTTTTCCAACTACTTTGGTTCATATATCTTCAAATCTAAACTTACATCATGACCAATGACATATAACTCGTGAAAGAAAATCTGTACACTAGTTAAACACTCTTATAGTAGTTACTTACAACCACGCTATAATTCGTCTTACTAAAAATTCAAATTTTTTTTTTTTTTTTACTTCCTATTTTTTTTAAATTTTTTTATATCGACTGTAAATTCCAATGTTTTTAAATGCCATTAATATTAGCTGTTCCAATTGAGTCGTCCCTTCGTATTTCACTGCAACTGAATCTCTTTACTTAAATACCCTTAAAATTTCTGATAGCTTACGTTAACGCATTCATTTCTTAAGTTCAACTAACATGCTGATTTTTATTTGAGTTTTTATTTCTTCCAGAGTTTTTACTTACTCCCTGGAGTACTGTTTATTACTATTATTAAAGGAACTCTTATGCGATTACCCACTTTCAACTGGACGAAGTAATTCATCACTGCTAGTATACATTAATTTGCAGTGGGCCTAATTCTGCCTTATTCATTCTAACACCCCATTACAATTTCTTTGTATACTATCTTTTAATCACTAGTATGGACTATATTATTTTATAAAGAGCGCTGTTCCTACTTGCTTTCTTTACTAATTATAATCTTAACGAACAGATCCTGCTTCACTGCATACAATCACTGCTGAATTTTTTTATTTTTTTTACAATTCTACTGAACTCATAAAATGGTTACAATAATGGAATATTCTTTTACGTCTTACTTGTTTCACTAATTTGAGCGTTCATATTGTAGTCACTTACATTATCGCGACATCAGAAAACATATTATTTTAATTAACCATTTTACTAACTCACATCTTCGACAATTGCTAATTCAGGATTCCACAATCAACACATTTCCCTTTTAAAATTTCTGAAACAATTGCATTATGTTGGTAAGGCACTGAATCGTTGTCTTACGCGAGATTACGTAATATTCGCTTACTTAATGACAAATATTTCAACAATTTACTGGCTGCTCGTTTAACTGGCATCAATTTTCATGAAATTACTTTTCTACATTTATTTATAATACTCAGTTTTACCAACATTATGCACTATTGCTTCTGCATTTAAATTAACAAAATTTACTTTAATGATTGTTCATTCCCAATTTGCTTTCACCAGATTTTCTCATAACTGTATATTTTAATCTTATAATTCAAGCAACTGAGGATAGACTCATGACATCAACTTCAACGTCTTCACTTAACTTTCATGCAACTGCGCTGTAATCACTAGCATTCCACATCCTCTAAAAGTTAATAAAGCTGCATACTTTTCCTTAGCAACGTCATGTGACAAATTAATTACATGGGCATGAACAATTTCTTAATTTAGAGCTTCTTTGAGGCATTGCTGCTTAGATCTTGCGATATTTCTCCCGCGCCTATTGCTTGCGTCACTTACGTCAGAATCGTG
This sequence comes from Vandiemenella viatica, assembly GCA_031002005.1. Classification (NCBI taxonomy): domain Eukaryota; kingdom Metazoa; phylum Arthropoda; class Insecta; order Orthoptera; family Morabidae; genus Vandiemenella; species Vandiemenella viatica. The sequence continues at coordinate 93,935,314 of JARYHS010013630.1, read as the reverse complement.
GCCTCCTTAGGATCTGCTTACAACGGTTCGCTCACCGCTGTCGCTGCGTCGACATGTTGCCATTCACCTGCGTGCTGACTGTTGTTTTGCAGACGCTGCTTCGCTGTCCCGCGCCCTCGGAACCTCTGATATTACGCTAACTCTTCTGCGGCTCTACCGTATGGTTGGAACATGGCCTAATTCTGCTTGAATATTTTCTCTTTAATTACCACTACATAACAAGCCGTAACGTCTGTTCTCGACGTAAGGGCTGTGCTTCGACAGAAGTACACCAATGCTGGAATCCCCTACTGAAGACGAATACTCCTCGATCCCCTATAATACTCACACAACGACGATATTGCTCCAACAACTGACCCCGGTGTGCTGTTGGTCTTTAACCCCACATCTGAACAACACTGTAGTGCCCCCACCTGGACACCGGTAAACCTATGGGGACCTATGGCGAACCTGGCAGCAGGCCGAGCGGAGACTTGGCCAGATTCGATGAGAGGAATGAGCGAATGGGTAAGGATCGATCATAGTAGTCGATCTGGGATCGGAGGGAGACATCCGTGGTAGGATCATCAGGGTGAATGATTTCATAAACATGTCATATATACAATATTTACTATCACGACTGTACAAAATTTACAAGTGGTATGCTGAATACGGATTATACGCAAGGTGCTATTGGGCTGCCTTCAGACATCCTACTATGACATATACTGAATACTGCAAATAGGTTGATTATTGTAACTGCATGGGTGTGACATTTACTTGGAGGACAGCAAGAGCTTCTTCGACTGTGGGCGATTATCTATACCAGAAATCCCCAGCTTAGACATTGTAGAGGACCCTAGCTCCCTATCTACAATTCAACGACGGCTTTCCATGTCCAACCATACCCTACAGCAGAGCCAACCTGTTATGCGCTGTTCATCTTCTTCGTGTGCGACGCCACCCCGCGGCCACGGCCGCCAGACGCGGCTCGACGTCTGCGTCCCCTCTGCTCCGACTGTTGCTGGCTGCGACTGATTGATGAAGACAATACAAGACAAGACAAGACACTCTCCGATACCCGTGCAGAGGTTTTTACACCACCTCCCACTACGGTCCTAAAGTGGAGGGGCAAATGGTAGCCAATGATGAGGCCGATGCATGCCGTCATCTGTCCTCCTTAGCTCGACCATTGCGCACTTTTTCCTAACTGTCAGCGCTCTAAATCCTCGGTCGATGCCTCTATCTGGTTTCTTAACATGCTACTTGCTGTCCTCATTTCATAATTGACAAATATTTAACTTATGAGCCAAGCGAACAACTGCGTTCGCTACACCTCCCTACCCTCAATAAGTTTTGGCTCCACTCCAAAACACATCTCAAGCCTAATTTACATTCTCATCTGTAAAAACAAATTTCCTTAAAATCTAATTACAAATTTTCCTTACAAGTAAATACAATTTCTTTTCATACTGAGTACATTTCCTTGGTACATGTTCTGTCTGTTCTGATTTTGCCAAAATGCTATGTGTGTCTGTGTTACATTCTGTGAATCTACATGTTATAATGTATATAATGTTTATTAGTGTTCTTCTGTGTATCAAAATTACTCTTTTTCTCTCTTGTGATGCGTTGCAATGTTGACGTGTACATCGTGTAATGATTCTATTTGTTTAATTTGAAGCGATCGCAACAGACGAAAGCGTCCCCTCGTATGTGCGACATTGTTTACTTCCGCAACCAGGTGACTGGTCTGGCTAGCGCTGAGCGTGCACTCTCATCGCTGGCGAGACTGGTAGAAGGCCTTGCATGTGTCAGCAGGGCCGTCGCTCCCGCTCGTAATATCTAGAACACTCGTAGTGTACAATTAGCACAGAATACTTTTTTAACTTATTACAACAGAACATTTTACAAACTCATTTTTAAGTTTTCTACAACAATAAATTATCATAACACAGACATTATTTCTTTCTTGTATTCCTGCAGACAGTCAATGTTTGTTTGATATTTATTTTTTCGCTTTTAAGCAACTCCTAGTTATGAACATTTGTTATTACAGACCCCCACAATAACATTTACTCACAATTAGTCTTAATACACAGTAAAATACCTTAGGCTTTCAACTTATAGTACAGCTCGTATCCGTTACATATTCTCTGCATATTTCTTATTTTTCTCTCTTTATAATATTAGGTAATGACTGTTACGGAATTATCTTACCAGCTCTCTTATAATTAAACTCCAATTAATGTTTCCGCTAAACCTTCGCACCACTTAGCTATTACTCTGGAAATTACGGATTATTACCTCGATATTGCAGTGATTACTCGGAGTTACTTGTACCTTCTTCCTTCAACAATTAATGTTATTGTGTTATTTTTTTTAACTCTCTGAAAGCTATGACCTCTCAAGATCGCGACTAATTCCTCGGGATTTAATTTATTTACCTATTTTACATTTGCTTATAGTTACAACATTTTAACCTTTAATGATGGTTCTGCTTACTCTCACTCTATCACACGGCAGTTGTGAATTGAAAATACAACCTCCATTACAGTACTTGCAATATTTCCTTTTCACCAGAATTTCTACCACTTAATCCCTGTTCTACATATATAATCCCGTTTAACATTTTCTCACTTATTTACATCTTGCTTATTAAATACTTGTTATTAATTGGATTATGCCTCTAAAACAATTCTACTTTGCTATTCTTATCCTTGTTACTTATATATGATATTTATTATGCTATAGAGGATTTAACAGATATATACATTGTTTCACGGTTTACCTTTGTAATATTGCCGTGTTAACTCATTTGATTCTCTTCCACCTCTGCTTACAACTAACATAGGATTTTACTGCGCCTGGCGATTTGCAACCCGCCACCACAATTTGACCTAGTTACACATTCACTGACCTCACTTGCACAGCAATTCTACACTCTTCATATTTCCACAGGTAAAGTTCCGTTCACGGTGACCCAGCATAACTTTGTTTTTATGTTGGCGAAACTTCCCTAGAATCGCTACCTCCGGCACTGAAGTGTTGCACTCGCGTACACTACCTAGTACGGAGTTCTCTGAATTTTTTCGTAACACTTCCCTCGTGTACGAATTAATAATTGCGGCTCCCTAACCCTCGCTAGTGGCTGGTTTCCGGTCAATTAGCATCTCACACCCGCACTTACCTTGCGGACTATTTCTTACTCCCGGGATCCCCAACAATTTTTTTCTCCCCGGCAAATAAGTTCTCACGCGGCTTTTCCTCCGTCACCGCTTCTTCCAAATCCACTACCCCGTATTCTACAGTCTCACATTTGAGTGAACACACTGTATCATCCGGGCTTCAACCAGGAACCTCCAATATTCCTGTCATGGAAGACATCGCTTGTACCTGTCCAGGTTAGTTCGCGACCTCCCTCCTGTTGCTTCACCAAACATTGCCCCGTCAGCATAAGGACACCGCCGACCACTGACGCAATGCTTCGTCTAAATTTGGCGACCTCTAGTCACCTCCACTTATTACCAAGAATCCCTCTTCTTGATAATAAACTACAACTCTTCGCTGCGCTTCGAAGACCTCCCGCCTTCTTTATTTTCCTTTTGACGACCTTCATTCGTCTTCCGCCAATCAGCTGGTAACGTCTTCTCTAACAGTTACGCTGATCCCAAAAATACTCCTTTCTACCACAGTGCACTATTTCCACCTTGACCAAAATCCCCCTTTTACACTACCAAATTTTGCGAATTTTCCAATCGGAAAATTATCGTGGAACACTCCAAGTGAACTGCACTCCTCCTTGAGTCCTCATGACGACACCTTCGTCACCTCCCTCATATGCTACCCTTTAAATTATTGCATCTTTCCTCGACACAATTTCATCTACCACTTATTCTCTATGTATTTATTTCTCCCTCGTAGCACTCACGACCGTTCACCTTAATATGTCTCCTCGCTGATACGTATTATGATTAAAATTGTGCGTCGCTTACTGCTGCCCTCGTTAACTTATTTTAATTTATTTTACTGCCCTATGTTTGTATTATGCCATGTTAAACTCCCTTTAAATATGTTGATAATTCATTTAATATGCACTGACTCGTATTCGCCCTTATTCACATTTATTAATCTCTTAATATCACATAGCACCATCTTATTAAAGTTTCATTTTAACAACATTACTTTTTTCCAACTACTTTGGTTCATATATCTTCAAATCTAAACTTACATCATGACCAATGACATATAACTCGTGAAAGAAAATCTTTACACTAGTTAAACACTCTTATAGTAGTTACTTACAACCACGCTATAATTCGTCTTACTAAAAATTCAATTTTTTTTTTTTTTACTTCCTATTATTTTTTAAAATTATATCCACTGTAAATTCCAATGTTTTTAAATGCCATTAATATTAGCTGTTCCAATTGAGTCGTCCCTTCGTATTTCACTGCAACTGAATCTCTTTACTTAAATACCCTTAAAATTTCTGATAGCTTACGTTAACGCATTCATTTCTTAAGTTCAACTAACATGCTGATTTTTATTTGAGTTTTTATTTCTTCCAGAGTTTTTACTTACTCCCTGGAGTACTGTTTATTACTATTATTAAAGGAACTCTTATGCGATTACCCACTTTCAACTGGACGAAGTAATTCATCACTGCTAGTATACATTAATTTGCAGTGGGCCTAATTCTGCCTTATTCATTCTAACACCCCATTACAATTTCTTTGTATACTATCTTTTAATCACTAGTATGGACTATATTATTTTATAAAGAGCGCTGTTCCTACTGGCTTTCTTTACTAATTATAATCTTAACTAACAGATCATGCTTCACTGCATTAATCACTGCTAATTTTTTTTACACTTCTACTGAAATCGTAAAATGGTTACAATAATGAAACATTTTTTTACGTCTTAGCTCGTTTCATCTAATTTGAGCGTTCATATTCTAGTCACTTACATTATCGCGACATCAGAAAACATATTATTTTAATTAACCATTTTACTAACTCACATCTTCGACAATTGCTAATTCAGGATTCCACAATCAACACATTTCCCTTTTAAAATTTCTGAAACAATTGCATTATGTTGGCAAGGCACTGAATCGTTGGCTTACGCGAGATTACGTAATATTCGCTTACTTAATGACAAATATTTCAACATTTACTGGCTGCTCGTATTAACTGGCATCAATTTTCATGAAATTACTTTTCTACATTTATTTATAATACTCAGTTTTACCAACATTATGCACTATTGCTTCTGCATTTAAATTAACAAAATTTACTTTAATGATTGTTCATTCCCGATTTGCTTTCACCAGTTTACTCATAACTGTATATTTTAATCATATAATTCAAGCAACTGAGGATAGACTCGTGACATCAAATTCGACTTCTTCACTTAAATTTCATGCAACTGCGCTGTAATCACTAGCAGTTACACATCTTCTAAAAGTTAATAAAGCTGCATACTTTTCCTTAGCAACTTCATGTGACAAATTAATTACATGGGCATGAACAATTTCTTAATTTAGAGCTTCTTTGAGGCATTGCTGCTTAGATCTTGCGATATTTCTCCCGCGCCTATTGCTTGCGTCACTTACGTCAGAATCGTGGCCTCCTTAGGATCTGCTTACAACGGTTCGCTCACCGCTGTCGCTGCGTCGACATGTTGCCATTCACCTGCGTGCTGACTGTTGTTTTGCAGACGCTGCTTCGCTGTCCCGCGCCCTCGGAACCTCTGATATTACGCTAACTCTTCTGCGGCTCTACCGTATGGTTGGAACATGGCCTAATTCTGCTTGCATATTTTCTCTTTAATTACCACTACATAACAAGCCGTAACGTCTGTTCTCGACGTAAGGGCTGTGCTTCGACAGAAGTACACCAATGCTGGAATCCCCTATAATACTCTCACAACGACGATATTGCTCCAACAACTGACCCCGGTGTGCTGTTGGTCTTTAACCCCACATCTGAACAACACTGTAGTGCCCCCACCTGGACACCGGTAAACCTATGGGGACCTATGGCGAACCTGGCAGCAGGCCGAGCGGAGACTTGGCCAGATTCGATGAGAGGAATGAGCGAATGGGTAAGGATCGATCATAGTAGTCGATCTGGGATCGGAGGGAGACATCCGTGGTAGGATCATCAGGGTGAATGATTTCATAAACATGTCATATATACAATATTTACTATCACGACTGTACAAACTTTACAAGTGGTATGCTGAATACGGATTATACTGCAAGGTGCTATTGGGCTGCCTTCAGACATCCTACTATGACATATACTGACTACTGAAAATAGGTTGATTATTGTAACTGCATGGGTGTGACATTTACTTGAAGGACAGCAAGAGCTTCTTCGACTGTGGGCGATTATCTATACCAGAAATCCCCAGCTATGACTCAACGACGGCTTTCCACGACCAACCATACCCTACAGCAGAGCCAACCTGTTATGCGCTGTCCATCTCCTTCGTTTGCGGCGCCACTCCGCGGCCACGGCCGCCAGACGGCGGCTCGACGTCTGCGTCCCCTCTGCTCCGACTGTTGCTGGCTGCGACTGATTGATGAAGACCAAACAAGACAAGACACTCTCCGATACCCGTGCAGAGGTTTTTACACCACCTCCCACTACGGTTCTAAAGTGGAGGGGCAAATGGCAGACCAATGATGAGGCCTATGCATGCCGTCATCTGTCCTCCTTAGCTCGACCATTGCGCACTCTTTCCTAACTGTCAGCGCTCTAAATCCCCGGTCGATGCCTCTATCTGGTTTCTTAACATGCTACTTGCTGTCCTCATTTCATAATGACAAATATTTAACTTATGAGCCAAGCGAACAACTGCGTTCGCTACATAATGATATCACAACAAAAAATAAATTTGTAAAACCACAGAAAGTGGACACAAGTATAATAAATAAGCCAAACTTTTTAAAAGCCTTGAATATTTCAACGTCCACCAAAATTCTGGTATCTCCAGCATATGATTGTATTGTTAGTATAACAGTCTATTCACTAAATACGTTTCCACTCTCCATCAAAAACAGCAGCGTTTAGTTGAGGATTAAGTTAATAACCGTTTTATGAAGGCTTTATTGTAGATTTAAGTCTTAAAGGACCGAGGTATATGCCTACATAAATTGGTAGAGTTAATTCTAGTGTGATAAATACAAGGAGTGAAAGTCACAATTTCTTGCTATCAATTTCTTTTTACTATAAATTTATGTCTATCAACTGAACAGATGTATTAACAAATAAGTCAATGCTGAGTAAACAATTCATCATTGTACCTATTAGTATCAATCAATTCGAATTTTATCTGGTTTGTAAAAGGAGTACAATTCAAATTATACAATGATAATGACTTATACTCCTTGTACGTATCACGATAGAATTAATAATAAACACAGAGATAAAATATTAGGGCCATGTAAGTTAGGGTTGCGTAGTATTATTTAGACATTTCACTGGTCCTAAGTTTGAAAAAGGTTGAGAAACGCTGATATAGATGATGTCTGTCAGGTTACGACACTTAACTTCTAAAGTGAAAATTCGTTTATCGATAGACATTTAAGTTCATCACCGAAAAAATATTAAAGTACACAATTTAATGAGCATGATAAAATATTAATTAAAAACTTACATCAAAAACGTCTTCGCAAATTGAAGATTTTGCAGACAAATATGCTGTGTCCTGTTGCAAGTCTTAGACACTTTTTCCGCATATTTTCCTCGCTTGAAATTTACATTTTTCCATTTTTTTTGCAAAAATAATATTTTTTTGGTATAACAGACGCCCAACAAGAGTACTTACTATTTTCCAAAAATTAATCAAGGACCCCATCCACATTGTTACATTTTCTTGACAAAGGGGAGAGCGCGTCTGATCGCATATTGTAATTGACCGCACGGCATTGCGATTCTATTTATGTCTGCGTTTAAAATAACCCATAAGTATTCAATAAAGGTAGTAGCATGAGAAATAATTTTACGTACGTACATTAACAGTTACACGCTAAGGATTATTATTATTATTATTATTTACTTATGGCTTTACGCCTCATCGGCGTCGAGGTCAATAGAGGATGGTTGGGACTAGGGATAAGGAACGGGAAGGAATTCAGCCATGGCCTTATGAAGGAAGCATTTGCCTGGAGTGATTTGGGGAAACATGGAAAATCCAAATCTGGAAGCCCGGACGGGGATTCGATTCCTCACCTCTACTACTCACCTGCTGCTGCCTGTTGATCCGTCCCGTCCGTGTCTAGACTGCGCTCAGAGCCCGCTTTCACCTCCATTTATTTCCCGAAAACAATAGGAGAGCATTCCCTAGGTAACGAAGTATGATGTCAAAAATATTCATGCGTTTCCTTAGATACGTTGGCACCGGATGGTTAAAAACAACACTAATTAATTGTGGCACGTATCTCAGTTATGTGTGCAAAACTTTAGGAAGCTAAAAGAGGAAGAGCTTTAAGAATACATTTCCAGTTCCTCATTTTTTAGAGTTTTAAGCAGTGTATGACCCTTAATCAGACTAAACGCTTTATGTTAAGATTAAAGTGCAAGCTAGATCTCCATATCTGTCCCCTTTAGAACATGTGTGAGACCAGCTGCGACGTCAACTCCGTCCCAGTGGCAGTACGCAGGATATCAAGGACCAATTAGAACAATTGTGGGCAGTTTGCCTCAGGAGAGGATGCAGTGTCTCCATGACGCCCTTTCCAACCGAATCATTGCATATATCGAGGCTAGAAGGGGTGCAACGTCATACCGATAAGTGGGCTTATACTGCCAAGCTCTTTGTAAATTTGACTCGATTTCCTAATGACGAAACAACATGACGTACCCTCTCAACGCGTGAAGTTTCATTTCTTTTCCTCCTCGTCTTCAGCTTGCTTCATCTTTTTTGTTAGATGATGTATACTTGTTTATTTATTTATATTATGAATAAAGTTAATCTTACTTTTGGATAGCAACATCTGAGTGTAGAATCTGCAGTGTATATGAATATTTTTTAGCTGAAAAAATTGGGAGATGGAGGGGGATGGAAACCAAGTGAAATAATGAATAATTTACCGAAAAAGAATTTAAAAATTTGTAAATCGGTAAAGTAAATGGGGGAGGAATTTAAGACTCCAATTATAAAAGAAAATTTTAAAAAAATTGTGAAAAAGGGTAATTAGATGACTAGGGGAATTGCCACTGGAGCTTCAGCACCATCGCAATTAAAATTAATAATAATGATGAAGCTGCAAACCCTTCAGCTCGTTTTGGAATCAGAATATGAACCCTGCAGTACATTTCTGAAATCATGTTAAGCGTTTCAAACACTAAAAACTATATATAAATGGCACTGTTTGAGTTTTTTTTTTTAATTTACTTTGTTCAGTCTTAGGAGCTAAAGTAGAAATGAGAGCCAGGTTTTATATTACTACAGCGTTTTTGTTGCGTTGCTATTGAAATGTTGTGGTTTCGTGGTCTGAAATAGTAGAAAATGAGCCAGAGGATTGGAATTTATATTTTAGTGTACCCTATGCAGAGTCCTTACTAAAAATTACGTTTCTGTTTGTAAACTTATTTATATAAAAGTAAGGTCATAGAGTATGTTATTAACTTTGTAAATTTAATTGGTAGTTCAAATAAATCGATAGTCACGGTCTGGAATATTTTTGTTTTGTTTTTTTGTTTAATGTATTTATTATCCGTTCAGCAAATATTGCTATACAGGACGATGTTGAATTTTACAAAAATCATAACTTACATATTATCATGGTTGAGGTCACCCACAGGGCCCCTTAGTGACTACAATACAGTAATACAATAATTTTTTATAACGATGTTAGCATCATGAATGTCAGTATTAAAAACAGTTATCAGAATTAGAACAGTAATCCAAACAGTTAAAATGAAATTGGTTTAAAATAATTACACTTTTTATATATATACATTTTATATCGAGCGCTGACAAAAATCTGATCTATACTTAACAAACGAGATGTCAAATAGAAGGTGACAGGCCACAAGGTATTTAATTTATTAGCTGGTTCACTTCTTCTTCGGAATCACTGCCTGAAAGAAAAATATCTTGAGGAAGGAGTTTTTTTAGCCTAGTTTGGCCGGTTCTTTTCCCTAGTTTGTAAAATTGTGCACCAGGAACTGTACTCATTCGTTTGATGAAATGTATTGTTAGTTTTATAAATTCGTAAATGTAAGCACTATTTAACTCTCTGTGTAGCTGACTATTTCTTACATACCATGGTGCGTCCACTGCTAATCTGAGTAGTTTGTTTTGAAATATTTGTATTCTATGTAATTTGCTACGGCTAGCACATCCCCATATAGGACATGCATATGTTATTAGTGGCCGTAATATCATTTTGTAAATTAGCAGGCAGCATTCTGTTTTTAATGATGATTTTTTGTTTAACACAGGATACAATTTGTGTAATCTGGCATAGGCTTGGTTTAGTTTGTTGTTAATGTGTATGTTCCATGTTAAGCGCCTGTCAAGATCGACTCCTAGGAATTTAATAGATTGATCATTTGGATTCCATGCTATGTTACTTCCCATGATGTTTATCTCCGGGGGGTTTGGTGGGCGTCTGAGAGTGAAGATTTTGGTTTGACATTTTGCGGGATTTAAAGATATACGCCACTGATTGAGCCATTTAGTTAATTGCGTTATTGTTTCCTGAAGGTTATTGCGTGCAATATGAATGTCATTGTGCGAAGAGTATATGATTGTGTCATCAGCGTACTGTGCAGTAGAGGTGTTTTGAGGAGTCGGTATATCTGAGGTGTATATGTTGAATAGCGTTGGCCCTAAGACAGATCTCTGTGGGACTCCTGCAGCTATTGATCGTGCTGTGGATATTTTTGTGTCTATTCTTACGCTAAAAGTTCGATATTGTAAAAGTTTTCTAAAATTTTATACAAATATAGAGGCATTCCTGTGTTTTTAAGTTTATATAGTAGGCCAATGTGCCATACTTTGTCAAATGCCTGGGCAACATCGAGAAAAGCATCCAATGTGTGATGTTTGAGCTCAAAGCCCTTTGTAATATCTTCTACCAGGCTGTAACAGAACAGGCATAATGCCTTTATAGTAATTTTATTTAAGGTAATAGAATTTACATCTATGGATACGTTGGTTATGTAAGCTCTCTGAAGTACAGATATAGTAGGATTATCGCTGTTGATGCATGGCGTGTGGATTGTAGTTAAAATGTTGATCCGCTTTAGACGTGATTTCTTAAGTGTTAATCTTTATTAAATGTATTGTAATTATAAACAATTTCCTACCTTATTAAATAAATAAACCTGCAATCTTCGGATCTACCAAATGTCTGGTAGTTAATTTCTTCGTCGAGATTTAAGAATACATGATACAAGAAGATAATAAAATTTTAAAATAGCTACATGGCAATACCGCGACAGGACAGTGTGTTTTGAAGTGGGATTAATTAAAAGCATAATTAACCACGGACACACACTGAAACAAAAGGTAGGAAAAGTGAATTACATAAAGTACCAATAATTAACAAGCGAGCAGCCATTACCACCGGAACGCGACAACCGAATTGAGCCGACGATTCCCGAGGAGAGCCGATCCGCTCAGTATTATCCAGAACGGCGCATAAATAACACCAGCAGCGGGAGCGATACGACCGACGCGGAGAACCAACTTCATTTACGGGAGACTGCAAGGGGCGGCATTGCAGAGCGGGACGCAGTCCTAGAAGCTAGCAGTTCTCTTCAAAAGGAAAGTGCCAAATTTTTTTATCTTTGTAAGAAACACAAACTGACATGAGAAAATTTTCATATGAAAATTTGCATTGAGAAAAATTAATAAAAAAATTTCATAAAGAAAAAAAAAATTAAATTATTTTCTTCACGAGTAAAAGTCAGTTTGAGTTAATATTGGAAAAAAAATTAGTTTCAACTTTCCTGGGGAATTTTATTAATTAATAGTGGTTACCTTGTTTGCATTTCATTGCATGCAATAGCGTACACCTTGTTTAACAATAACTGTGATTAGTGTTGGAGCAGAATTTATCTGTTTTAATTGTAATTTTTTTGTTTGCTTGCTGGTTCGGTGGATATTTTTTCTTTGCAATCAAAATGTTGGGCGATTGTATTGAAAGTGTTGACAACATGGCTACAGAAATGAGTGAAATGGTGGAGGGGATGGCAGCAATAGGAAGTGAGTCCTTGAATGACTCAGGTCCTGAGTTCACAGATGGGTCAGTCCGTGCTATCTTGGTACAGTTGCAATCGTTTCAAAAATCAGTAGAAAGTAATTTAAAATCAGTAGAAAGTAATTTATAATCAGTAGAAAGTAATTTGAAATCAGTAGAAAGTAATTTGAAGGCTGAGCTTGGGGGTCGATTGCAATCACTTGAGAGTACAGTAGGGAATTTAAATAAGTTGGCAGAAGACAATGTCCGACAATTAGGGAATGTCCAATTAGAATTAAGACAACATAATGTTGATTGTAAGGAACAAGCTGAACGGCTAGCGGAACGGCTAACTAGGTTAGAGCATAGTGTGAGTAGGGAGACAATACTGTTACGACAGGATAACGAAGTACTCAGTAAACAGTTAGTTGTCGGGGAAGAAGTCAATGTAAGTCACGGGAGGCGACTGGAGGCGGTAGAAGATCACTGTGTCCTTTTGGGAAAACACATCAAAGAAGGTGAAGAAAAGGTAAACAGTGTGGTCGCAAATGTCGAGTTGATTTCACAGAACTTGGGTAAGTACCAATTATCCACAGCAGCGTTGATAGAAGATGTTACTAGAGTGAAAGTTCCGGCAGTAGAAAGGGAGGATGTATCCAATGTCAGGGGCCATCATTCGACTTCAACAGCAGCGTGGGTCGAAGAGAAAATTGAATGGGAACAATTTGATGGTGATGGGCATATGCACCCCATTGAATTCATTCGGGACTTTGAGGACTTTGCACCTTTCTCCGTTGCTTCTGAAAAACAGCGGATCGAGATGGTTCGTTGGTACTTGGCCGGAGGAGCGAGGCGATGGGCCGACTGGTTTGCTGGCAATTGTAACACATTTAATGAATTCAAGAGGGAGTTTCTACAACATTATTGGTCGGTGGATAGGCAGATAGGCGTACATAGAGGATTGTTAAGGGAAGAAACTTATGTGGCCGCTAAGGGGACGCAGAAAGACTTTTTCATGATGTGTGTGGTCTCATGCAAATACCTCGATTGGAGTGAAGTGCCAGAGCATAAAAAGATAAGAGTGATATCATGGGGAGACGCAAGAACTGTGCGACATAGGAAGGAATGCTGGGCAGCCTTGGTGGGAATGACTAGTGTGTGTGAGAACCACACCGGGAATTCGAGGGGAACGCCAGTAGGTGTGAAAGAAGAGGATGTTGTAGAAGAGTACCCGAATGATGGAATAAGAGGAGTTTTCAAGGTGGTTTCTCGAAAATCTTATAAAAGTGTAAAATTGAATGGGTGTGTGGGGTCAGGCACTGATTGAAAGTGCATTTATATGCAGACAAATCCTCCACGTTTCTCACTTTTCTGAGGCCATTAGGGTCCAAAAGGAGATATTTTGTTTGTAACTTACGATTAGAAGTTCAGCTTCGACATAGGCAAAAGTAATAGGACCAATGTGAAAAAAATAATAATAATAACTCATGTCATGTTGTGTTTCGTAGGTGAAGTGTTAGCCGTTGTAGCCCTGTGGCAAGGTGTGCATTTGAGGGGACAAAAAAAAAAAAAAAAAAAAAAAAAATAAAAAATAAAAAAAAAAAAAAACACTATGAAGATCAATATCAACTTTTGTTCAACGAGTGGTGTTTGATTGTCTTCTTCTTTGTTTTGTTTTAATGTTCCATTGTATTTCTTTCTCCATTTATATGGGACTTCAAGGTTTGTGCAATAATGTTAAAAATTATTGTTATTAACATAAGAGTAGTCGATTTGTCTGATATGTATAATCATTTCAATCTTAGTTTAAGGGTTACCTGGCGACGGAAGTCGGGGCTTTGTTAATGCCAACTTCCGCCTGGTTCCATCGGTGGGAGTGTAACAGAACAGGCATAATGCCTTTATAGTAATTTTATTTAAGGTAATAGAATTTACATCTATGGATACGTTGGTTATGTAAGCTCTCTGAAGTACAGATATAGTAGGATTATCGCTGATGATGCATGGCGTGTTGATTGTAGTTAAAATGTTGATCCGCTTTAGACGTGATTTCTTAAGTGTTAATCTTTATTAAATGTATTGTAATTATAAACAATTTTCCTACCTTATAAAATAAATAAACCTGCAATCTTCGGATCTACCAAATGTCTGGTAGTTAATTTCTTCGTCGAGATTTAAGAATACATGATACAAGAAGATAATAAAATTTTAAAATAGCTACAAGGCGTAGTTTTTGGTGTGAGGTTGAGTGCATAGGGCGGAAACCAAATTGATGAGGCGGAATAGTTCCCGTAGTATCGAGGAAGGAAGATAGTCGCTTCCGTATTATTTTTTCTAGCAGTTTTGACAAAGTAGGGAGTAAACTTATGGGTCTGTAACTAGAGGGCAGGGATGCGGGTTTGTAAGGTTTGTTGAAAACTATGATACTAGCATGTTTCCACTCTATTGGGAAATACCCGGTACAGAGAATGCTGTTGAAAAGTGACGTGAGGTAGCTTAATGCCTTTGGGGATAATGACTTTAGCGCGATGTTAGGTATGTTATCGTGGCCTGGGGATTTTCGTACAGGTAAGCTCTTAATTTTTTGTCGCAGTTCTTTTGGAGTAGTGAATTTGACGTAATTCTCCGCGTCAATTGTAACATACTGATTAGAATTTGGAATATATTTGACAGACAAATAAAGAAAAGATACGAAAGAGATTGGTTTGATTGAAGCTCGAACGTGAGATGATTTATATGAAAGAAGATGTTTTAAGAAAAAGAAGTTTAAAATGAAATTGTATCTCCACTTGTAGTTAACACATTTTGAATAATTGTTAGTAAAAATGTACCCAGCCCGAAATCAAAGGAAAAAAAAAAAAAAATAGAATTTCTATATGACCTGTAAATAATGTGTATCAGTAGGAAATGATGTATCGGTAAATGTACCATAGATAAGTATTAATTTTTTTAGTTAAAATTAATGGAAGATTAAAAAATAAATTGTATGTTTGATGATTCAAGGAAAATTGACTGAATTATTTGAGAATATATTTATTTAAATATCAAACGATACTAAGAATAAGATTTTCCATATATTAAGGTGTTGGATGAGTACCAGATATTGGAAGCCAAGAAATTAAAATTGTGGTAAATGTCTGATACGTGTAAAAGAGAAAGGCAAAACAATAATAATAATAATAATAATAATAATAATAATAATAATAATAATAATAATATGTAAGCGTGTGTACGGACAAGAAACAAGGAAGAGTGCTTACACACGTTATGAAAAAATTGAATCAGTGTTTGAGGTACATAGTGTAGAACAACTCAATGTTGGTAAAGGGGGGGGGGATTTATTAATATCATAAATCACCTCCAACACCTGCCATACCTTCTCTACCTTCACACGTAAGTTATTAGAACATGAAAACAAAATGAAAATGATTTTAATTTAATATGGGTGAGCTAAAGGAACCAGAACCATGAATATTGTACACAAAATAATATCCCATTTATTGATTCTTTTGGCTTATACAAGGCCGGGTAATAGTTAACTTTACGTTAAACATATTTAGAGACCACAAAACAAGCAATACCCGACGTTTACAATCCGCCGATGAAAAGCAAACATAAAACTGAATGAAATATATCAACATTAAATAGCAAAGTTAACATATGATCAACGTGGCAACACAGGCCATCAAATTGAAGCTAACATTTACTACAACAAAGGAGTATCCCAGGGGCGCCATAGAAAGTTAAAGAAAAGCATCGTCTTGAATTTACAATTAGCAAGATGCTTGGAATTTGCAATGAAACATAAAATCAGCTAGCTCAGTGATTTTGTGGCGGGAGCAGAGTCTTATCTCAGTGCCGCTTAAGGGCTCACAAGTCTCGACAAAACCCAATGAATTGTGACCGTATGCATTCGGTACTTTACCATAAATGCATCGCCGTGATGTAGCGTGACACGCACAATGCCACTGCAGCTGTGAAAGCCAGGTTAGCGGGTACGACCGCGTTACCACAACAGCTTCCAGGTAATGGTAGGCATACCATACAACTTCTCGCTTCCCAGAGCAAGAGAGTGATCAGAACCAGACAGTGATCACCGGACGAGAGCGTGTCGGCTGACACGTCTGTACAGTAGCTCGTCCCCGCAGCAAGTGTCCTCAAAATGGCCTCTTCTCTTGTTCTTCTCCCAAGTGTCTCCCGCTCGCCACATGTAACAGAATCCCCTTGGATTAACATTTGGGAACCTCTATAAACGTTCACGATTGGTCATCTATACATGTCCGTCGTCACGTGTTTTATATCGCGCCCAGCATTTGCTGTCTCCGTTCGCGCACTTTCTGCCTGACCTCGAGCAAGCAGCGGAGAGGGGTGAGTTCACCGCCCTCGTCTAACGGAACATCGCTGTTGTGAATGACGGCGCCGCCAAGTCGGGGAGCCCAGCCATTGTATCGCTCTCGACCGCTCGAAAATAGCAGGTCCAGCTTCCCATATTCACTACGTTACTGAGCAGCAAGTTTTGTAGAAATTAAAATTATAATTTTAATTATACCTCTGGCTGCCCGGGTTTAATATACAATTATCCCTATTATTCACGGTATTTACACCTTACAAGATTGAATATTATTAAAGAAAATCTGAATATTAATTAATTTATTTAATTATATTCATTGTAGGTGACTCTGTCATACCACAATAGTCCTTACCGGAAATTGTGGTTTGTGTTACAAATATATTTGAAATGTGGTGAGTTCATAGAGTATAAATTTTAACTTTGATAATTTGGTTTAAAGGTCAAAGGTGGCAATAAAGACAGTGCGGAGCGTCTTTGAAAAACAGATGAAGAGACCAGGAAACAATGGTTTTGATGATACCATGAAAGGACAATGGATTAAATGAAAGAGGGAGTTTGGAAGAAAAAACTCTCAATGAAGTTGTATTTTGACAAGTGGTGGGTACATTTTAAATGTAAAGTATACAGTCCGAGGGAGTAATTAGTGTATCGTTGGTAAAAGATTGTAGGATAAAAAGAAAGAATGTATATATAAATTACTGCAATAAATTGTATGTTTAATGATCTAAGGAAACTGAACGAATTATTCCAGGAAGTAAATTAATGAAAACTTCAATGACAGTAAAGATTTTTCAGATGTTCTGCGTACAGACATACTGTTACGTACAATACTTCAAAAGTAAGGGAGTAGAGAAAATAGTGCGACGCACAAGTAACAATAACGCCTCACAAGTGAAAATCATGTTGCTGCCAATTTTCTCCTGTTCATTGAAGATAAGATGTTGTACATGACCTGCCAAACTCGAAATAAGTAACAATTTACCATCAACGCTGCCACGCGTGTTGTTCTATACCTGAAAAGTATTTCTTTGTACGGTAGTTGATGCTGTTTTCCACATTCTTGTTGATCTCATGGCACAAATACCTTAGGTGAGCTGCTTTGAATCTCTCATATCTCTGACAGTTGTAAGTTGCTACCAATCGAATTGCATATATTTATAGCCAGCAAAGGACGAATTCACGTTCTATATTTTGCAGTCTCGGTGTTACTGGTTGGAGATGCGTTTGCGTTCACGGAGTGAACGCCGTTGCGCGAGAGAGAGCGAGGCAGTAAGTTAATCGTTTAAACAAGTCTGGCAGGCCGCGGAGCAGGCCAGCGCTGTGTACACACTGGCCGACCCGGGCTTCAAAAAAGAGAGCCGCGCCGCTCAAGTTCTCGGCCCGCGCCGGGTAAACTTTTGGCAATTACTGGTGTTCTGCTTGCCCTGAGCAATCAGCCCGCCGCGTTATGAGCGGCCCACCGCAAAAGACGCTCCGCAAAAACTTGACGACAACTTTCCGACCCACGCTCCTATCCCGCCTGCCTCAGGTACGCAAGCGTTCCCAGATAAATCATTCGTCCGAAACAATAAAATCATCTGGAACGATGAAAGCTCGAAGAACTGTGTCATAGCAAAATTTTATGGTAGATGCGAGGGTTTTGTGTTCAGGATATGCCATTCAACAAGCGCCGGATCTAAAGGGGGGGGGGGGAACAACTTCATGGGGGCGGCAAATCGGAAATCCATGTGGTGGCAACCTTTTTTTTTTACCTCCACTACTGCTCCGGGCCTGCAACAATGGGGTCGGCAAAATGATGTTTGAAGGGCAGCGAACGAATTTTTTTTATTATTATTTTATTTTTGGCCTTACAGTCTGTACTGCACAGGTCGGCATATTCATGTTTCGCTTGGCGACAATCTCAAAGACTTTTGCCCCGGCTCGGAAAATTCGTAGATCCGCCATGCATTCAGCTACCGAAAGATCTGGAAGAAGTAACATTTGCGCTGTATATACCTTACAGTGTGTTTTTGTTGTTCTATGGATTGCTTCAATATACTACATTGTGGCTTAAAAAAAGTCGAGAAAGTGGGCTGAGGCACTGCACACTGGATCTTGGAGGTACAACGGGACCGGGCATGACCCCAAGCCCCCGAGTATCGGTCGACCTGATTCGGTGTTTGAACAGTTTCCAGCAATCATCAAGGCGAATACTAGGACGGTCCCACCTCATAAACGACACATTTCGCAAACAAAAAATTATACCTTTTTAATTCAGTTTAATTTAATTGTGATGGAGCGCACGCTCCGTTCGCAATGTCCCTAGACACCCATTTATTCGCTTTCCTGTATTCACCTACTTTTTCCCTCTATAAATTTCATCTTTAAAATTTTTCAACTTTTTTGGTAAATTATTCATAATTTCTCTTCGTAACTTATTTCAATCCCTGACCCTTTACCTATAAAAGAAAATCTTCCCATACTCTTGTGCCCGAAATCGAGTGGCA
Source organism: Vandiemenella viatica (assembly GCA_031002005.1). Taxonomy (NCBI): domain Eukaryota; kingdom Metazoa; phylum Arthropoda; class Insecta; order Orthoptera; family Morabidae; genus Vandiemenella; species Vandiemenella viatica. Next base: position 93,916,290 of record JARYHS010013630.1, on the reverse strand, counting down.
GCTTGTGTTCATGGTCATCTTTTTCCTTCCATGCATTACTACTAATTCTTACACCAATATCTTTCCTCGCCTCGCCTTGTACACTTCGTAGACTATCTTCACCCTCCCCCAATCTTTCAGTAAATCCCATTTTAGCTCTTTTATCATATTGAATACTGATTGTGTTCTGTGAGAATTTCCAGAGGCGAATCAGCCCTTCTTTCCATCCCCTCCATCTCCTGTATTTGATACCGAAAATGTGGGTGCCATACTGCACAACCATATTCAAACAATAATCTGACCATTGTTTTATTTCCCACTTTACTTCTCTGGTTTTCAATAGCATTCGGATACTTAGGCTATACAGTTGGCTCAATTAGTATTATGTATCATCAAGTGTTTCAGTTTCTACAGTACCCTGCTTCCACATATAGGACGGTCATATTTACACCCACAACACTTAAACACCCATACCTTCGGCCGGACTTGAACCACTGATCCTCGGCACGCGGAGCCAGGACTTCGGCCGCTACGCAACCGAGGGCGACGAAAAAAATGCACTTATCCTACAGAACAGACATAGATACGCGTTTCGCGGACAAATGGCAACATAAGACATTCCTCCAGTAGATCTGCATCTACATTCATACTCTGCAAATCACAAACATTGTGGGTGGCAGAGGGTGCTAAGCAGCAATCTTAAACCCGCCCATTCCAATTCCGAATAGTGCGAGGAAAGAAGGAATACATATAAGCATCAGTACGGCATCTTATTTCTCTAATCTTATCCCTCCGGTCATTGCGACCTAAATAGGTTGGCGGGAGAAGTATTTCATTGCACTCGAAATTTAAATTTTTTCACATATTCTCCAATAAATTCGAACGCAAGCTACGTCGCCTGTCTTCCAAACTATCCCAGCCCAATCTATGTATCAATTCTGTGACGCTTTCATAAGGGCTGTAACAATAAGTCACGAATCTAGCGGCTCTCCTCTGCACCCTCTCAACTGAGTCAATCAGATCCTTGCGGTACGGATCCCAAACCCCACAACAGTAATCCAGATGCGGACGCACTAGTGTTTTATACGCTATCTCCTTTGTATGAGCATTACAATTCCTCAAAATACGACCTATGAATCGTAATTTAGTATTAGCCTTGCCTACGACGGAAGTTATGTGCATGTCCTATTTCATGTTGCTTTGTACTAGATCAGGTAGATCAGGCTAGACTTCGGACATGAACTCAAGTCCTCCAACACTTCTATGATGATTCACACTGGGCAGTGTCAATGCGGTCCTTGGCGGCCGAATCGGAGGGGAAAAAATGCCTTTAATATACTGAAAAGGAATTGTGCTTCACGTAAGGGCAGACGTTTGGAAACCAACAATACAGAACGACAAAAAACTGAAACTAATAGTTATACCTTTTGTCAGTGATGAAGGTGTGTACTCTCTGAAACAGTCTGTGAACTCCCGCGGAATAGCTCAGCAGTTCATTTCCGCTGGTCTCTAATCTCAGAGCTGGCTCGGGTCAAGACGGATTTGTTTACAGTTACTGCGCGTCAAGGACTAACGCCATCGCCATAGTCCACGTAGTGAATGCCTGGTCTCGAATAATGATACCCGAAGGGCAGTGTCTGGTGATTTCATCTGTAGGTGCATACGATCGATTCACTGTTATTCCGTCGGTAGCAGAATGGATTTAATTGAGTTAATACGCGTAGCAGTTTCTCTGATGCGACGCCACAGAAAGAAAAATCAATGAAGCCGATATTGTGTGCATTCAGTAGTAAAATATGTTTGTAAAATTCTGCCTCGTTGTGAGAGATCAAAAAATTTTTAATGACTTTATAACGTCTTAAATTAATAGGGCCACGAATACTTTTAAAACAACAAAAGCAATTAACCTGTTTGTCCAGAAAAAATATTATGAGTAACAATTAAGTAAGAAACTAATTGTAATATTTTACTTCTTATTGTAAAATACAGTGGTACAACTTCAATTAACGAGGAGACTCTCAGACGTATTAGTATTGGATTTTAATCTCCAGAGTATATCTTGGAGTGTATTTACCCCAACTATCTGTGATACAGTCGTTTTTTAATTGCAGCCTATTTTTGAGATATTGGTATGCGAAAATTTCCAGTGGCTGTAAAAATACTAGAATTATCGTACAAAAAATACAAGAGAAAGCATGGTATGGGCACTAAGTTGCCTGAATCGTAACATGCAGGTTGGCGTTCGGTTCTGCATATTGAAAATCACTTTTATTATCACAAATGACAGTGTATTATTTTGTTTAAACTACATATACTAACTTTTACTGCGTAAAATAATATTTAAAACAAAGGACATTACATTCAACAGGTATAAAATACAATTTTTATTACAATGCCACGTCCATAAAACAGAATTTCAGTTAATTTTCAGTTTCCTCTCTTGAATATATTTGAGGGAGGTAATTTTCATGAAAACATTTAAAACAATTTAGCACCAAACGCATTTGATAAAAGACACTTTCCCATATAACACTTGGTTTTTTAAAAATAAACATATTGAAAAATAAACGTCATTAACACTCATGATATACATTTGTGTCTTCAGTCAATTTCGCATCACACCAAACGTACTGAATAACAGGGCGCAATACAGATACATAAAGTTGCATGATTAAAGGGTGTAAATCAATCATTTCTTCGCGTGAATATAATTATAGTTGTAATTTCAACTATGGCGGTGCGCTTTGAATTTTTTTGAAGGAAAAATTCTATCTCACGAAAAAAATTAATTTAGCATGGTAGACATATGGGCGTAAACTTGGGTGGAATTATTTTCAATGAGCATGCCACATCTTCATTTTCAAAGATGTAATCGTATATAGTCGAATCTATTTTTCCATCTAATTAGTCAATGATCAATAAAAAATTATTAGCAACAAAATATTATTTCAAAATTCTTCATAGTTTTCTATAGTTAATTTCCCGCATTTTTAACACGTAACTATTACGTTTTTGTATTTTTAAGTAACTCTTCTAGTTTTATGGACGCCTACTGTATATTATGTATTTCGTTAAAAATATTACTCGATAAGATACAAGTATAGAAATGATAATTGTGAAATAAAATGAAAAAAAGGACATCCGTTTTGCCTGAAAACGCATAAAACAATGTATTAATTAACAATAAACAGAAACATACTATTGGTTTTCAGAAAAAAGCGCTGTATTGTACGTAATGTGATTTGTAGTAAGCATTATTTCACGCAGCAATAGTTTATGAATGAAGTTGAAATTATATTAAAAATAACGCGCAATAATTTTTGAAAATAAAAAAAAATTTGCCGGCAGTAAGCAAAACTGAACCTGAATCTGGAAATAACGAAACAGGTCTTTTAAAGCTTAGACGACTCAGCCAAAACAATGAATATACAACAATACAAGTATTTCACAACCATTGGTATTTTGCTTATTCGAATATCTCGAATACCAGGCTCCATTTAAAGAAAAGAATAACGGGCTAAATACAAGTCGACATATACCTGGGAGATCGAAATATTTTTCTTGATATTTCTGATGGCCTCCGTGTAAATGACTTAACTGTCGAACGGCTATAATCGCTCGCACTGTGCTGGTTCCTACATTAGCGTAAAGTCTCACAAAACATGAAGAGGTTATTAGTCGAATACATTTCGTTTTTATGTATTTAAACGTAGGAGAACTCTTTAGGCCAGGTATCAATGATAAAAACCCTCTCCAGGCAAATGCCGGGATGCTTCCTTCAAAAGGCGATAGCCAAATTCCTACCCGTTCATTGTGCCCAGTCCTTTCTCGTCTCCAATGACCTCGACGTCGACGAGGCGTAATGTCGTAAGGAAAAAAGGGATAAAAACAGAATCGGCGTATAAGAGTAAAGGAACTAAAATGTTGAATGATTTTCTCCACTTTTGCTTTAAACGTCCTAGAATTGTTGGTAACCCGAGCAAGAAACGTCTTTCAAAGTATCACTAAATTTATTTTCTTAAAACACAGGTCACTAGTGAATATATAGCGTAGTGTCCAGATTCCAAACCCAAGCGTAGTTCGGCAACGTATTTGCAGGGCGAGAGCTCTGTGTTGTGAACCGCTGTGTGATATTATCTCGACGTCAGATGGCTGTGGGTCGGTAATTAGTCAACAGCCGACGGTTTCCGATGCGTTACTGTTCCCGTCAAAATCCGTCCATCGTAAATGGATGATCAGTCAATTACTGAAGACACGGTAATTTACAATTGTTTTATCAGATTATTCTTTCGAATAACTCTGTTTATACTACTCTATAGATCTTAAATTTATTGTTTTATAGTATTGTCAGACCAGTGACTTAGTGTCGTTTTGTTTTTAGTCTAAAGCAGTGTTTCTCAAGCTTTTAGCTCTACGTGCCCCTATAAAATTTCCCAGGCAATAGCAAACCCCCATAGCAAAAAACTGCGACTGTTTTTTTAGCTCCACTACTAACAACAATGAGTAGAGCTGTAAAAATAACGAGAAAATCTGTACCCGTATGTATTCGTTACTAAACCAGTCAATACCCGTTACTTTCGAATCGTTACTCGTTACTTTTGATACAATCGAACACTAGCATGATGCACCGCATCGAGTCGCGTCGCGTACGGGACGACTTCGTTACTATCGTATCGTTTCGTTACTCGTTACTTTCGGTAGAATACAAACTAGCATGGTGCATCGTAATCGCATCGAGTCGGGTCGCATCAGGAGGTCTTGGTTCGTACTTGGTAAATTTAAGTAAATTGTTTATTTAGTAAAATAAGTTTAGGTGACTTGTTCGTTTGGATAAAACTTTAAGTCAAGTAATTAGCACATGGATCTTACGGAAAACCGCTGAATGTACACATGATTATTACTGTAATGAATATTATATACACAAGAATAATCTAATTTCAAAACAAACATCTGTTTGAATACCTTGTTCTTTGTGTATGGAATTCTGGAACTGCAATAAAGGGCTGCTATACTTGTTTCTGGAAATTTTCATAGAACGCAATCAGTAACAGATATGATAAAAGAGCTGGAATGGGATTCATTGGAAGACAGGAGGAGGGTGAAGAGCGTCATGGGAGGCACAAGGCGTATATTGATGATGAGGGATGGTAAGATATTGGTGTAAGTATTAAAAGTAATGCTTGGAAGGGAAAAGATGACCATGACCAGAAGCTGGAACTCGATTTCAGGCACTAGGATGTGGGAAGATTCTCTTTTTTGGGCGAGGGTGTCAGGGATTGGAATAAGTTACCAAAAAAAATTATGAATAATTTACCAAAAACGTTAAAGAATTTAAAATTAAAATTTGTGCAAATGTAGGTGGATGCAGGAAAGGGGGGAAGATGAGTATGTAGGCAAATCGCCACCGGAGAGCGGGCTCTATTGCAATTTAATTAAATATTACTAGAACGTAACAAGTGCAGAGATGTATATTACAAACTATTAGACAACTCTTTTATATAATAAATTGCAATACAAAATAAAATAGAAGGTATCAAATTTTAATATAAACAAGTTTCATAAATGTTTTGAAATCAATAAACCTCATTAATGAACGTTGAATAAAAAAAAACAGTAACTATATCAAATTATCCATACAAATATTCTGTTTAAAAATTATAGATTGTAAATATTAATGTTAAACAAAATAAAAACTACAAAATTAGTCTTTGCGTTTTCAAAATTAGTTACCTGCGGGAGCTGGAACGTGTTCGTATCTATACGACAGATGCGAGTGACGAAACATGCGAGTAACGAAATGAATTTGTGAGTAACGATTCGGTACTTCGAATCAGGCGACGAACCCGTTACTCAGAAACGAATACATCCTTACTTTTACAGCTCTAAAAATGAGCGATATTCACCATTGTACGTGTTATACGCTTAAGAGATAGCCATTACGTAAATCTTGTCGCGAACCCCCCACGATCAACTGGCGTACCCCACTCTGAGAAACACTGGTCTAAAGGAATAATTATTTAGACATTGATTCACTAGTAAATCCCGAAAGCGCCATAATGGTTTGTATTTTTCCTGTAGGCCCTCATTGTTTCATATTTATAGTTCTTAAGTATATATGGACAATTGACTGCAGTCGTTACAAAAAGGAAATTATCTGAATCATTGACTAAGTAATTTTTCGCAGAACTGACACTATTCTTTTCATTTGAAAATACTTTATGCTGTGTAGTTTCAATTTTTATTTTACTTTTGTGGCAGGATTAATTATCTGCATAAATAATTAACAAGAACATTATTGCTGCAACGATAGTATATATATATATATTTTGATTAAAAAGTCCTAGTTATTGTTAAAATAAAAGTGGGAGTTACGTCTACATACCACCGAACAAGAGTCTCAGGATATTGCCTTCTTTCATTTTTCTTTTGGCTTGTTTTGCCTTCTTAATAAAAGGATTATATTATAAATTTCCCTGATGTCGGAAAAGTTTATAACGGAATGAATTTACGCAGTAGTGACTCACAGACTAGCAATCGTAAACTACGGAATATATATTTGAACGAATCTGATTATTTATTGTTTCGGCGTATTGGTGAAATCTCATTTGCGCACGCTGCTTTGTGTAGATGCCTCGCCGTAGCACCCCTGAGAAGAAACTGGCTGTATTTGGGATATGCGCAGTCTGCACAGCGCTTCCATTGTATGCGGAGGCAGGCGAGCCAATAAAGCAAAATGAGCCGTGTTTTAAAATTCCCTGCGCAAAGGTTCATAAAAGATCCCCCGCGACTCTTAAAGCGTTTTATTAATATCTCAGGGCCGACCGAGGTGTCGTTAGACGTGTACCGCGGCGTCCGACGGGCTTTGCTGGTGAGACCTGGAGCCTGGCTTAACCACGCGTCACCTCACCGAACGAATCAGCGGGCGGTGACGCAAGTGTTCTGCAGTAAAGCTCGTATTGAAACAAGCAGCAAAATGGCGTTTCAACACACTGCGAAGACCGGATATTTGTTTGGAAAGACTAACTAACTTAATCCACATCCCTATGGTTGGTTGTATCCTACAGAAGGAGGCATACTGAACCATTGTGTCAGAGTTGTTTGAATTACACAATATGCAAATCCTACTTTTCAGTCAGTCAACGACGATTACAAATAATTATGTAACATAATCTTTACCTTATAGTAATCCTTTACATCTTCAGTCAGTGAAGAAATAACAAGATGTATTTTCACGTCATCCTTTCCGGTTATAATTCCTATTCATGTTTTCTATCACCTGAAAATAACCCTTATACTATTATCTGAAATTATGTCTTGATTTCTCCTTTTCAAATAATCAGTTACACTATAAAATATTATTCTGAATTCTTCTTGTATTTTAACACACAGCATTATTATTTAAGATTTCGCAACTTTCCAAATACACCAATATTTTATCTGGCCACCAGACTTACAAATTAATTTCAGATTCGCCAGACCTGCTCGATTAATTTGCTTCCATCTTTCAATTTTCATTCTCTACATTCCTCCGTGGCTAATCCACACGGCGCACATATCACCTTGCTGCCAAGGATCCTTAACATAAACTTCTTAGTAACATCTTTTAACATGTCACTTTGTATTCGTATAGAATACAATAAATATTTTTATATCTTATTTTCTAACAATTTATACATTAACGGGACATATGTCCGTTACAAATTCCTTTACTCTGGATCCAATAGTTCAACGTGGAATCCGAGCTATGAAACGTCCTAGCGTATCTCATACTATCACACACAGCTCTTAAAAAGTCCTGGTCCCATCGAGATTTGAACCCGGGACCTGGCTACAATTTAGGAAAACATACGTCTTAACCACTGAGCTACCAGATCTCTATTTGTTTGATATGAGTTGAATATATCCTCACAATCTCCCGCATCGCTAATGTAAAATGAAAATGGCAAAGAAAACTATTACTTTGTTACTGATGACATTATGGAATCAGTAATAAAGCTATATCAAGTCATTTCAACTACCCTGCTTCAATAATGATCTATTCTGGCTCCAACTGCTACTGCTAGGCTATCGATTCCTAGTTGCCTGGGAGTTTGCACCAGAAGTGATACCAAGCCCCGTGGGTTAGCGGTATCACTCGGGCCAGGCATTCTGGAGGAGCCATGTTCAAATCCCCGTCTGGTCAATTGTATTTCGATTTTCCAAAACCACTACAGACGAATGCCGAAATGGTTGCTTCAAAGAGGCCATGGTCGGATTGCAGTGATCTGCTTTCTAAAAAATGGAATTAATAAATTCTTCTCTCCGATCTACAGTACTATGAATGGAATGGGAAAATGTGAATTGTCGGGGAGCGACGTTTGGTTCAAGCTGAATAGTAGAATTTACCGTGAGCAGCAAAGTAAGAAGCGTAAATGCAGTAGCGTTGGGTTCTATCTTCACTTATAATCATATGATAGATTAAGCACATCCCTTCAGAAACGATTTTAGAGCGGGAGTTTTGAATGAAAACCCTTAACAATTCTCTCTCAAGTGTCTTGTTCCCCACTTTTGATTAGAAGACAAATCGCAGGGATTTTTTTTTTTTTTTTCCTTTTAAAAAATTGTCATTTGGCCAGGTTATCTACACAGGGTTTGTAATGTCGGATGTGTATGTTGGATATCAGCGTGACTATTTTTCTTCATGTTGTAAGAACGACACAAGACGAAAACAACACTTAATTAAAACCACCCATGCCCTAGACTGCGTTTGAAGCGATGACCCGTGCACCGTGAAGCAGGCTGCCGGAGTCGATAACTCGCAGGATGTAGAACCAGCAGAGAGCAGCAGCCGTCTCGATTAGAATTTGGAGGAATACTACTGAGAAGATGGTATGAATGCGATGATTCGAATTTGGTTTGAATTAAGTTTAATTAGAGTTTAGTCTGGGTTAGCTAATCAGGCTCGCCTGTTTTCATCAGCCGGATTCTAGGTCTACATTGCAGAAAAAAATTACCGAGCGTGGTGGGGGAGTGGTAACGTTCTGGACTCGCATTCGGTAGGACGTGGCATCGAATCCCCGTCCGGCGATCCGATTTTGATTTTTCATGCTTTCCCCAAAGTGGGATGGTTCCTTCAAACGAACATAGCTGGAACTTCCAGTTCTTTGCCCCATGCCCTTTCCCGTCCCTAATGACCTCGACGTCGACGAGGTTTAAAGCTAAAAAAATTCAGTAACAATAACCTCTTTGTGTCTTTTTTTTTTTTTTTTTTTGCTGCCTTCAGTCTCGCCAATAGTTTTGTGCAATACTCCATCCTTTCCTCTCTTGCGCTAACCTCTTCATCTCAACATACCCTTTACAACCTACATGTTCAGTTATCTGCTTCATGTATTCTAATCTTCGTCGTTCTTTCCTTCGACAATTGCCTCTATTAACAAATTAACTAATCCCGCAAGTCTTAAAATGTGACCCACCGTCTTGTCTCTCGTTTCTGCAAGACACTTTAACAAGCTTCTTTTCTCACACATCATTTACAAAACACATTGATTTCGTACTTTATCAGTCTACTTAATTTACAGCATCCTTCTATAGCGCCACGTTTCAAATGATTTAATTTTCCTTCTTTCTGGTATTTCTATAGTCTATGCCTGTATTTTAATCCATTCTTAAAATATTCATTTTATTTGTGAAGATTGTTATATAGATGTTTAACCATGTTGAGTTGTATTTATATTGTTAAGCATCAAACGAGCTATTCCTCTTCACGAATAGTCCAATCCGAACCTTGGTTACCTACAAGCGCCCCTTCGAACAGAAGGCCTTAGTTTAACCCTTGCAGAAATAGCTCCTGTTAAAGCATAGTCCTCGTCACGACACTATTCATTCCCGTTCCTTACCTCCAAATTCCCTCCCATCTCTATCGACCTCCACGAGGCGTACAGTCGGAAGGAAGGAAAAACTATAAACCATAAGCGTTTCACGCACCCAACAAACAGTCGTCAAACTTTTTAGTTATTTCTGGCCACTGCATAGTGCTGGGAGAATAGTGGGACACATATGTAGTAAGACAACATCTGTTACTTCTACCTCTATCACATATAGATTTTTGTCAAAGGTTAGTATTATCACTGGTTGGGGATAAGAGAAATCGAGGATTTTGCAGTGACAAAGTTTACTGTTAACACTGGCCCATTAATGAGACACGGGAGGCCCAGTGCGTGGAGGCCATCACGGGGCAGTGTGTCTGTCAGTCGCGTCTTTAATCTAGCAGCGGGAGACCGCGCTCATTCGCAGGTTGTAATCTCCTGGCTGGCTGTTTTACGAGCGCTCCAGGTGTGCTTATACTTCCGAAGACGTTACCTTCTCCGTCCGAGGAGAATTGCCGTAGTGTAGGAACTCAAACACGGTTAATCTTAAGTGCGGAAGCCGCTTGCTGCAGTAAAAATGTCTAGAATTTATTTGCCATTCTTAAATAGCGCTGCTTTAACTTATCGTAAATTAAGTAACATAAGTATTTCTCTCTTATCTTTGTATTGTATTTCTGACCGAAAGTAATCCGGGATTGCAGTATATTTAAACCCTGATAGTAATTACACAATATCAATCAATGTTTGAAACGACACAAAACTGAAATTTTATTACAAATGGCACTTCAGTAACAGTGATTAACAAAAAATCAAGAAGTAGGCAAGATATCCCCTTGTAATCTCCTCGCCTCTCTGGTTTTATATTTTACCCAGTAATAATTAATTGCTCTAACTTCCTAACCAAAAAATGACTGCATTGACTGTACAACTTTTGTAGACTGCTTGGTAAATGGCAGGTAAATTCACAATAATGAGTGTTTATTACTCTGTCTGGCCTTGTCTGTATGTATATCTACCAATATTCAGCGACAATTATTCAGACACTTTGAAATTATAAGTTAACTTATCACAAACAGTTCTCAATATTGATGAAGTAAATGCTTAGGGCTACCATATTCAATACAACATCACATTAAGATACTATCGCAATGCGAGCACCGAGCGTGGTGGGTGAACGGTTAACGTTTTCTGGCCTCGCATTCAGGAGGACGTGGGTTCGAATCCCCGTCCGGGCATCCAGATTTGGGTTTTCCATGGTTTCCCCAAATCACTCCAGGCGAATACCGGGATGCTTCCTTCAAAAGGCCATGGCTGAATTCGATCCCGTTCCTTGACTCCCATCCCATCCCGCCTCTAATGACCACGTCGTCGACGAGGCGTAAAGCCCAAGGAAAAAAAAAGAAACAGCAATGCGAGCGAAAGTGAGAGCATGGCTCAAAGTTACAGAAACATATATACAGTATATATATATTTAGAGAGAGAGACTTACGTCGTTTGTGTAGCGATGGTTTCAATTACGTCTTCCGAAGGGTGACTCGTGGCTCCACGGAATTATCTGTAACATTCAGCAAGAACTATGGACCAGCAGTGAGAGCTCCTATTCTGTTTTGTGGGGCTTAATTGGTTTTCCGTATAACGATTTCTCGATTTGAGTTACGGAGGGTACTACCAACCGTGTCTTTTTGACTTTACACTTCCTGAAGTGAACTACACTTAATGGTTCCTTGAGGTTTATTACTATGTACACAAAACACTGGTAAACAATAACAAATGTGGTACAGTTAGCGGATGACCGTCGAGAAATTTAGCCTGGTCCTGATCCGGGGTAGAGAGAGACGGCTTCTACTTCTCGCGAACTTCCGGTGGTCTTCTGTAGTTGAAGCTGGTTCCGCGGTCAGGCCGGAACTGGCGGTGGAGCGGCCGGCTACGCTTATATAGGCGGCCTGGCGCAGGAATTCCGTTGTGTGGTAGTACGGCGACCTCTGTAAGAAATAGTCCCACTTAGCTTCTAGATGATTCTATTTGTTTTCCTGGTTTGTTTTGATGTCTCTGCGCCTGTTTGGAGTCGTATATGTATCCCGGCGTGCAGGCGCGTTGTGTGTGAAGGTCTGCCTGGCAGGGGCCTTTACTGGCAGACTGAACATACCTCCCTCCCGGGGGGGGGGGGGGAAGCGATGTCTGCGACGTCTGCGACGTCTGCGAGGTCGTCTGCCGCGGCGCCCTGGAGCAGACTATGAAGGCTACCTCCAGGGGAGTACGGAGCTGTTCCCCTGGCGATGCGAGCCGACCTGCGTCGTGGTGCAGGTTGTGGTGGAGGTACTTGTGGAGCTAACGGCATCGGTTCGTCGGCGTTGATGGCCGGGGGCTGTACGGGGGGCGCTGAAGATGGTCCCCGCAGGTGGTCGAGAGGCTGCGGCTGAAGGGTGTCGGAGCGACCGACAGGTTGTGGCGTCGTTGGTGGCGCTGTAACTGTCCCTGAGCAACGGTTAGACGGCAGGAGTGGTGGAGGTGGCAGGGAAGGAGAGGAAGAAGTGGATGGCCGTGCCGTGGTGGAAGAGGACGGTGCCGTGGGGTAGCGGGGACGTAGTTGGTTTCGATGGCGTCGCACTATCCGGCCATCCAGGCTAACGTCGAACAGTTGGCGGCCCCGGGGCCGCTGGATGACCCCCGGAAGCCAACCGGCCCTGGGAGCCAAACCCGCGGGCCCAGACTAGGGAGCCCGGGGTGAAACGGAATGGGCCCGAAGGTACCTGTACTTTGGGCGGGGGTAAGAGGAGATGGAGGAGAGTGCGAGGTTGGCGGCCATGTAGCAATTCCGCCGGGCTTTTGGCCCCCACTGGAGTGGTTCGATAGGAACTGAGGAAGAGTGTCAATGCCTCTTCGAGTTTGTGACTTGTGGTGTATTTGGTCATTTGGGTTTTGAATGTTCTGACAAGCCGTTCCGCCTCCCCGTTAGATTGGGGGTGGAAGGGCGGGGTGAGGAGGTGTTGGATATTGTTGGCGGTACAGAAGGATAGGAATTCCCGACTTCGAAATTGCGGTCCGTTATCTGTGACGATAGCGTATGGTAATCCTTCGATGGAAAAGATCTTCGTGAGGGCTGAAATGGTGACCTCTGTGGTGATTGTGGAGCAACGGACGACATATGGGAAGTGGGAAAAGGCATCCGTCACTAGGAGCCACTGGTGGCCTAGGAATGGGCCAGCGAAGTCGAGGTGAATGCGTTCCCAGGGTCCGGACGGTGCCGGCCAGGAAAGGAACTTTTGAGGGGGGCGGGGCAGTTGTTGGGCACAGATGGTACAGCGCCGCACCATCTTCGTGACATCCGTGGTAAGGCCGATCCAGAATACATGGCGTCTGGCAAGGGATTTGGTGCGGGCAATTCCCCAGTGTCCTTGGTGGAGAGTTTGGAGGATTGTCGGTTGTAGGGATCTCGGAACGACGACCCTCGGGGTGGAATTTGGTTCTGTGCGGAGGAGCACTCCCTCTACTACTGAGAGCTGGTGGCGGATGGAGTAGTAGAACTTGAGGTCTTGATGATGGCGTGGAGGGGAACGTGTTTGCCACCCGTGTTGGATGTGGTGTCGGATGACACGGAGGAGGGGGTCCTCCCCTGTGGCTGCCGCGACTTTTGAGGCCGTGACTGGAAATGTCTTCAGTGCTTCTTGTATGTCATCGTCGATCTGGAACACCAGAAGTTCCGACTTGTCGAAGGCAAGGTCTGGTCCCTGCGGTAGTCTGGATAAGGCGTCTGCATTGGCATGCCTGGAGGTGGTACGGAAATGCATGGTATATCTGAACTGGGACAGGAATAGTGCCCAACGCTGGATGCGGTGGGATGTTTTGGTAGGCAGACGTGTGGACGGATCAAATAGTGATAGGAGTGGCTTGTGGTCGGTAATGAGATGAAAAGAAATCCCATATAAAAGGGAATAGAATTTGGAGCAGGCAAAAACAATAGCTAGCGCCTCTTTCTCGATTTGAGAATATTTAAGCTGAGCAGCCGATAGGGCTTTGGAGATGTAAGCTACGGGGCGTTCCGTGCCATCTGGTAATTTATGAGACAGAACTGCCCCCACACCGTAATCGGATGCATCTGTGGCAAGTATCAAGGGGAGGTTTGGAGTGTATGGCATGAGGCATGCTGCGGACTTGAGCTGCTGTTTAAGGGTGTGGAATGCGGTCTCGCAAGCTGGGGTCCAACGGAACGGGACATTCTTGCGACAGAGGTGGTACAGGGGTGCTGCCACTTGTGCTGCTGAGGGTATAAATTTTCTGTAGTATGAAATTTTGCCTAAAAAGGATTTCAACTGGTGTAGATCCTGAGGCCGAGGTAAGTTGGAAATAGCGTCCACATAGGAAAATGCTGGGGAGATGCCTTCCTGAGCGATGATGTGACCCAGGTAGGAAATGGATTGTTGAAAAAATTGACACTTGGAAAGGTTGCATTTTAATCCTGCTGCACGGAGGCGAAGGAAGAGTAGGCGGAGGTTGGTCATGTGTTCGGCAGCGGAGGGTCCCGTGACGACTATGTCGTCGAGATAGTTGATGCATCCCGGAATATCCTGGAGAAGTTGTTCGAGATACCGTTGAAAAATCGCTGGAGCACTGGCCAAGCCGAACATGAGCCGGTTGAGTTGGAAGAGGCCAGAGGGAGTGTTGATGACTGTGTATTGTCGGGACTGGATATCCAAAGGGACTTGAAGGTATGCTTCTGCCAGGTCAATTTTTGTAAAGTAGGTACCTCCTGCTAGTTTACGGAAGAGGTCGTCCGGTCTCGGAAGTGGATAGTCGTCTACCAGCAGATGCGGGTTGACGGTGGTCTTAAAGTCACCACAGAGACGTAAGCGGCGTCCTGGCTTCTGAACTATGACCAACGGCGTGGCCCAGGGGCTGAACCGCACCGGCTGGAGGATCCCTTCGTCTTGGAGACGTTGAAGTTCTTCCTGAAGTGGTTGTTGAAGCGCTACGGGTACCTGGCGTGCCCGGAAGTATCGAGGCCGTACGTCCGGCCGGAGTTGGAGTGATGCTTCGAAGTCCTTTGCACAGCCGACGCCTGGTGAGAACAGGTCCTGAAACTCGGTGCAAAGGGCGTCCACTTCAGGAAAAGGAACATGCTGAGATTACGAGGTGTATGTTATCCTCAATTGAAAATCCGAATAAGCGGAAAGCGTCCAGTCCAAATAAGTCTGCTGTGAGAGAACTGTTAACTACTAAAAAGGGGACTGAACGATGTACAGACTTATACATGACGTTTGCTGTGAACTGTCCCAGGAGTGCTATTTCCTGTTTGTTGTATGTCAGGAGGCGCTTGGGGGCCGGCGAGAGGGGGGGCGAGCCAATTTGCACATAAGTAGTATAATTAAGCAATGAGACTGCTGCTCCTGTGTCGACTTGTAGGCGCAGGGGCTTGCCATTGACCGTAACGTCAATAAAAAGTTTGGATGCTGTGGAAGTGTCTACCTGATTGATATCCATAGGTGCGCCGCTCAACCTGTCTTGGTAAGACCCTGGGCGGCGAGAGCCGGGATTGGCATTGGTGGTGTTGGTGCGGCAGACGGACGCCAGGTGTCCTTCCTTGCCGCAACGTGAGCATTCAGCCCAACGATCCGGACAATTTTCCCTCTCATGTGCTGAATAACAGGCGGGGCAGGAGGGTAGGCGGAGCGGGCTGCGGCGTCGGTGCTGCGGGATCCGCTGCTGCTGCCGAGACTTGGTGCCCCTGCCGGAACGGGCCGGTTCGATGTCCTTCTGAGGAAGCGGTCCCCGGTTGTGGTGTCGGGAGGAGCGCGACTGGGAGCTCTGGATGGCGGCGACGTCCTGTGTGTCCTCTACGTCGGTTCGGATTGCGGCCACATCCGCCCAGGACTCCAGGCGGCGATCTGCGGCCGTAGATATTTCGAATTTGTAGGCAAGTTCGATGACCTGCTCCAGGGATGGGTCCTCTAACTTGAGGGCGTCATGCCGGAGTGCGGCATCTGGTGCAGCCTGTATGATGTGATCACGCACCATGTCGTCGGCGTAGGATTCGTGGGAACAACGAGTTTGAAACTTACATTTTCTGCTAAGGCCTTGGAGTTCGGCCGCCCACTGGCGATACGTCTGATCGGGCTTCTTCCGGCATTGATAGAATTCGACGCGGGCCGCGACGACATGGTACCGGCGTCTGTAGTATGCATTCAGTGTCGTACAGATGGTCGTGAAGGTGAGGGTGTCGGGGTGTTGTGGCTGAAGTTTGGTGAGCAAGACATACATCTTTGATTGGTTCCAGGAAAGGAAATAATGCACGCTGGTCTTCTTCTTTGGATATGTGATGAATTGCGAAGTGTTGTTTTATGCGCTTCTCGTAGGTCTCCCATTCTTCGACGTCGTCGTTGAATGCTGGGAACGGAGGCGGGGCCGTGGGTTGGCGGAGATTCCTGACTTCCGCAATCAGTTGTCTCTGAGATTCGAAGAACTGATGTAGAAGTCCTTGGAGGAACTGTTGCCATTCCGTAGGTGCTGCTGGCGTAGCCATGATGGTCGAGAGTTCTTATCCCAACCTTGTCGCCACTGAAGTGAACTACACTTAATGGTTCCTTGAGGTTTATTACTATGTACACAAAACACTGGTAAACAATAACAAATGTGGTACAGTTAGCGGATGACCGTCGAGAAATTTAGCCTGGTCCTGATCCGGGGTAGAGAGAGACGGCTTCTACTTCTCGCGAACTTCCGGTGGTCTTCTGTAGTTGAAGCTGGTTCCGCGGTCAGGCCGGAACTGGCGGTGGAGCGGCCGGCTACGCTTATATAGGCGGCCTGGCGCAGGAATTCCGTTGTGTGGTAGTACGGCGACCTCTGTAAGAAATAGTCCCACTTAGCTTCTAGATGATTCTATTTGTTTTCCTGGTTTGTTTTGATGTCTCTGCGCCTGTTTGGAGTCGTATATGTATCCCGGCGTGCAGGCGCGTTGTGTGTGAGGTCTGCCTGGCAGGGGCCTTTACTGGCAGACTGAACACTTCCCTTTATAACATCTCGGGTTTATGGAAGAATATACATATTCTTAAAAACGGTAATTGTCTTAGCTGTCCCCAACACTTAGCTTGAGGTTGTTTTCGAGAGACTCCTGCCTTTAACGCCGGACAGACGGGCGGGAATTAACTTATGAAGCATCCGAGTTACTGCATGGTCCTCCAGCGAAGCAGCCTCTTCGCCTTCAGAAAGTAGTTGAGGCAGAGATTGATGCCACCTTCAAACAAGTTTCTTTAAAAGATGAAGTTTTGTCCTAACAAGTATTTTCATTGGGAAATTCACATGGAAACAATTGGTATTGACAGAAAACAGCTGATAACCTGGTCCTGCAGCGCTCGTTACTACTTCAGAGAGTTCCGAGAAGTGAAGCTAATTAAATCGATCTCGTTGAGCTAACTGTCATTTTGCTTGGTCTGTAGCGATCTCAGCTCAATGTGGAATCAGATGAATAGTCTCAGCTCAATTGGTACCCATTCTTTCATCATGTAGTGGGAGCTCGTGTTGGCTCGACCTGTGGTTTTCTCAAGTCCGTTTGGCTCTTGCCCTTGCGCGAAGATATAAAGATGGTGCAATCTGCGGCACATTGGTCTCCAAATTCGTTTTCCGGAGTCAGACTCTTTTTGACTGCATTAATAGAGGAAATTCACTAAGTTATCTTCACCACCACGTGACTGCATCCCCGCGGTGTTATGTCCTACGTCATGCCTCTTTTCCTAAAGCTTAGTAACGTCTATTAGTGACTGGTTTAAGAACCTGATCGTTTCTTGGGTTTTGTCACGGGTCTAATAGTTCCAATTTTAGGGTCCTGACATATGGCTAAAATTTTCACATTAAATTCAACATGATAAAAAATTACGCACATTATTTTACGTTTTTTCAGCTTAAATTTTTACAACATATTTTTAACTTAAGTGATGTATTTAATGGAAAATGAAATGATAGGAAAAGAAATCTTAATGGAAGTACTTTGGCAATTCATAGCTTTGCTGTTGCTTTGCTGCTAAATAGCATCTATAACCTCGAGTTTGTAATAACATCTCTGGCCACTCTTATACCGGCTAATAACATCTTTGATCACTGTTATTGCTGAAACGAAGGCATTGTGTGCGACGTCACAACTTGACAAACCAATAGATAATCGAGGCGATTACGAGCAGCGGACAAATTGAGCCCCAACGAAATTATGTAATTGTAGATAAGGGCTATATGTGCTGAACTATTCCAAGTGTTGATCTAAGCTTGAATAGAGAACTGTTTCATCCCCATTCTTCTCTATGTTTTTGGTTTGAAGATTTAAAAGATTTAAATGAATTACATGAATCTTATTAATTATGTGGTAAACTTTTTTAACTTGAGCAAGTCAAATACTGAGTAAAGCTGAAAAACGCGACTGCTATTATATCGTAATGTTGTGAATGCGACGGTGTTTAAATGTCCTACTTTTAAATATTACCATCAATCTTGGTAGAAGTTGGTTATTAATGATTTTAATAATGCACAGTTAAAGGTTCACAGAGGAGAAAACCAGGCAGGAATGTTACAGTAGACAAAGAATATTTGAAGATAACAGGGCAGTGTTAAAAGCCATAATAGAGTATAATAGCATTACAGATTCTTCGCTCATCGATTTGGTCATGCCCATTGTATCTTGGTAATGCGGTCTTCGCTGCGGAATACCATTTTAGCCCCTTCATCCTATTATCTTTTGACGTACCCTTCATTCCGTTTCGCTACTAGATCATCATTTATCCTCCTCCCATGTCCATATCATCATAAAATCAATGATGTATTTGAAGCGCTCAGTATTTTGACGACCTCTGGCAGTGTATCTCACAGTTAGCTAGTGTTAATAAAAACTTATTTAAGA
This sequence comes from Vandiemenella viatica, assembly GCA_031002005.1. Lineage (NCBI taxonomy): Eukaryota > Metazoa > Arthropoda > Insecta > Orthoptera > Morabidae > Vandiemenella > Vandiemenella viatica. Next base: position 93,897,588 of record JARYHS010013630.1, on the reverse strand, counting down.
GGTGACTGAGATAGTCAGATTAAGACTTGGAAGTTTCGAAAATTATAACAGCAGGATGCATGGAGTCAATTCCCTCCAGCAGTACTTCAGACATAGTCGAGTCCATGCCACGTCGTGTTGCGGCACGTCTACGTGCTCGCGGGGGCCCTACACGATAGTAGGGTTAAACTATGGTACCAAGTAAATGATATCTACAAAAAGAACCTGCTAAACCAACACTTATAAAAGTATATAGTGTATGTATAAGTTTTTAACTAGTGCACGCATAAAATGTGATCTGACATTGCAATAACACAAATAATAGATAATAGTTGCAGTCTTGAGCCGCTGCTGCATATTCTGGCATAGATACATTTATGGATAGAAAACAAGTAAAATATTGTTATCTCTTAAAATATGTAAAAATGTTAATAGTTAGTAATAAGTAAAAGTTGTAAAGTAGGTAGCCAATAATCTTAAAATGGGAATTTGTTCATACTTATACTACCGAAAATAACAAATCCCCGCAGTAGATATTAAACTTATCTAGTTCACTTATGAAAAAGAACTATCTGTTAGTCGGATATTAAAGACTCCTTACTTCTGCAATTATATATATCTATATATATATTATTGAAAAATTAGTTCTCACAACCAGTGTTGTTGGTGGCTAGTCTCCCGATGGGCGGCCTTCTCGGTCACCTTGGCTGCCAGAGAGACTGTCAACGTGCGCTATGCCGGGAGATCTGGAATTTGGATTACCGCTGCGATACCAATAGCGGAAAAAGCTTTCTTGGATGGTAGAGTAGTAGAAAGTAGTAATAATTTAGTAAAACAAAATTATAACAAAATGCGGCAAGTTTAGAAAGCTATAATATATGTTAATAGCGAGACAATCGTATGTATCGTGCCAACAAGCAAAGACTATACAGATATTTCCAAAACTATACATAACAAAAATTGAAATTATCGATTGTGGAATTATATTTTGAAGTGTCAAATGTAAAACTGTTGTGTTAAATTAAGGCTTGTTTTAGTTTCTAGATACTAGGCTGTAAAAATGTGTGCTAAATAAAAACAAAATAAAAAAATTATCAAGCCCATTAAATTGAATTACTTCACCTAGATATTTAAATTTATTGACCTTGTTAATTTTTCCATACTCTGTGTTTAGTGCTATGGGTGAATCCCTAAGATTGACCATGAATTTAGTCTTCTCAAAAAGAGATCTGAAGTCCAACTTTTCCTGCTATTTCTTTCAGAAGGTTGATTTGTTCGAGTGCTGTATCTATACATCCAGAGAGAACTGCTATGTCATCAGCGAAGGCCAAACAGTTTACGCCAAGCCCTTTGTGCTTCGAACCTAATCTCATGGTGAATTCCCGTTTCCGTGAGTTTCTCTTCCCATACTCTTATTACCTTCTCCAAAATGCAATTGAAAAGAATTGGGGAAAGTACATCTCCCTGTCTGACACCAGTTTTTATTATAAATTCCTCTGAGATCTCTGCCATAAATTTCACTTTTGAACTTGTTCCAGTGAGGATCTGCCTGATTATGTTGACCGATTTTGAGTCAACATCAAATTCATGTAAAATGTTCAGTAATGAGACTCTTTCTGAGTCCTAGGTTTTCTTGAAGTCCACATAAACTATAACATAGTTTTTGTTCTTTGTAACCCTGTCTCCTATTACAGTTTTCAGATTTTGAATCTGTTCTCCACAGAATCGTCCTTTCTGAACATACCTTGATATTCTCCGATTTGTTTATCCTCTACATCTACATATATACTTTGCAATTCACAAAATTGTGGGTGGCAGAGGGTGCTCAGCACCAAAGCTAATCTCTTTGCTGTGCATTCCAATCCCTAATGGTAAGAGGGAAAAAAGAATTCATATAAGAATCAGTCCGGCACCTTATTTCTCTAATTTTATCTTTCCTGTCCTTCCGACTTAAATAGGTTGCTGGAAAAAGAATTTCACTACACTCAAAAGTGAAAGTGGGTGTACGCATGTTTTCCAATAAGTTTAAACGAAACGTGTGTCGTCTATCTACCAGAGACTCCCAACCTAATCTACTAATCAGTTCTGTGACGCTTTCATAAGGACTGTAGCAAGCGGTCACGAATCGAGCGGCTCTTCTCTGTACTTTTTCTATACTTTCGATCAACCCCTTACGAAACGGATCCCAAATGGCACAACAATAGTCCAAATGTGGACGCACAAGAGAATTGTACGCTATCTCCTTTGTTTGTTCATTACAATTTTTCAAGATTCGACCTATGAATCGCAGTCTAGAATTTGCTCTACCTACTATCGAATTAATGTGTATGTCCCATTTCATGTTCCTTTGTACTGTTACTCCCAAATATTTCATGGAATCAACCATGTCAATAACTGAACTGTTTACCTCGTATTTCTGAACAATCGGATTCTTTTTGTTAGTTATGCTCATTGTCTTGCACTTTTTACAATTTAGAGTAAGTTGCCACTCAGCGCACCAAGCCAAAATAACATCCAGATCGCGCTGAATTTCTAAGCAATCGGCCAAATTTCTTACTTCCCTATAAATAACCGCATCATCAGCAAACAATCTAAAAAGGCTTTTCACTTTGTCTCCGAGATCGTTTATAAAAATTAAGAAAAGAAGTGGTCCTATTACACTTCCTTGAGGTACACCCGATGTAACATCTAGATTAGAAGAACTTTCTCCTTCAACGACAACATACTGCGACCGACCAGTTAGAAAATCCTTTATCCATTCACAAAGCTGATCCGATATACCGTACGCTCGAAGCTTCGCTAAAAGGCGGTTGTGTGGCACAGGGTCAAAGGCTTTCTGGAAATCTAAAAAAATTGCATCTACTTGTGAACCTGCATCGATAACTTTCATTACATCGTGTGTAAATAGGGCCAGCTGTGTTTCACATGATCTTTTCTTCCGAAATCCGTGTTGATTTGTTGTAAGCAAATTATTATCATCTAGAAAATTCATAATGTTCGAACATATAATATGCTCCATAACTCTACTACAAACAGATGTTATAGATATGGGACGATAGTTCCCAGGATCACTTCGATCACCTTTTTTGAAAATCGGAGTTACTTGCGTGATTTTCCAGTCTGAAGGTACTTTTCGCTCTTCTAATGATTTAATGCATATATCAGACAGAAATGGCCCGATTTCCGTCGCATACTCTGAAAATGCTCTTACTGGAATTCCATCCGTGCCCGGTGTTTTCCCCTACTTCAGGAGCTCTAATTGTTTAACGGTACCTGCAGTATCTATTCGTAATGATTCCATCACCGATTCGCCACGGCATGGGAAAACGGGAATACTATCCTTATGTTCATTTGTAAATGAATTTTTGAATACAGTATTTAGTACGTTAGCTTTATCGCAGCTTTAATTAACCTCGGAACCTTCACGAATGAGTGCTGGAATATTGCTGTTGGTACAATTAACTTTTCGTACATACGACCAAAATTTCTTTGGGTTTTCTGTGAGACTCTTAGAGAGAGAGTTGGAGTGAACATCGTTAAAGGCCTCGCGCATTACATTCTTAATACGTCCTCTTAAATCAGCTAAGGTTTCTAAATCGCTGCGACACCCCTTCCTTCTTGAGCGTGCATGTATTTTCCTTTGTTTTTTGAGTAATTTTTTGACTTCGCATGTGTACCACGGTGGATCATTCTCCCCCTTTATTGTCCGCTTTGGTATATGTATTTCCATGACTTCCCTGACTATATGTATAAAACGATCTTATTACTGGATCAATTCTGTTTTGAAGAGCTTCTGACAGTATTTTATATGTCGCTGCTAGCAGGGAAATTCCTCTGCAATTGTTCACATCTGTTTTGTTACCATTCTTGTACATAGGGTGTATCAGTGCGTTTTTCCATTCGTCATAATTTTTTTTTCTGTTCGCCAGATTTTATGCAGTATGTTTGTCAGTTCCTGCCTTACTTGACCAACTGTCTCTTTTCAAAAACTCTGCAACAATCAGATCTTCCCCTGCAGCTTTATTGTTTTTCAGAGCTTGGATTATATCATGTATATCTCTCTCGTCTGGTGACTCTGAAGGCTTAATGCTTGCTTGTGACTGACTGAATTCTAGTCTTTCTTGAGGTTCTTCACAGTTCAGTAGTTTTTCAAAGTAACGGGCCAAACGTTTGCAGTTTTCTTTGTTGTTTAGGCCAATTTTTCCATTTTCAATTTTAAAGCCAAGATTTGGCGGTTGATACTTTGTTGTTTCCTCTTCGAACATTTTTTAAATGTGTCTTATATTACATTTAGCGAAATCTTCAAAGATTTGTATGAGTCTTTTTTTTTTCCATGCTTCCTCTTGACATTTCTTATAGTTTTAGAAGTTTGTTTTTGGATTGTGTTGAAAGTTTGGAAATTCTCATCGGTTTTATTGGACCTATGCCACCTTTACCAAGCTATAAGTCTCTCGTTTATGGCCACTTCACATTCTTTATTCCACCATCTATGCTTCTTATTTCTTTTCATAGAACGTAATTCACGGTCAGCGTCAGTTATTTTCGTTCTCAGATCATCCCAGTTCCTTGCCGTGTTGTTTTCTAACTTTTCTTTGAATTTTTTATTTTCTTCTGAGTTGTTTCGTAACACTTTAACATCAAATTTAGTTCTCCTGTTTCTTCTTACGTCTGTTTTGAGGGATGAATCTCACTTTTATAGTTGTAAGGTAGTAGTCACTTTCAGTGTTGGCTCCCTTTCTCACCTTGACATTTTGGTTGTCTTTTTTGCTCTAGGAGGAGATAGCTACGTGGTCAGTTTCGAATTCTCCGAGATTTGGGTTTGGGGAGCGCCATGTTGGTTGTTTTTCTACTCAGTTTTTCGAAGAAGGTAGATAGACATCAATTTGAGATTAAAGGCCTTGCACAGTTGCACTAGCCTTATTCCTTTTCTATTCGTTCTTCTGTGTGCCGGGAACTCTCCTATAATATTCTTATAAATTCTTTCTCTCCCAATTTGTGCATTGAAATCTCTATGTGACGTTATCTGTAGGAATTTTATGGATTTCTTTTTCTAAGAGTTCCAAATACTATTCTACTTTATCCTAATTTTTCCTGTTATCCTCATTGATTGGAGCATGGGCATTGATAAGGTATAGTTTTTATTTCCACATCTTATTGTCAAGAGAGACAGCCTGTCGGAGGGTGAGAGGAAGTTTTGGACTGATTCCACTATGCGCTTGTTCACAATGAATGCAATTCCAAGGTGGGGAACATTCTTCATTACTCTCTTCCCAGTTTTTCCTTTATATATCCTAAAATCATCTGAATCTAAAATATTACTGTCTTTATATCTGGTTTCTTGAAGAGCAAGTACAAGGATTTTCTGGTCATTAAGAATTTTGGTTAGTTCTTTAGTTTTCCAACCTTCAGAAGTGAATTGATATTAAGAGTACCAAAGAAGTATTTTCGTTTTGGTCTAAGCTTGTTGTTTGGTGGATTTCCAGTAGAAGGCTCCGACTGCTTCTTGCAAGCTGTTCTGTGCTCTCCAGAATCCTCAGGCCCAGTTGCACGGCATACTGCCGTGGTGGATTGGCATTTCCGATTACCACCTGGAATAAAACTTCCGTAAGTTTGAATCATGCGTATAGATTACTTGACTGTCTTATGGAACGGTTTGTGGACCGCTCCAAGGTTAAAACTACAGTTGTGAGCTGTAGAGTTCATTTCTCAGCCGCACCTATCCTGATGTACAGACGCTGACCACATTTCCGCTCGTTCCGAGATCAGACATGTGTCGATTTACGTTATGAAAGACAGTTCTTCCACCTCCTTTGCTGTTGGGTTTTGTGGTCCCCCTCCACTGCTGAAGCTGTTGACTGTCTTTGCTTCCTCCAACACTGATCGGCTCGTCGACCTAGCTTCCCGCTGGGATTGGTTACCCAACCTTCCACTGGGTTACTCGGCTTAACAGGGGCACCTGTTGTAGGTTACGTGCTGTAGTTGGAGTGAATGAGGCTAGTTGGTTTCTCTTGATGAATCCAATATGTTATTGTTTCAGATAACAGTCAACAGCGCATTTCACTCCCATTCGACCAGTATTATTATTCGATCAGTATTGTATTATTATTAATTATTATTGCCCTGAGGACAGTGTTCAAACTCAAATTATTCATGATTATTCAGTTTTTGTTTGTATTTGTCTTCTTCCACTTGTCTTCCCAAAATCTCTTCATACGTTCACTGTGTTCGTGTTTCCTTTGTTCAGTCCATTTTGTTCCTATTTTCTTCTGTATTTTAAATTTTGTGTTCATAATTTTGTTCCTTAATTGTCCCCTTTCCCGTGTTATTTCCTTGCTGATCCCTGCATGATTCAAGTCCTCTTCTATTTCCTGGAATCAATTGGTTTTCCTGAGCGAATCATTTACCGCATCAAATATCCTCTTTGTAAGTCTGGTGCTGTTCATTCGCTGTAAATGTCCATAGAACTGTAATCTACGTCTTCTGATCATGTCTGTCAATCTATCTGTATGTTAGTATAGTTCTTAAGTTGGTCTTTTCATCCATATGCCATCTTTATATTTTTCTACAAAAAAATTTTCTAAGGATTTTGCACTCAACTTTTCTGCTTCCGTAATGGCTGAAGCTCCAATCATTGTTGTTTCTGATGCATATAATGCTTCTGGCAGTACCACTGTATTGTAATGACTGAGTCTGGCCTGTCTTGGTATATTTCTTTTGTTATAATATGACCATGTGAGTCTGTAAGCCTTCTGAAGTTTTCCGATCTTTCGGAATTTGATAGGTTGTTAGATCCTCCTACTTGTATGTATTCCCCTAGATATTTGAATTTCTCGGCTCTTTTTATCATTAGGGTTACCAGATGTCCTCTTTTACCCGGACATGTCCTCTTTTTGGACCGTAAAAATGGTCCGGGCGGGTTTTGAGATAAATCAAGGAATGTCCTCTTTTTTTTAGTTCCGTTTTACTACTGCCTGAACTTGAAAGTGTGGGAATAAAACTCTCCCATCTGTCAAAATGGTACACCCTAAAGAATTTAACCTTTATGCCAACAATGTGATATTTTATCTACTCTTTTCCTTTTCTGTTTCGGCACTGTGTCAAGATATAGTTACGATTTCTGAGCAATAGGTGGCGAGGCAATTATCGTGAAATACGAGCTGCGGGGCGGCCGGTGAAGAACATTATGTACGCAACAATGCAAACTACTTCGGCTTCTAGAATCATTGTTTTCAAACTGCTTTACTGTTAGTTGCGTTTTGGTTGTTGTGAAGTGAAGCAGTTTTACTGTTCAAGTGAAATCATGCCAAAACGCAAATGTGTCTTCAGTAACGAATTACTAAAACGATTTCCTGACTTCAGACCGGGAAGAATTAGCTCAGAGGCAGAATATCTTATCTGACCATCAGGAACATTTGTTTTCAGTTGTTAATAAAGGTAAGATTTATAACCATGGGACCGATTGTACGTAAATATCGTATGACACTGGAAATTTGCGTGTAATAGCTCAGGTTTTCTTACACTGAATAACGTATAACACGCACAATTATTAATTTGCAGGGGGGCTAGACCTAGAAGCTCACAAAAACACTGAAAAACACAAAACGCGGATACGTACTGCAGCATCTTCATCCAAAGTTGACGATTTTTTTTGCAAAAAAGGATTCCAAAATTAATGATCTGGTCCATGCAGCTGAAGGCACCCTATCTTTTCACGCAGTCAAGCATCATCAAAGTTTTAAATCAATGGACTGTACTGGAAAACTGCAGAAAGTGTTATTTACAGACTCAAATATAGCGAAAGAAATGTCATGTGCTCGCACTAAAACAGAAGCCATTATTAATTCTGTATTGTCACCTCATTCTGTTAATGCTTCTGTTGACGCTTTGGAGTGTATTTCATGTTTTGGTGTTGCAACAGACGGCAGTAACCATGGTTCTGTGAAACTGTTTCCAATTCTAATTCAATACTATGACTTTAAATCTGGGGGAATTCAAACAAAAGTGATAGAACTTAAAAGTAGTCCAAATGAAAATCTGAAACGATTGCATCTTACATATGTGATACTCTTAGAAGTAGAGGTATTAATAATAAATTTGTTGCTTTTTCTGGGGACAATACAAATACAAATTTTGGTGGGATTAGTGGACTTGGTAAGAGGTCGGGAAATAATGTTTTCGCCCATCTGAAAAACAATTTAAATGATAGATTAGTAGGATTAGGCTGCCCTGCTCATGTTTTACATAACTGCATTCAACATGGTATTGATGCAGGACTCACATTAGATGTTGATGCCATAGTATTAAAAATATTTAATTATTTTTCTGTGTACACAGTACGTACTGAAAATCTTAAGGACTTTTGTGATTTTGTAGATGTACAATATAGGGAAATTTTGTGTCATTCTAAGAGTAGGTGGCTGTCCCTTTTTCCTTGCGTTACGAGACTAATTGAGATGTATCCAGCACTGAAATCATATTTCAGTTCTCAGGGTGAAATTCCAATTCTGATTAAAATGTTTTTCCAAAATGAGCTTAGTGAAGCACGATTATGGTTTGTTCATTCTCTTATGTCATTATTTCAACATAATATTTTTGGCCCTAGAAAAAGAGAAAAATTCACTGGTAGAAATGATACATATTCTTGAGGGTGTGTTGAATGCTCTTCAGGAAAGAAAAATCCAGAATTTCAAATCTTTAAAACTAAAAGAAATTTTGAGAAAAAAAACGGGAGGAAGGTTATGGTTCTAAATGTGATATGCTAGAAGGAGAAATAGCACATGTTTATGATGCAACAATTACGTATCTTAAGAAATGGTTGGTTCAGTATCAAGAGTTTTTGGCATTTAAATGGATGGGTCTGAAGAATTCTCCCAATTTGGGAGATGTGGAACAAACAATTCTGTACCTAAATGAAAAACTTAATATTAAAATAGATGATGTAAAGTGCTTTGATCAGTTTTGCAACTTTCAGAAATTTTTGACCAACCAGACTAACGTTAATACAGATCAGTTGTCAAATGATATCTGGTGTAAATATTTCCGAGAGTCAAAGAATGGTGCTTGTTTCTCAGAACTACTAAAAATTGCGGAGTTTTTCTTTGCTATTCCCAGCCACAATGCTAGTGTAGAAAGGATTTTTTTCATTAGCAAACAGTCAGTGGACCAAAGATAGAAATAGACTCAGTGTTGAGTCTGTTAAGGGAATTATAAGTGTGCAATATAACTATAAGGATTTATCTTGTGTACAGTTTTATAATTATTTGTTGGAAAATAAGAAATTACTCTCAGAAATTGGTTCATCAAAGAAATATCTGAGTACTTCAGGGAATAATGATGAAGATGAGAAATGTACTAATGATGATTTTTTGTAGTTTATATTAAATGTGCCACAAATTGTCGTAACGTTGCATGATTTAATAAAATGAAGTAATATACTAGCTATTGTAGACGTTTCATTTGCAAAAAGTATAGTGAATTATGCATATCTTAAATATTTTAAGTGTGTAGTTATAATTTATCTTAATGCAACATCCGTAAATGAGAAACCCACAACACTTTTGCAGAATTTAGTATTAATCTAGAAATGTCCTCTTTTTTGAAGACCATCATCTGGTAACCCTATTTTTATGTTTCAAAATTTTGTGTGTTGTTTGTACGTTGTTAATTTGTTTCTTCATGAACTGCGTTTTTTCGTACGAAATTTGTAGTCCCTTTTTGGCGGCAATTTGATTTAGCTGTTCCAATGCGTCTTCTGCTTCCTGCTTATTGTTGCTGCGAATTGCCAAGCATCTGCAAATGCCAGGCATCTTATGATTGTTTTGGTATATCGTGTTCTTCCTAGCTGTATTCCTTTCACCTGTTTTTCCCATTGTTTTATAACTTTGTCCAATACCATGTGAATAAAATCTGTGATAATCCATCTCCTTGCCTGACACCCGTGCAAATTTTGAATGGTTCTGACGTTTCTCCCACAAATTTCACTTTAGACGTGGTATCAGTGAGTGTTTATTGTATGAGAACCCTTGTCTATGCCGTATTCTTTCATTATGTCAAAAAGCGTCTGTCTATGGAATCATATGCCTTCCTGAAATCCAATAATGTTACTACGGTATTTTTTGTTTGTCTTATCTTCAGGAGTGTTCTCAGATTCAAGATATGTTCGATGCGTGATCTTCCTTTTCTAAAGCCTGCCTGGTATTCACCTATTTGTGGATCTAGCCTGTCAGTAGGTCTTTGGAGAGGATTTTATAAATGATTAGCAGCAATGAGATACCTCTGTAATTGTTGGGATCCGTCTTGTCACCCTTTTTATGTAAGGGATGTATTAGTGCATATTTCCATTCTTGTGGTATTTTCTCTGTGAACCAAATATCTGAGATATTTTTATACATTTTCTTTGTGAGATTTTTCGTCTCCAAGCTTCCAGAACTCGGCAATAATGCCATCTTCTCCCGGTGCTCTGTTGTTTTTCAGTTGTTTTATGATCTCCTTTATCTCTTCGAGTGTGGGTGGTGTAGAGTCTGGATATGCTGTAGTTTCAGTCAGGGTTAATTTTCCCGTCGGTCTCTCGCAGTTGAGGAGATTGTCAAAGTATTGTGCCAGAATTTTACAGTTTGCTTTGGAATTGATTTCAAGGGACCCATCTGGCCTTTTGAAACAAACGTTTGGAGGTGTAAGGGTTTGGTAGAGGCTATACTAGCCTTTTCCAACCAAATGTCAACTTCTCCTTCACGTGGTGCACCCTGTTTGCACGGACAAGGCTCTGGCGACTGAAAGATTCCCGATATAAGGAATCACCAACTGCTTGCCAACGGCCTCCGAAAGGAGGGCAGAAGAGCGTGGAGCGGTTCAGGGCACCCTCTTGCCCTTGGGATTGGAAACGGCCCCTAAAGGCGGATGAATCAGAAATGATCAACGGCATGGGGATGCAGAAGGCAACGGGAAACCACTGCATTAAATACCCAAAGGATATCCCGAGGACATGTAATCCTCTCAAATTACATATATCATGATGGCTTCTTCCTGGGTAAAATATTCCGGAGGTAAAATAGTCCCCCAATCGGATCTCCGGGTGGGGACTGCTCAGGGAGGAGTCATCAGAATGGATAGAAACATTCTACGAGTCGGAGCGTTGAATGTTAGAAGTCTGAATAGGACAGGTAGGTTAGAAAACTTAAAAAGGGCAGATGAAACAACTTAAGTTAGATGTTGTTGGGATTAGTGAGATTAAATGGAAGGATGCACAGGATTTCTGGTCTGGGAAACACAGGATAATTAGCACAAAAGCTGTCAATGGAGTCACTGGTGTAGGATTTGTAATTAACAAGAAAGTATGGAAACGGGTGAGTTATTATGAACAGTTTAGTGACAGGATTATTTTGATGAGGTTAGAAATTAAGCCCGTCCCAACCACATTAGTACAAGTGTATATGCCAACATCACAGGAAGATGACCAAGAAATAGAAAAAATATACGCTGAAATTGAAGAATTAATCCAATATGTGAAGGGGGAGGAAAATCTAATAATCATGGGGGATTGGAATGCAATAGTGGGAGAAGGAAAAGAGGGGAATACTGTAGGAAGTTTTGGACTAGGAGAAAGAAATGAGCGAGGAAGCAGGTTGCTAGAATTTTGTGAAAGATATAATCTAGTAGTGGCAAACACACTGTTTAAGAACCACGCAAGAAGAATATACACCTGGAAACGTCCTGGGGATACAGGCAGATATCAGCTAGATTATATCATGGTCTAACAGAGATTCAGGAATCAAGTTCTAGACTGTAAAGCGTACCCAGGAGCAGACATAGACTCTGACCATCATTTGATAATAATGGAGTGCAGGCTGAAATTTAAGCCAATAAGGAAGCAGTATAAGCAGAACAGACTGGAAGTGAATAAACTGAAACAATCTAGCACGACAGAAAAATTTGAAGAAATGTTAGACTTGCGTCTAAGAAGTAACTGTGCAAGGAGCTCAACCGAGGACGAATGGAATGTATTAAAGACCGAAACATTGAAAGCTGGTAAAGAAACATTAGGCTTTAGGGAACAAGCTGCCTGAAAACCTTGGATCACAGAAGAAATTTTGGAGCTGATGCATCAGAGGAAAAGGTACAAAAATGCTCAGGATGAAGCAGGAAGAGAGCAGTACAGGCAATTTAGAAATCAAATAAATAGGAAATGCAAAATAGCAAAATAAAAATGGTTACAAGAAAGTGTGAAGAAGTAGAAAAGGAAATGGTCGTAGGTAAAGTAGATGTTGCCTACAGAAAGATCAAACAGAATTTTGGAGAAATGAAGAAAAGAGGTATGAACATTAAAACTGCCGATGGGAAACCTCTTTTAAGCTCAGAAGATAGAGCTAACCGATGGAAAGAATACATTGAGAAACTGTATGTTTGGGACGACTTGAACAATAGTGTAATGGAAAATGAAGGTGATGTCGACATTGGTGACTTAGGTGATCCTGTTTTGAGGACAGAATTTAATAAAGCTCTGAATGACTTGAAAGCAAATAAGGCAGTAGAAATTGATGAGATCTCTGCAGAACTTCTTAAATCCCTAGGAGAGGAAGGAATCGAAAGATTATTCAAGCTGATATCAAAAAGTTATGAAACAGGAGAAATTCCAACTGATTTTAATAAAAATATCATCTTCATACTTCCAAAGAAAGCACAAGCCGACAAATGTGAGAATAATCGCACCATTAGTCTAACATCACATGCTTCAAAATTACTGACCAGAATAATATACAGAAGGATGGAAAGGGTAGTAGATGAGATTGTAGGTGAAGAGCAGTTTGGGTTTAGGAAAAGTCGCGGTGCAAGGGAAGCAATTCTGTCTTTAAGATTAATACTTGAAGGACGGATTAAGAAAAACTACTTTCATGGCATTTGTTGATTTAGGAAAAGCTTTTGATAATGTTAAGTGTGACAAGATGTTCAAAATTTTAAGAAGTCAGGTCTAAAGTATCGAGATAGAAGAATACTCCCTAAACTATATAAGAATCGAGTGGCTATAATAAAGCAGAAAATCACGAGAGACATGCATCAGTTAAAAAGGGTGTGAGACAAGGTTGTAGTCTATCCCCGTTAATATTCAACTTGTATGTAGAATAAGCAATGAAGAAAGTCAAAGAAAAATTTCCATGTGGCATAAGTTTTCAGAGAGAAAAAATCAGTATGCTACGATTAGCTGATGACATTGTCTTGTTCGCAGAGTGGGCTGAGGATATTGAGAAGTTACTGAATGGCATGAACAAAATACTGAAGGAAGATTTTGGACTTAATATAAATCAAAGCAAGACTAAAGTGATGAAATGTCGCAGAAATGATATCAATACTAGTAGATTAAATATAAAAATAGAATCGGATGCAATAGGAGAAGTAAGCGAATTCTGTTACTTGGGAAGTAAAATTACAACCGACGGCCGAAGCAGGAATGATGTTAAAAACAAAACAGCACTTGCAAAAAGAGCCTTCATGAAAATGAGAAACCTTTTAGTTTCAAATATTGATCTAGGAATTAGAAAGAACTTTTTAAAACTCTTTGTGTGGAGCACAGCACTTTATGGTAGCGAAACATGGACTTTAGGAATACCGGAAATAAAGAAAATTGAAGCATTTGAAATGTGGTGCTACAGAAGAATGCTGAAAATTAAGTGGACAGACAAAGTAAGAAATGAACAAGTTTTGGAAATGATGGGTGAGAAAAGATGTTTGTGGAAAAAGATTAAGATAGAAGAGACAGGCTGGTAGGTCATATTTTGAGACATGCTGGATTGGTTAATTTGTTAGTGGAGGGAACAGTCGAAGGTAAGAACTGTAGAGGAAGACAGAGATTAGAATATATGAAACAGATAATTGAGGACGTGGGCTGTAAGTGGTATGTAGAAATGAGGAGGTTAGCACAGGATAGGAAAGGATGGAGGATTGCATCAAACTAGTCGAAAGACTGACGACATCTGTAATATTTTCTTTGAAAGTTCTGTAGAAATTTCTTGCATTATTTCTTTTGAACTCTTACTGAATCTCTTGTATTCTTTTTCTGTTGTATGAACTTTTTCTTTTCTAATTTATTTTGATGTTTGTTTCTGGACTGTGTGAAATTGCTGCCGTGTTTCTGTTGTTCTGTTACTATTGAATTTAGTCCACGCCTTGGTTCAATTGCCTCGTCACACTTCATTTTCCACCATCTATATCTGCGTTTTCTAGGAGGTTGTCCCCAACGCATTGCCTTTTGTGAGATCTTTCCAATTTTCTGTTGTATTTTGATTAATTTCTTTCATGACCTTTTCTCTGTTTTTATTCAGATATTCTGGGTCTGTTGTGCTGATTACAGTCTTCTTTGTTGTTTTTCCTATTTCTTGGGATTGGCCTAATCTTTACTTGTAACAAGTGAAGAATCCTTTACACGTTCTCACATTTAAAATTTCTCTTCTGCTTTTGTTTGATATGGCTACGTGGTTCATCTGAAATTCTCCCCATAAGTAGCTTGGTGAGATCCAGGTCGTAAAATTCCGTCTGAGTTTCTGGAAATTGCGTTGATATTTTTGAGGTCGAAGTTCTGACAGTCCTTTATAAGGTGTTCTCCAAATTTGTTAGTACGATTACGTGCTGTATATGGGCCGACTATTAATTACAAGTCCATCATATCTTGAATTACAATCTGATTTAGTGTCAGAAGAGTAATTATAACAGGAAAAAAAAAACTGCCTGCGAGAGAGATGGTGAATATTGTGGACCTTTTGACAGATGTACAGTACAGTACCCGCCTCAGTGTGCAAACATCCTATTATACAAAACGCTAACGTGTGGTCTGCGTGCGTCGTCTATAGCTACTTCACGGATTGGCTACAGAACGGTCACGTGACAGACGTCACTCGCCAATCAACAGCCACCATATTGTATTCCTTCTTTCATGTCGCGTTTTGTTTATTTACTACAGTTAGATGCAGAAACTCATATAAGAAGAAGAAGATTCAATATTTAAGCTATTTTACCTGTATCAGTTAGACGCAGATATTCATGTAAGGAGAAGAGGATTCAATATTTACGCTATTTTATCTGCATCAGTGATAAGGACCATAACCTAAGAATTTTTTAGGCAGAAGGTAAGAAACAAAGAAGTTTATTAAAAACTAGGAGTAACGTACGTAATGCGAAATGTATTAGTCAAATAAATAACAGTTATCCGTTTTCGAAATTATAGTCCCCGTCATATGAAGTGAAATGCATTTATTTATTTTAAAATATTAACCAAATACTCTGATAATCTAACCAGAGTAACGTATTCATATAACGAAAGATATAATCTTTTTCTGAATAAATTCCTACTACCATTATAGATGCATATCCTTAATATTTGATACATGTGTTAGCTATTAAATGCGATTTAAGATAACCTTTTTATTAGATTTAAATCAACTGTATAAGCCATGTGACACTCGCAATTCAACAACGATATTACTGCCGCAAAACAGCAGTGAGCGGAGATATTAGAAATACGGAGAGCAGGTGAAAAAAATAATGCGAGGCAATTATATGTCACGAAGTTACAATTAGTACATTCCTTTAAATTTACATATTGCTTTTTATTCATGTAAATGTAAGGAGAAGGGTATTTATTCTATGTTTACATTATATTACCTGTATCAGTTAGATGATGAGAAACAATGAAGTTAATTCAAAACTCAGAGAAATGTACGCATCGCGAAATATATCCACCCACATAAATGACCGTTATTTGTTTTTGATATTATAGTAAAATTAAAGTAAAATGAATTTATTTAAATAAATCATAGTAAAATACCCCGATAATCTAACCACAGTATGGTACCCTTATCACGAAAATATCATTAAAAATGGTTGATATTTGCTTTTCCATACAAGTTTTTCCAGAATAAATCCAGACTACCGCCATAGGTGCTGCCTGTCGTTATTCATATGAGGGTAATAAAAGCTATTTTTCGAATGCAACGTTGTGGAGGTTGTGGCTAAGTAGACCAGATTCGTAACTGAAACATTTTGTTGCAGCATAATTCGCTCTGAAATCAGTTTTACAAACCATTTAAACTGCTTTCATAAGCGCCATGTTACTGAACGTATTAATTAATGCGGGTGAAAGTAGTTCCATACCTATCGTGCTGAATTGTGCCTGGACCAGGAATAAAACTGATATTACATGGACAGCAAAAGTTTTCGGGAATCCTAAATGGTTTTTAATTTTATTGGTTCTATACTTCCGTCGTCATTAATTCAGTAGAAGTTACTGCAATATTGCTATGTGAACAGCAAATCAAATATTTAGAACAGTACAAAATCAAAGAACTTATCATTACGTAATAACAATTCCGTATAATTAACCCACTGCAAAAAAAGGAACTGCCAGAATATGGCGTTCAAACCGTCATTTTTGACGGGCTCGAAGCTAGTCACGCATAAACTAACCAATGAATGTCAACAAAAATACGTATGTAGGATATCCATTTATTCCGGCCAGTTATTTGGTTCGAGGATGAAACTGTAAACTTTGGAATTTTTGTCTGTACGCATCATACAAACACTAACGAAAGGATTTCTACTAAACTGCGTATAATGATAGCTTACGTTATCGATTATCAGATGATACTTTTATTTCGATAAATTACGTAGTTACTATTATACAGAGGCAATAACCGTAAGTTTTGTAATCTTTGTCTGCCCACGCATCATGCAAAACTGAAGAACTTACTGATAGCTTATAGGATCCATAATCATATAAGATACTTTTTATCCCAGTCCTCGATGATACAGAATCAAAAACCGCAATTTGTATGAGTATGTTCACGCACGTTGCAAAAAATAAACATGAGATTTAAAAGAAACTTTCACATGTACTGTAATATAAGTTACTTTTTATAATCCCCTAAGAAATCATTGTTTGAGATTTTAATGAAATATGGCAGAGTGTTAGTTTACAGACAAACAAGTTCACACAGTAATAGTCATAAAATCTATGCAAGCAAGGAAATAAGCAATGTTTGTTTCTACCATTGTGTGAGTGCGTATAGCACTCTTACTTCGACGTAGAAGGAAATATTTCACTTACTTGGCAAGAAATGGCAACGTGAAACCTTTATACGCGTTAACGGTGCTTTCAAATAAGTCAAACCGTAACAGATTGATTTTTCGATACAATTATATGATAGTTTATAAACATACTATCCTCAATGCCCGTGGGTTGAACGGAGTGATCTGGCAAGTCATTTTTTCGCAGCTGCTTAGCTAATAGAATTGTTATTAAATAACGCTCAATGCAACTCCTTGTGCCTCATGCCGTAGTAAAAAGTTTCAGTTGTCGCCCTGAACAAAGCTGCATTTCAACCTAACCATGAACGCTGCTAATACTGCTGCTACGAAATCAATGCCCCAATCACACGCGAATTAATGCATTAAATCTCAGTTTAGTTTCACCATGCATCTAGATATAAACTTGACCCAAAATCTTCACGGGCTGTTACATCTTTCTTTTTCGTTACCTGTGATTCACATCTATATTACAACATTTGAACGGGTGACACAATTTGAACTACATACATGTGACTGAAATAATAACCTCAGTAATGTGGAGACGGTGAAATCAAAGGAATATAAAAATAAATCTTAATAACTTACGATACGCGACGTAATATAAGTTTAAATTCTGGTACAGGCCGCATAAATTTGAACTACTTTCATCTGCACAAAGTTATGTTTGCAGCAACATGAAAGTAACTTAATTTAAATATAAAAAACCCTCATGCTCTCTGCTTTATAGTTAGATACTAATTATTATTCTGACTCAGGCTAAATTTAAATCTAATCAAAACTTGCGCTAATATTGCTGTTCGTAAATTAGGTATTTTATCTTATATATGTACAGGCTATAATGAGCATAACCTCCAGTTATCAGCAATAGCTTTGGCCGCAGTTATTTCGCAAACGAGGGATGGAAGCGTGACGACAAAGCGTGACAGTACAATGATATTTTATTAGTATTGATGATTGATTAATAAACTGATCTGTTCGTGCAGGCGCCAGGCAGCAGGATTTCAAAAATTGTTCACAGAGAAACTTTGTTAATAAAGCGTGGCTATGGTTCATCCAAACCATAAAATCTTCCAAAGTAGGGGCGGTTTAACGTGTTTGAAAAAAAAAATCAAGCGGACCGACATCCTTAAGATATTCACATATAAATGAAATTTATAAAGAAAGGAGGAGAAAAAATTTCTTCGGTAGTTTATCATTCACTTAACAGCGTAAATCTCAAATTCCATGTATAAGAAATCGCGAGCAGAATTATAATACAAACTGCAACTTTAATATTTTCTTTAATCTTGCGTGCTTATATTATGGTGGCAGAATTTCTACTGAGCACATTTTCAGTCTCTGCTGTGGCGATATTCCACGAAGGTGGGACGTTTTACTGTGTCTAGGAGGCATTTTCAATAATACTTATTAGATTACTTTTTCTTCTAAATTATTATTCGTAATAATAATTATAACTTATTATCAAATTTAACAATTATGAATAAATACTTGTAATTATTCTTAAATCTTATTTAATGGAGGAAATAGGCGGGGAGAATATTACCTTAATGAGTCAAATCCCAAGTGAATTAAAAAACAATATTATCTCACAGTTTATTAATCTCTTTCGAAATCAAAATGCCAATTGAATATTTTTTGGTATCAAAATTTAGAATGGGTAAACAATTAAATCATGTTTTAAAATGTCATTATTGTCAAGACCTGCAAGCTTTCCGCCCAAATAGTAATACAGTAGTAATTTACCCAGTCTGCCCTCGAAGAACCATGTCGGTTATTAACCCTAGAACTACATACTGGGGTACATATCTAGCCCAGATAAACTTTAAGTTTCTAAGTTAGTATGTGACATTATTTTATATGTATCAAATTTATCTTTTATTTTACATTTTGAATGAGAGAAACAGAAATATATTTTTTAAAACCAATATTGTACGGATTTTAATTTGACTTTTCCATAGATCACAATACCAATTTTTTTGTTTTAAATTTCAGAGTCCCAAATAAATAGAATTTTTTGGCGAAACATCATGATGGTATTTTTTTCTCAAAGCTTTATACATCGTCTTTAAAATCACGTTTGAAATTTGAGAAGCGGTTGCTTAGAAAAATAGTTATAATTTGTTTGGTTGTTAAATGACGGTTTCACCGTTTCTTAGCCCTTTTAGCTATTTAAACCTTCATAAAATTGATATTACTCTTTAATATTCTCCTCAGCATGAAGGAACAAAAGAATTGATGCCCATGTAAGTCAGATTACTGCCTTCAGAACGATTTTAAGAACAAAAAACCCATGGGTTAAATATTGACCCCAGTTTGTAGTTTACAGACAAAAATATGGGTTAACGATCTGGCTTCGCATTGGGGAGGATGTCGGTTCGAAACGCCGTCCGGGCATCCAGATTTGGATTTTCCATGGTTTCCCCAAATCACTCCTGGCGAATGCCGGGATCTTTCTTCAAAAGGCCATGGCCGAATTCCTTCCAGTTCCTTATCCCCAGTACCATCCCACCTCTAATGACCACGACGTCGATGAGGCGTAAAGCCGTAAATAAAAAACAGTCCACTCTCTTCCTTCCCTTGTTCGCTGCTATTTCTCTTCGAACTGAAGGCGGTGTTGTTCCTGAGAGGCGGCGGTACAGCGATTGGATTGTAGTGGCTTTTAAACAGCCTTATATGATTCTGTAGGTGGCGCTGCGTCCACCTGTCTGGCAGTTCAGTTCTACCATACGGGACACGCATACTCTGCTGCCGAACAACACAGTACTGAGCCTAAAGTTCGGACGGTTTTCCCCTTCTGATCCAGCCAGTTTGTCAATGCCGGAATTTACTTTATTATTGTTATTGAAAATATTGGGATATTAGGTGGATAAGACAGTAAGTTATACATCGGGACGACTTGATAGGCACGAGTTGCAGTGTCGGCAGAGCTTGTTTGTTCATCAAACCGCTGATATGCTTAGTACGAAATGCCGATCACTGACGTCAATAGAGGTCTTCCTCAGAGCTGCACGAGCAATACTCGCTCTGAGTATAGCGACAGTCATGGGTTAAATGACATCTTTAGCCGCTCTCACCAGTTAGCTTTGCCTGCCAGTATGTCTTTACAAGCCAGAAACTGATATATTTTATCCAACTTAGCATTATGTTTACTTGCCAGAATCGACGCTAGCTCGGAACTCGTCCTTGTAGCAATCACTGTATTATGCAACTGTTAGTGATCAATTAAAGAAGATTTTATCAGTTAAATATTTTCGTTCCATTGCTAGAATTAGTGGTCATTTCCGCTTGCACCTGCTATTATCTTGCAAACTGCTAATTATTATAATCACCGGCTCTGTACCGGAAATATGGATGGTGTCAGCCTGACTCAATAGTAACATTAGATAGCCCTCAAGACAAGAAGTACGAAGAAGCATCAAGACGACAGGTTAGATTTGTGGTGATCTAAAAAATTCACCACATGTTTTATTAGAAAGGACGATTAAAAATGCAAAGATCTGCATTTAGTGAATATGATTACAGCCATCGAATTCGGTGACAAAGGACTCCTTTAGGTTGGTGCCGGCTTGTCGGCTGGCTACAATAGTAAGACCTTGAAGAATGTCCGTTCAGAGAAGAGTCTACCTCCCTGCATGCTCATGCTTCCATGAGAGGGGACATTGCGGCAGAACGTGGCAGGTGCCGGGCAGTGCTGTTTGCTGCGAAAAGTATTTATTTGTATGTGTGGATGCTGCAGCACCAGTGAGGACTTCACATGGTAATGTACCATCCCTTCTGACTGAAAAGTGTTGACATTTCGCTGCCATAGTGATTTAAAAGCCCAGTACGACCCTGAGAGCAGTGAAAATTGCTAATTGCGTCTCCTCCCAACATATATTTGACTTCAGTGAGCTACCCGTGGAACTTGTTGAATTATTGATAAACGAATGTTACTCCTTCTGGTACAGAACTCCAGAATCCATCCTTAAATATCATGTATGTCAATTTTGTAAAACTTCATATTTAAATATGTTTCAATAGTTTATGCTAGAATAAAATTCGATGGTTTTAAATAAATTCTTCATTCTAACATTCAAATGTAAGGCAAAACTCTGTTACTTTAATCTTCCTCTTTTGGAATGGCGCTCTTGGAATTATTTTCATAGTAAGAGCTCATTAAGAGACGAGAGTAGCAGATTAGACCGTCGAAGAAGATAGAAGACGAAAACAATAGTAGAAATCCTTCAGGTCAGTCAACTAAAAGCCCACAAACATAGCCAATCAACAGTCAAACCATTCGTCCTATTTTTATGGAGATTATCTCTGATGGAATTTTTCTGCTTGGAATTATTGTGATTGCTGATGTGGTGTTACTTGAGGTAGCGACTGCGGTGTCGTCTCCCAGGAAGCAGCCGACGAGGCGGTGGAGTAGGCGGGGCCGGTGACGTAGACGAGTGCCGTCAGAGGCTGCGGGCGGCACTCGGGCACTTGTTGTTTACCGCCGGGCTGGACGCTAACTGGAACAGAGAGCAGGGCATTATCCCGCCGTTGCAGCTCCTGAAACATTCACCCCGCCCGTAATTAGTCCTCGCCAAGCCATGCGTTAAGCGCACTCGCGTCAATAATGCAAGGCGCCGGCTATCCCGGGGTACACGCCCGTCCTCTGCAAACTGGAACACTGTCGGGCGAAATAAGGCAACATAAGCTGAGGTTGCTTAAAACAAACCTAACCTTAGTTTTCAACCAGGAGCTAGTGTTAACTCTTCCGGTTTCTTTTATATATTTTTTGTACTATAATGCTGTCTCTTACCTTAAGTTATGTCTTCCCCCGTATATACGCTTTGTTTTCGTCACGTTGTAGCTTTACTAATCTAAATATGGAGAGGTGAATGAAACAATGCTACGTGCCTGTCCACTGTTCATATAACACAAGTTTGATAGACGACTGCTTCGTTTGTTACAACTTCTATCCTCGTCTTATTAATAAGTTCAGTTTTCAGTCGGCAGCCTGTGATCTATCCTAGACCATAAGAAAGGATTGGGATCATACACAAATGATAACATCGAAGTCCAGTCTGGTTAATAACATTGTTTAGAAACACTATACCTCTGTTTATGTTATCGACTAAATTTACCAATAGTTATCGGCACCTACGCCAGTCCCTTAAGACATGGATCTACAATAAAAAACTCATAAAACGGCCATTAATTTAATCATAAAATCAGCGCTGTCTTCTGGCATCTATTTAGTGAATAGACTTTTATAGTAGCAATGCAGTCACATGTTCGTATCCCGAAAAAAATAACAACAGAATTTTGTTTGTCTACATGGCTGTTAGAAAGTTTGGATTATGGCTTGTACTCGGTTATATCCTTATACAGTTGGATTACGGCAAGACTGCCCAACCAATTTTGGAGATGGCCACAATTTCGATTCTACGGGCCACATAATAGACATGCCTATAGTTGCAAATAGATATTTTAATATAGCAAAGATATAAGTAATACAGTTTGCTTATAATCTAGAAGTAAAAAAACGTCAATGAGATCTTTGCAGAGGTTTTTGAGCTAGCATATTTTAGACCGCCGCGGGTCTGAGGTTGGGCAGCTTTGGATTACGGTATCCATTTTATGTGAAAAACTTTGACTAATTTATTTTTTGGTATAATATCCATAACTCAGATAGAATCGAACTATTGAAATTCTGCGTGTGGGTCACCTGTCGTACCGTCTGGAGCTCAGGTGGTCCGCAGACCACAGACTGAGAAAAGCCATTCTAGAACCTTGACACACTTCCACAGAATAACTATGGTGGGTAGATTAGGGGAGCATTCCTGGTTTATTATTGAATCAGCGTATGAATTTTCACAAATATTTCAGTATGTTTACATTATCTTCATAAAAAAACCATCTTATGACAGCTTCTTGTTTTCGAGTGAAAGATTTCTTCCAGGTGGCCTACTTTTCGAAAATGTTTCCTGAAAATTTCTTACATAACCTTTTGACATACCTAGATCTCGAATAGAATATAACTGAGGAATTTACCTTAAATGTACCTTTACACCGATATCTGTGGCTAGTTACCAGTTTTAACTTCAATTTAGCTTCGTACAATCTGAAAGAGAATACTTATCCCTCGAAGACTTCATAGTTTGCCTGCTTTATTCTCTCAATACTGATTTAGTCTCCGCTCAACTGTAATCAACGTAGTCAATCTTCCGTCGTACAAATTTTAAAAACCCAAACTTCCATAGAACTATCCTGTAGGCATTTCATCTTCAGATGAATCTAGTAGTGTCTATCATACTTTTATTCAGTTTTTATGATCATTAAAAGTCTTATGTCAACCATCTTGTGTTGCCTCGTTCACGCTCATCTCTTTATTCCATGGAGTCGGTCAATCTATATCGCAGCACCTTGGCTCAAATATTCACTTATGTTAACGTTCATTATTATTCAGTTAATGTGTTACATCAAATACATTACCAACATCGCCTCATTCTGTCTATAGTGAAAAAAAATTATTGCATTTTTTTTATATAATCGTAGTGCTAAATATCAGTAGTAACTAGTAAATGGTTGACCAGTAACATTGAGGTCATGAATTCAATTCTGTTATTTATTTTTTTTTTCTAAAACAAAAATTATCAAGAATTTAACCATCTTAAATGTAAATAAATGTCATTTCAGTACAATTTTCTGTTATGCGAAACTTCACACAGATTTTTTTTCTGTATTCGGCTCAAAATATTTGGAATTCATTGGTATTTACGTACATTTTATGCATATTTTCTGCGCATCACTATTCATAATTTTTTGCTGGCGGTTTTAATTATAAAATCAGTTGATACGTAAAATTCACGGCCCTCCACGCATTCTGTTACTTTATTCAAATAACTTTTCTTCAAAAAAGGGTAACAAATATCATTGATTATTATCAGTTGTGACAAGGTTTTTAAGTATCGTTGTTATAGAAACGGGATCACTCAACTGATCGGAAATTGAAAGATAAATCATAGTGTGGCATTTTGTGTTGAATTAATATCTCGTTGAGTTTTATTCAGGCATGAAGATTTTGAAATTTTAAATGAAATAAAATGACTACAGATCGTTCGAGTAGAATACGGAATATGTGCGAAGCTACTTATTGCTCTCAGTTTTCAAAAAATTATTCGTGAAGACTTGGAATAGCTCAGACACGCAACATGATGATGTGCAAGGCAGGGAAATTCTTTCCAGAAATTACTCACATACTTTTTTATATCTTTTTTTTTATCTACATTCTCAACTTCTCTATACACCCCACCATTCCATTTTCTGTAGTTCTTTGCGTGATGCTGATAAACTATTTAATTGTTTGCTAGCTGATTTGTCTTCTCGAAAAGTCTGTCCGAAATTGGACTGAACTGCGTTTTTTAGGGCGTTTTCGGCAATCATCGAGTTAAATGCTGGATCGGTCCCCCCATCTCCGCCTCATGAACATAATACGTTTTTCACAGAGATTATAGTTACACAATCCGTAGACGGATGGAAACACAATATTTCTCCTGTAGACTAATGCTCCAGATCTGCCGCGGTTCTTTCACTGGTTGGACTCCTGTCCCCCACTCTTATCATTTCACACCGGACGCCTATGAAACAATGCAAGCGTAACAATCACTTTTCATTGTGGTACCTAAACCTGCTATGATTTTCCTCTAGAAAAACAGATCCTGTGGATTATTTTCCAACTTGTGGAAATTTGTTATATACCATCGTTGAAATTTTTCTCCCAACCAAAATAAATTTTATCTTCCTGCTCATCTTAATTTTGAGGTATTTACCAGCAGTCGGGTAAGCTTTTGCTTTTCACTAAACGTGTATATAACACCGAGCAGTCAAATTGCCAGTTTCCGTTTTCACCAGCGTGTTGGTGCTGCGGTATTAAAAAAAAAAGTAGCTACAAGTACTTATTAATATTTTAACAATTTTTTGTAGAATTATTTAAAAGTATTTATAATTTATCCCGTCATGTTGTCTTCGAATTAGTATCTATATATTTTCTTTTGCCGTTTTCTTCGTGTGTTTCCAAACATTGCACGAATATTCCTAATAAAATGAGAACTGACACTATATATGGTTCTCATCTATACAATTCCCTTTATCGCGAATTTGCCTTTAAAATTTTAAGTCTACAATAATCAAGTGTGTGTGAAAAAGCCAGTTACATATATATCACTAAAACCATCGTTTCAATTAAATTTGCTAAATTTTTTGCAGGTGACTCTAAAATCTGCAATATTAAATTGAGACTAGCTTTTGTGTGACACGTAACAGATAAAAATAGCTACTATCGTACATTTCGCTCTGTGAGATTCTGCAATTCTTATTCATTTATACGACCTTAATGCAATGAAGTGTCGATTAACATTGATAAGTTCCAGACCTCAAATACATTGGCGATCCTATCGATAGACCAGAAAATACTGAATATTACGAAAATTCTGTGATCGCCACTGGCGGCAATATAAGTTTTCCGCTGCATTCAAAAAACTTATTTATCATTCTAACACTGTATGCTGTAGGAAGCTTGATCATCCCCGTGTATTGCTCGTTCGAGTAACGATTATGTGTAAGCGAAGCCTAATTAGATCTTTGGAGCAATCCGAGTAGCCAGTTGTGTAGGCGCCTGCGCGACCATAATTATGCGGCGCATATCTCACGCATTCTCCGAATTGCAGTTTGGATGCCAGTCAAATTATTATTGCAGCCTACTGATAGATTCCACTGTCACATTCCAGTTTGATTTATTTCTAACGTCGCAATAATAGCGTCGCGCGGTTATGAAATTTCCGCTTGCAATTCCACATTCATTGTACCTGTGGTCACTCGCGCGTTTGTGGAATTGAATTGCTGGTTTGAATTAACCTGACTGCTACGAGGTTGGCTCTCCAAGACACTTTTTAATATGAGAAATTCACTAAATTGTATTAAACTGAAATTGTTGCAAACATTTTGTTTACATCACAACCCCATAATTTACTTTATGTTTAAAATATTTTTATTTTGTAGACCACTCTAACGTAGTGTCGAAATCACGTTTCTTATATTAATTTTCCTTCACACAATTTTCAAATATTCGGTTTGAATTGTTTGTATGCGTTATTAACGATTTTTTTTTTTTTGGCTTGTCACTCTCTCTGCAGGTTTGATTGAATCCTTCATTTCTTCCTATGTTGCGCTAGCCTCTTCATCTCAATATTATAACCTTATATCCTAGGTCCTCAACTAGTCGCTTCATATATTATAGTCTCTGTCTTCCTATACAGTTCTTAGTTTCGACTGATCCCTCCACTATGAAATCAAGCAATCCCACATGTTTTAAAATGTGTCCCACCATCCTCTCTCTTCTCTACGTAAGAATCTTCCACGAACTTCTTTTGTCACCTTCTATTCCCAAAACAAATTCATGTAATTTATAGCAACACATTTCAAATTCTTCAATTTTTCTACTTTCTGGTATTCAATTTTGAATATAACACTCAAAATAATTTTTATACACATAGCAAGTAAAACTACTCACAATTTGAATTAACATAGAACAGCCAGCAATATCTTGGTATTTTGATTAAAATTTACGGTTTGCTAAATGAGATTGGTGTCCAGAGAAGTAATCTATAACGTTGTTTCGTTAACAGCAAGTGTATCCTCCATCGTTTATCTAAGAATCCCTCGAAAGCTAAAATGAGAGAAGGGTGTTGAAGTCATTCTTTTATAATCGCATTAACACTTTTATAGTTTTGCTGTTTTATTTGTGAATGAGCTAAATTTGTTCAATTATAGTATTTTTTTTAACTAAACTAACAGCATTAATATTTTCCTCTGAGGGTTAACACTATTATGAAATTGTTGACACGTTATACTAAAACTTTTCCAATAATGATCCAAAACATTAATTTTTCAAACGTTGATAAATATTAAATAATATAAGTATATTAAAAATGGGATAAAATTTTTCCGGGAGATCGAAAAGTTCGTGTTTTCTCAAGCTTCCGTGGCCATCTTTGTAATAATCACTGAATTTTCCTGGAATTTCGCGTTGTTTATTTGCATTTCTAAGCTTTCGGCTGCCATGTTGCAGAAATTTTGGAGAATACGAGCGCCTTCAATCACGTTTGGTGTTAGTTGCTAGGTAAACAATTGTAGTATCTCTGACGACGGCTTAAGCATATCAACCCAAAGCTTAGAAATGCAATACTTAACGCGGCATTCGTCGAAAATCCAGTTATTATTAAAAAGTTCCTGAACTGATTGAGTTGCATTCAAATTTTTGCTTCTAAAATTGTACTTTCACAATCCTTTTCAAATTCATAAAAATACAGCTGTCGACTGTTACACAGGTGTTAATAAGTACCTCGCAGCTGTCGACTGTTATGCAGGTATTAATGAGTACCTCACACTGTCGACTGTTACGCAGGTATTAATGAGTCCCTGACAGCTGTCGACTGTTACGCAAGTGATAATGAGTTCCTCACAGCTGTCTTTTCTTCTTATTTATCTGCTTAACGTCTCTCTAACAGCGAGGTCTTTAGAGACGGGAAAGGATGGGGGGGCAAGGAATGGGAAGGAATTCGGCCATGGCCTTTTGAAGGAAGCATCCCGGAATTTGGCTGGAGTGATTTGGGAAACCATGGAAAGCCCAAATCTGGATGCCCGGACGGGGATTCGAACCGCCGTCCTCCCGAATGCAAGGCCAGAACTCACAGCGGTCGACTGTTACGCAGGTGTTAATGAGTACCTCACAGCTGGCTTTGTGGGCGTCCAATAATTATTAGTTGATGTGTTTTTTCTGAAATTTTAACCTCCTCCCTTTTGGTGTTGTATGGTGAGATATAGTTTTATTTCCCTCCCCCCTCCTCCTCCACCCCACCAACGTGAGATAGACCTCGTAATTTTGGAGACTTTTACTGTTCTTTGATGGGCAGCAGCGTGATATACAAACATTACGTGAGATTTCTATCGATCTCCGGCTAGTTGAGATTTGATAAGATTCTGCCGAATCCTACACGTAACTAATGGACGCCCCCTTACTTGCTGTTTCTGCTGCAGGAACGAACACGGTGGGTTCTACAATAGTTAAATTATTGTTGTAAAGATTAATATTTTAGAAAAATGGAAATTAAATTTTCTTTTAGTAATGGAAGCAGTTGACAATTTTCACTGGCAAAACAGTAGTGATTCATTTAGATCAATAAATTAACAAAAATAATGATGCAGACCACAAACTTATATGGGCTTAATTTTTTTACCTGTATGTATATTATTAACGGGGTGTAAGGGTTTGGGAGAGACAATACTAGTCTTTTCCAACCAAATGTCAACCTCTCCTTCACGTGGTGCACCCTGTTTGCACGGACGAGGCTCTGGCGACTGAAAGATTCCCGGTATAAGGAGTCACCCACTGCTTGCCAACGGCCTCTGAAAAGGAGGGCGGAAGAGCGGGGAGCGGTTCAGGGCACCCTCTTGCCCTTGGGGTTGGAAACGGCCCCTAAAGGCGGATGAATCAGAAATGATCAACGGCATGGGATGCAGAAGGCAACGGGAAACCACTGCATTAAAGACCCAAAGGGTATCCCGAGGACATGTAATCCTCTCAAATTACATATATCATGATGGCTTCTTCCTGGGTAAAATATTCCGGAGGTAAAATAGTCCCCCAATCGGATCTCCGGGTGGGGACTGCTCAGGGAGGAGTCATCAGAATGGATAGAAACATTCTACGAGTCGGAGCGTGGAATGTTAGAAGTCTGAATAGGGCAGGTAGGTTAGAAAACTTAAAAAGGGAGATGGAACAACTTAAGTTAGATGTTGTTGGGATTAGTGAGATTAAATGGAAGGACGCACAGGATTTCTGGTCTGGGGAACACAGGATAATTAGCACACAAGCTGTCAATGGAGTCACTGGTGTAGGATTTGTAATGAACAAGAAAGTAGGGAAACGGGTTAGTTATTATGAACAATTTAGTGACAGGATTATTTTGATGAGGTTAGAAACTAAGCCCGTCCCAACCACATTAGTACAAGTATATATGCCAACGTCACAGGAAGATGACGAAGAAATAGAAAAAATATACGCTGAAATTGAAGAATTAATCCAATATGTGAAAGGGGAGGAAAATCTAATAATCATGGGTGATTGGAATGCAATAGTGGGAGAAGGAAAAGAGGGGAATACTGTAGGAAGTTTTGGTCTAGGAGAAAGAAATGAGCGAGGAAGCAGGTTGCTAGAATTTTGTGAAAGATATAAGCTAGTAGTGGCGAACACACTGTTTAAGAACCATGCAAGAAGAATATACACCTGGAAACGTCCTGGGGATACAGGCAGATATCAGCTAGATTATATCATGGTCAAACAGAGATTCAGGAATCAAGTTCTAGACTGTAAAGCGTACCCAGGAGCAGACATAGACTCGGACCATAATTTGATAGTAATGAAGTGCAGGCTGAAATTCAAGCGAATAAGGAAGCAGCATAAGCAGAACAGACTGGAAGTGAATAAACTGAAACAATCTAGCACAAGAGAAAAATTTGCAGAAATGGTAGACTTAGGTCTAAGAAGTAACTGTGAAAGGAGCTCAACCGAGGACGAATGGAATGCATTAAAGACCGAAATAATGAAAGCTGGCAAAGAAACCTTAGGCTTTAGGGAACAAGCTGCCCGAAAACCTTGGATCACAGAAGAAATTTTGCAGCTGATCGATCAGAGGAGAAGGTACAAAAATGCTCAGGATGAAGCAGGAAAAGAGCAGTACAGGCAATTTAGAAATCAAATAAATAGGAAATGCAAAATAGCAAAAGAAAAATGGCTACAAGGAAAAGTGTGAAGAAGTAGAAAAGGAAATGGTCAGTAGGAAAAGTAGATGTTGCATATAGAAAGATCAAACAGAATTTTGGAGAAATGAAGAAAAGAGGTATGAACATTAAAGCTGCCGATGGGAAACCTCTTTTAAGGTCAGAAGATAGAGCTAACAGATGGAAGGAATACATTGAGAAACTGTATGTTGGGGACGACTTGAGCAATAGTGTATTGGAAAAGGAAGGCGATGTCGACATGGATGACTTAGGAGATCCTGTTTTGAGGACAGAATTTAATAAAGCTCTGAATGACTTGAAAGCAAATAAGGCAGTTGGAATTGATGAGATCCCTGCAGAACTTCTTAAATCTCTAGGAGAGGAAGGAATCGAAAGATTATTCAAGCTGATATCAAAAAGTTATGAAACAGGAGAAATTCCAACTGATTTTAATAAAAATATCATCTTCACACTTCCAAAGAAAGCACAAGCTGACAAATGTGAGAATTATCGCACAATTAGTCTAACATCACATGCTTCAAAATTACTGACCAGAATAATATACAGAAGGATGGAAAGGGTAGTAGAAGAGATAGTAGGTGAAGATCAGTTTGGGTTTAGGAAAAATCGCGGTACAAGGGAAGCAATTCTGTCTTTAAGATTAATACTTGAAGGGCGGATCAAGAAAAACAAAGATACTTTTATGGCATTTGTTGATTTAGAAAAAGCTTTTGATAATGTTAGGTGGGACAAGATGTTCAAAATTTCTAAAGAAGTCAGGTCTAAAGTATCGAGATAGAAGAATACTCTATAAACTATATAAGAATCAAGTGGCTGTGATAAAAGTAGAGAATCACGAGAGACATGCATCAGTTAAAAAGGGTGTGAGACAAGGTTGTAGTCTATCCCCGTTAATATTCAACTTGTATGTAGAAGAAGCAATGAAGAAAGTCAAAGAAAAATTTCCATGTGGCATAAGTTTTCAGGGAGAAAAAAATCAGTATGCTACGATTTGCTGACGACATTGTCTTATTAGCAGAGAGGGCTGAGGATATTGAGAAGTTATTGAATGGCATGAACAAAATACTGAAGGAAGATTTTGGACTGAATATAAATCAAAGTAAAAACAAAAGTGATGAAATGTAGCAGAAATGACACCAATACTAGCAGATTAAATATAAAAATAGGATCTGATGCAATAGGAGAAGTGAGTGAGTTCTGTTACTTGGGAAGCAAAATTACAACCGATGGCCGAAGCAGGAATGATGTTAAAAGCAGAATAGCACTAGCAAAAATAGCCTTCATGAAAAAGAGAAACCTTTTAGTTTCAAATATTGATCTAGGAATTAGAAAGAACTTCTTAAAACTCTATGTGTGGAGCACAGCACTTTACGGTAGCGAAACATGGACTTTAGGAATACCGGAAAGAAAGAAACTTGAAGCATTTGAAATGTGGTGCTACAGAAAGAATGATGAAAATTAGGTGAACAGACAAAATAAGAAATGAACGAGTTTTAGAAATGATGGGTGAGAAAAGAAGAAGCTTACAGGAAGAAGAGACAGGCTGGTAGGTCATATTTTGAGACATGCTGGATTGGTTAATTTGTTAGGGAGGGAACAGTTGAAGGTAAGAACTGCAGAGGTAGACAGAGATAGAATATATGAAGCAGATAATTGAGGACGTGGATTTTAAGGGGTATGTAGAAATGAAGAGGTTAGCACAGGATAGGAAGGGATGGAGGATTGCATCAAACCAGTCTAAGACTGACGATAGCAAAAAAAAAATGCAGAATATAATTAATCATTAAACTTAATGCCAAATCACCCATTCTTCACAAATACTAAAAATAATAAAAAAATGTTGTGTGGAACTATAAATTAGCGCCTGCGCAAGATGGCAAAATGCCGTGTCTTTGGCATTGTCGGTAATATAGTTCCAAAGAATGATTTTTTGTTTTTATTATTAATTGTAATGATTAATTATATCTCCATTACAATTAGGGAATTAGGGGGGATTAGTAACGATATTATCGTTAAAATTTGATTGGAAATATAGGGGGGGGGGTGCTGCAGTCTCACGGTGCCTACCCACGAGACGCCACTGTTCTACATGTTCAGCTCCTAGCAACCTCTATAATGTTTTTCTGCTGAGTCATTATGCCTCTCGATTTTCTTATAGCATAATTAAGGGGTCACACAGGAGAGTTTAACCTACGCAAACCATACAGTGCTGGTTCAGCCATATAAGAGCAAGAATAATTATTGCGAAGAAATTTTTCAGGAGATGGGATGAAAATATTCGGAAACCAATTTCATGAGAACAAATTGATTCAGAATACTATCTGATTCGTTGATAAGGTTGCTAAATGATTTTACGTATTTGGAGAGTACGTGGAAAAAAGGAATACGCGACAGCATCTCTCCGAAAATGTAATTTATTTTTAGAAATGATACACAATCGTGGTTCTGAATGTATAAAATTTTATAATAGAAAATCGCTTTTACAAGCGGATATACATTATTGGTATATTTTTGGTAAAATAAAAATTGGTATATCCTTAAAATCGTGTTACCTTATGAAACTTGAATGTACACAAGGCTCATAGTAAGAAGTCATCGTATTATGCACTGAAAGTAAAGTGGTCACTAAGAATTCATTTAGCTAGATCTATTGAATGGGCGTTCATACAACAGATTCAAAGTACAATTAATTCGAACAATTAATATGTACTGTACAACTATAGCTTACAATAATTTCATCTGAGTTTCAAATCGCTGTTCTGAATATTTTTGCAAGTTCATTAAATGTTTTGATCAATGTGGAACTACAGGTTTATAAATTACTCAATCTAATAATCATTCTACTCACAGACGATTTAAAACCTGAAAATAGTATTTCTGATCAAATATGTTAGAATATTATAACTTATTCTACATATACACTATGCAAAGTTATGGACAGCAGAGAGTGCCTTGCACCAAACTAACTTTGTGCATTCCAATTCTGAATAACACGTGGGAAGAAATGAAGCAGCACCTAATTTCTCTAATCTTATCTCTCCTGTCATTACGATCCAAATAGGCTGGTAGACGCAGTATTTCATCACACTCCTAAATCAATGGAGTTATTTGCATGCTTACCAATAAATTCAAACGAAACCTACGTCATCCGACTGCCAGACAATCACAGCTCAATCTACGTTATTTCTGTGTTGCTTTCATAGGGATCGTGGGTAGCAGTTACGAATCGAACGGCTCTCGTCTGCACTTCATCTATACTGTCAACCAGTCCTTTGCGATACGGATCCCAACACGAGAGCGTTGTACTCTTATCTTTTTCGATAAGTGAGTTACAATTCTTCAAAAGTTAGATCTCTCAATCGCAGCATAGAATTAGATCTACCTACGACCGAAGTTATGTGCTGATCCCGTTTCATGTTGGTTGGTGCTTATAACGAACGCGTCTTGTGACCGCTATTTACATTATATAAACTATATGTTTATTTTTTTTAATGTAGAATATTTTAGTTAGTTGTGGGTGCTAAGCGGCTGGTCATGAATGTATGGCCAGATTCCTAGAACTGGGGAGCGAGTTTTGCTGGGTGATGCGACGCTGGGCGACGGAGTGTGTCCCTGACAGAGTAGAGTATTGTACTATCCAGGTAGATATACAAAGTGACGGACGGGAATTTCTGTTTTTCACGTGGCACTGAGGGACATTCGGTGCCGATGTGACTTCTGCACTGTCTATTCGCTAGTGGGACTGTTGCTGCTGCCTGGATCCGGACACCCGCTATTTTGTTTGAGCAAATTTGCTCAGGCAAAGGACGACATCTGAGGAACTGTGCTACACTGGTCCATAGCAGAACAGACCGCCATCCAATGTGTGGCGGCAGACATGTAAACTCGGTAATTATACATCACCAATGAAGAACACTGTGCTAGCTAGACTTTCAAGTTCATAGCATTGCCCAGTTACGACCATGCAGATAAGAAACTCTCATAGCCCGGAGCAAACATTTCTCTCAGAAGTGAACAGTCAAAATGTTGAATTTGTTTACTGTTTAATTTTGTGTATTTTATATAAAATACCCTGGCGTCCGCAGAAGGACAACTGATAATTTTAACTAATCTTGTTGTATATGTCATGTCAGTAATTGAAATAAAACTATTCGTGATTTATCATATAAAGTATTCACGCAAGTTCTACCTTTCACGATAATTCAATAAAATAATAAATAAAATTATAATTTCAAATCAGGTAATGAGGTCAGAACGTTACATGCTGTTACACCCAAATATTTCAAGGAATCAGTCATGTCAATAACTGACCTGTTACCTTGTACTCCTGAACAAACGGATTCTTTCTGTTATACACACTGCTTTGTACGTTTTACAATTTAGTGTTAGTTTCCTTTAGTCGCCCATGCCGAAGTAACATCGAGCTCGCACTAAATTTCTAACCAATGGGCCAAATTCCTTACTTCCCTGTAGACGACTGCATCATCAGCGAACTATCTCAAACAGTTATTAACATTGTGTCCAAGATAATTATAAAAATTAAGAAAAGAAGTGGTACCATTGTACTTCCTTGACGGACACTGATATAACATCCAAATTAGCTGGGGCGTATCACCAACCCCGATGACTTACCGCAACCGACCAATCATAAAATCTCGTACCCATTCACAAATCTTTTCCAAATATTGTATTCTTGAATCTTCGCTGAAAGTGGTTGTGTTGCAGAGAGTCGCAAGGTTTCTGAAAATCCAAAAAATATTACATCAACTTGAGATTCGGCTGCAATAGCTTTCGTTAAGTTATGTGAAAGTGGGTCAGCTGTGTGTCACACGATTTGTGCTTCCAAAATCCAGTTGATTTGATGTACCAAATCGTATTCGTCTAAACATTCATAAAGTCCGGGCTTTAACATGCTCCAGAACTCTACTGAAAACAGATGTTACAGATACTAGTCGGTAGTTACTAGGATCTGTTCATCTCCTTTCTTTAAATTGGGTCTGTTTGTGCAGTTTTATAGTCAGAAGGAATCCTTTTCGCTTGTAAGGATTTACGGTATATATCAGACAGAAATGGTTCGATTTTCGTCCGCATGTTCTGAAAACACACTTACTGGGCTATCATCGAGTCTCGGCACTTTCCCCACTCCAGGCGTTCAGTTGCTTTACAATACCTGCAGCATATTCGTAACGAATTCATCTCTACCTAGATTTTGGGGCAATATTATTGGTAAGAGTAATAGGTTTTGATATTGAATGAGGGTTGAACATAAGAATTTAAACGAGGAAGGGGTGAGCAAAGCCACGGGTCGCACCTCAAAATAAAGAGGGTACCTGTTGGTTTCCCCGGGCAATTCCTCAAGTACCGAGCGTGGGGTTGAGCGGCTAACGCTCTGGCCTCACATTCGGTAGTGTGTAGGGTCACCATAGCGTATCGCTTCACCGAAACTTAGTTAAACTAAATATACTTGGAACTTTAATCACTTTAATACAAAATCCATCTTCATATCAGAAAGAAAAACATTTCTTTGAAGATAAGTGATAGTAAGCTGGATTACTATTGCATCACTGCTGCAGTCAGTGCTTCCACCGTATCGAAATTCCGCTACGCGCAGCGGTATTTTATTCCTAGGGAGACAAAGCGGCGAAAAGTGCAATTTAGCGAAAACATAGCAACATTTTTCCATAATTTCGAAAATGAATTTCTAAAGGATCAACATTCATTTGTTAATAGTTTCTTCATCTAAATAGGCCAAACTAAATATTACCCACTCTTAAAAAATCGAATAACCAATCATTGCAAGTAGAATGGTTGTGAATCCCACAAAGTTGTTTTCTCGCTTTTCATGTAATATGCTTGCTCATCAGTTTGTTGAAGCACAAGTTTGCCTCAGCCCTCAGTGCGAGTCTGCTATTAAGTGTTGTAACTCACATGTGACGCTGATGAGTGATACGGAAGATCGGGTTTTTCTATATCCAAGAATATGCCAGAAAAGGCATGACCGAATTCCTTCCCATTCCTTGCCGCCCATCCTTTCCCGTCTCTAAAGACCTCGCTGTTAGAGAGACGTTAAGGAGATAAAAAAAAAATTATTTTCAGAAAAGTGGTTGATTGAAGATATTTTTCAAAGTGGATAAAACCAGTGAAGAGGACAATTCAAAAGCGAGGTGTAAAGCTTGCAGAGTTGTTTTGGGCGCGAAAAGAATTGATTTGTTAAAGCACAGTGAAGTCAAAGACCTTAAGAACGCGAAAGTCATCGACAACAAAAAACAGATTTCTCAGGTAGTTAAACTAGGATTTTTATTTGTTACCACGTAGAGCTTAGGGATTAATGAGTTAGCCGGAGGCCCTCTCTCCGACGGCCGCTGTTTGAATCCCGGTGTCTGCTGATGTGTAATTAAAAAAAAAAAAAAAAAAAAAAAAAACGTGAAAAGGGATTCGATCTAGCACACCAGGACTTCTCATAATTTGCCGAGATTATTTATTTCAGTTATTTGAACTACATATAAAAGTCTAGTGCTTTTCTTTCCTTTTTTGTTTCAGATTTTCAAATCAAAGACTAAACGAAGCTATGGTAACAGACATAATATTTAATTTGTTAATTGTTGCTCATAATCTTAGTTTCAGTGCAGTCAGTCATATAGTTAAAGTTGCAAAGCTAAATTTTAAGGATTCAGCTATAGCGAAAAATGTTTCAACAAAGTCGCACAAAGTATACAGGTATTATTTGAAATCTTCTATCATCAAAAATCAAGGACGATGTAACTAAAGAACTTAAAGACAATACTTTATCGGTCCTTATAGATGAGAGTAGGTTACTGATGTCAGTAATACTAGGTTGTTGTGCATTTTAGCAAGGTACATACACCATGACGAATTTAAGACCCAACATGTTGATTTGATTCCCATGCTAAAGGGCTTTACAGACTTTTCTCTAGTTGCTTGACTAATTTTGAAAAAACATGTTCACAATTTAGTAGGGTTCTGTTCTGACATGCCAGTGTTATGTTGGTAAAAATAAATCATTCAGAATCTACCTCGTAAATGACAATCCAGAATCTTTTTAAACCACTGCATATGTCACTCGGCACATCTTGTTCCAAATGAAATTTCTGCTTATGCTGAATCATTGTCACATAACATTTATAACTATTTTTCCGTTATCCAAAACGACCAAAGCAAATTGGTGGAATTCAAAAGTTTATGCATGCTTCTGAATTAAAACTTTTAAGTTCGTGTAAGACAAGATGGCTAGCTTTGTCAAACTGTGTTGATCGTATTCCACAACAATGGAATGTACTCGTTGAATTGTTTGTGAGGACAAATATCCCGTGGGTAACATGATTTTTTCAGATCTTCAAAATCCTTATATCAAAGCGTACCTTCCCTTCTTCAATCATCTCTTACTTACATTCAGTCAGTTCAGTGGCATGTTTGATAACGGGAAGGGAAGATCTCTATCTTGAAAGCAGGTTATTTTTTTGGGATTTTGTCTGCGAAATTTGTGAAACCATTTCACTTCAGTAGTGAGGAAAACTTAGATAAATTGAACATGTTTGATCCACATGTGCTACTCCCTGCAGACCGGGCCGGCTTTAGTGGTTGGGGGGGGGGGGATAAGCGGGAAAAATGTTTCCAAGGGCCCGCCGATCAATGGTGGGCACAATGAATGGCAGGAGGAGCTCCTCAACCAAGAATCGCTCATTATCCGCCCGGGCAGTGGCAATGGGTTGTTGGTTTTTGGTGTGAGTTAAGTAAAAGTAAAATTTTGAAGGAGATTATGTTATTTCAAACATCTGCATGTTAGGAAAATTGTTGTTAGTGTTACCGCATGGAAATGCAGAAGTAGAAAGGGTTTTCTCCATGATGGGTGATATAAAGACCAAGAAAAGGAACAACTTAAAATTCAAACCTTAGCGATCTGCTAGGAGCGAAATTGCAAACTAAAAAACAGTTTTTTGATATCCAAATACCAATGATCATCTCAAGAAATTTGGTAAGTATATTTATCAGTTTAAAGAAAGTGAAACAGAAAGCATTGTCTTGCCTGATGACGACTGACTGTAAACTGTAGTTACACTGTTTTTTGCTTTTGCCTGAAATGATTAATAAATATTGTATAATTTCAAAAAAGTGAAATTATTTAACCTTCAATACGGTCTTTCTTCTCACTTACGTGATTTAACCAATTAATGAATTCCGACTTATCT
Organism: Vandiemenella viatica; assembly: GCA_031002005.1. Classification (NCBI taxonomy): domain Eukaryota; kingdom Metazoa; phylum Arthropoda; class Insecta; order Orthoptera; family Morabidae; genus Vandiemenella; species Vandiemenella viatica. The sequence goes on along the minus strand of JARYHS010013630.1, from coordinate 93,859,501 downwards.
GTTAAATATTCATTCGTACCATAAAAATATCGCCGTCAGCGGTAACAACTGGTGCCAACTAATACTACGACAGCATCCGATAATCTACATCTTAGTTCTGGTAGTGATGGCGAAAATAAATTGAATATTACAGCCCCAATCCTTCACCAGTTTCCCGTCTAAATACTAATATGAAAAATGCGAATTTAGACTCCACAAATAACATACTAGGAGCCGAGAGCTGGTTGACGCCAGAAGTTGAATCTAGCGAAGTATTTGGGCCTCATTTCAATGTGTTTCACTTAGACAGAACTGTCTCAATGGGCGGGGGTGTGGTCGTGGCCGTTAACAAAACTGTTATTGCTCTGACGTAACTGAAACGGTAAATTTTTGTGAATTAATATGGGTCAAGGTAAAAATTGATAAAAATTTAAAGTTCATAATCGGGTCATTTTATCGACATCCGGATTCACATTTGGCTAACGTGGAATTATTCAGAGAGTCACTTACTAACATTTATAAAAAATTTCAGGGACTATTATATTGATCGTGGGTGCAGGTGCCTCCCCTACGCGACGCAAACCGAGCAGTTAGGCATAGTGGGTGTTCGACTCGACAGCTGTTCCAATCCAGGACATCTCTGCATTATGGTCAACAATCCTTGCATCTCGCCTCTTCCAATAACCTACAACCCACGGAAAAGGAGCCCAGTTCACACCTCAGTTATAACAGAATCCAGTTTTCAAAACCCAGTAACGCCTATGGGATTATTCATGCGATCCAATGAGCAGCAATTATGAATTACTGAGAGTGTATTTGATTTACTTTGAATTATTCAGTTACCGGTTTCAACATTAAATATTTGCTTTCTTGTTTCATTAATTTTTACATTAGTCAAATAAAAGCATTTCACGTAAACATGCTTTAAAAAGAAAATAAAGATGATTGGAATTTCATTTCTTAATTTGTGGGTTTTTAATTAATAATACGGTTACACTGATCACCTTTCATTATGATCCATATTTTTGTGAATGCATCAGGGTATTTGATTGAACTCACTGGCGCCAAGGGTATAACCTAAATCAACCAATTATCAGTTTAGCAATCATATGACTAGGCAAAACAAAAATGATAGTAATAATAAAAATAATAATAATAAATTGTGGTTTCTATACATTAAGAAGTTTATTAAGGTTAGTAAGACATTTCCGTAGTTCAATAGGGAAGTGAAACGTTTGCTCGGGAGGAAAAGGCGCTTACATGTCACGGTGAAGAAATCGGGGAACTCATCTAATCGCGCAAATTTAGTTTAGTTGCGAGCGGAAGTGCGTAAGGCAATGCGTGATGCTTTTGAAGAATTCCAAGTCAGGAAATTAGCCAAACGTCTGATTACTAATCCAAAAAAGTTCTGATCGTATGTCAAAGTAATAAGAGGCTCTCGTTAAGTTATGCCGTCACTGATTAATGAAAATGGGGAATTATCAGGAACTAGTGTAGAGAAAGCAGAAGTGTTGAATAATATATTTAAAAAAGCTTTCACGACAGAAAACTTGGAGGAGATTCCGATATTTAACAATCGTATGACGAGGCAAAACAAAAATAATAGTAATAATAATAATAACATAAAACGGCGGGTACTATACATAATGGCGACCAGAAACGTGGGAGGATGTTTAGCGCGAATAATTTAGCTTACAACTGGATTCATGGTGAATACTGTTGGGTTTATTCTTTGATGTAGTTTTGTGTATGCATGTATTTCAGATTCTGTACGATGGATGGAGAATTGCTGAAGTCTAGAGTAATACAGTATATCATTAAATGAATGTAATTTCAGATACAGTTATTCCAAATGAAGCTGACATTTTCATTAAGTGTTGTTTCAAGGTTGAAATAACATTTCTTGCATCCGACGTTGTTTGTGTCTGTGTGGCGTTGCATTATTGCATTGCTATTGAAATTTAGACATTCACTGGGATTTGTCGTTAACAGTTTGTTCATTGATTTTAAAAGTATCTGTATATTTTATATGAGTTCATATTTGAAACTACGCTGTGGTAAGCAAGTGGGGGTAATAAATATTAGCACAGTAATGGATGGGAGTAATAATATTGATAACATGGCGAATGACGCGGTATTACAAAACAATTACGTAGAAAATCCATTGATTCCAACCGGTCTGTAAATCGGAGGTGGTCTGTCTTGAGGTAACTATATGAATCAAACTGTTCACACAAGCAATAGCGTAACGGATGCTGTAGAAGATGACAGTTCACATAACCCACCAGATACCGAGTGGAAGCATTTTCTCAAGCTTCGGTGTTTGCTTGCTACGAAAAATGAATGAGCAGATGAAAATCTGTGCTAAGCGAATAATTGTTGTAAACTCTCAATTCAAAAATATGAACGAAAAAAATTGATTCGCTTGAAGCGAAACAAGACAGTTTCATTCAACGGATCGAGAACAGGATTGCCAGTTTTTGTTCGGAAACCGACCAGAAACTTGAAGAATTTAAAAACTATTGATGATCCAGGACACAAATAACCAACTGGTTAATGAAAACTATCATTCGAAGAAGGCCAGGTGAAATGTTATGGGCGAATTACAAAGGTAGAGCGTGAGATTTGTAGGAAACTTGTAGAGACGAACGAACATCAGACATTGACAAAGCGAGTCAATGAATTGGAAAAGAATGCTGAACGTGAAGTCATGAAAGTAAGGGAAGGAATTGATATTGCCAGTTCATCTATTGCGCAATTCCGGGCCGAGAACGTGACAATACAAAAACGCAACGTAAACTGCAAGAAAATTTTAACGAAGCACGGACGGAGTTAGAAGAAAAGATTTCTACTTTGAAAAATATTCAAAATAATGGTTATATGTAACCAGGCAAGAAATTGTAATTCGGGGACAAGTGGAGTTGCAGCTACACTTTTTGGTGTGATGAGATGGATCAATCCGAAGGTATTCCTCCAACAACTGGAAGAATATTTCCACATAAAAAACAAACAAATAATTTGAAATTACTGGTGTTAGATTCTGAAGAGAGTTTTTGGTTCAGTATTTATAATGGATCGAAAATGTTATATGGACGAATTTAACAACCTATTTTTGAATATGTACTGGTCAGAAGTGACACAGACGCAACATCGGGTGGAAATTTATGGAGGGAAATACGATCCGGGGGACGGGGAGTCAATGCGATCCTACGCTTCCAAGCTGGCGATGTTAGCAGAGCATTAGACTATCTATGGGAAGTGGGAGAGTTGATTACAGCCGTAAGCACCCATTTCAAACCAGAAATTAGTTGCCACATCAACCAACAATGATAACAACAATGCGACACTTCTTAGAGACGCTAGGAAATTTGGATCAAATCAGCATGTACTACGAACGGGAAACAAAGACAAGAGACGAAAAGAATGGCCAATATCACAAACAAGGAAACGGAGGAATAACAAAAGAAGATGGTAGCGAAACTAGAATCAGTCTTCGCACATAATCAGCAACTCCAAGGTGGACAAGGAGGCGGCCAGAAATGAAATTTTCAGGAGGGTCAGAGAACGCAGGAGTGGGCAACAAAATATGAACGAAATTCGACAAAGTACACAATGATGAAAAACAGTGGAAGTACGAGGGGAACCTTCTCAGGTCGGCAAGACGATGGCAAGGGTCAAATAAATTCGTCACAATGAAGTTCAGCGGGGGACATCAGGACGGAGAGAAAAATAAGTGAAAAGGACGACTGAAATGATGGAGGAAATATGGTGCGGAAGATATGACTGACGACGAAGTAGAATGTGTAATTGTGAGTGGATAAAGCAAGGTCCCGCCCAAAAAATTCAAGGTTATGGCATAGCGTTATGGGGTACCCTGGACTCCGGATCAGAAATAACTGGAATTTCAGCGCAGCTCATTTTCTAGCTACAAGCAAAAGGAAATCAGTTGGATTTAATGTCAGTAGTACCAGCCATTTTATCAGGGCAGCATTTGGAAGCCGTGAGAGACAATTAAAATACAAGAGTACAGCTGCCAACGATGATTCGGGGTGTCTGTCAACATTATCGTATAATCATAAACGGGCTGTCGTTGGACATGATTATTGGAGGAGACATAATGTAAAAAAAAAACAGGTTGTATTAGACTGGAGAAGCCATACGGTCAAGAACCTTGTATAGGAATCTGTTTCATGGTG